>JAKSZT010054416.1:16843599-17252930 GCA_026826555.1 Tolypeutes matacus
AGGTCCTGAAGCAGCTTTTAGCTATTAAACTAAATTAAAAAGAATTTATTTTTCATTTGTTGAGGTGACCTCACTTTTTTTTTTTTTTTTTAGTCAAATGCAGGATCCAAAATAATTCCTCCTCTAGACCAACCCCCTTACAGAAGGGACCCTAGCTGGGCCCGTGGAAATTAATCAAGCACGTCCCACTTTCCGGATTCCCCAGGTTATCTGAAGCTCTGATGTTAGTCAGTGAGGAGTGCTAAAGACGGCGGATTCCGCCCCTTCTGGCGCCGAGCTCCAGCGTCACCAGGCTGCTCAGTAAATCAGTTTAAGTGCAGATTCGCATCTGCTCTCAGCCTAATGCTGCTTCAGGTCGGCTTATCTGCTCCCCAAAGCTATGGGGCGGTACAGGCAGCCATATCGATGTCTAAAAATATAAAATACCCTTCCCTCTCTTCCAACCGAACCCTCCCTTTTTTGGGAAGTGTCCCTTCCTCCTGGCTCCGCAGCGGCCTGGGTCTTATCCCTGGGTGGCTACGGAAATCAGCTGCGTTGCCCGACCAAAATCCCCCCTCCGGTTCACTGGGTGCTGATTAGCTCGTTTGCTCTATTCACACAAGGTCCAAGGGGCACCAGGCAGCCAGATCTCCAGAAAATAAAACTTTTTCGCCCCGTCCGTGGCTCAAAATGGCTGTTTTATTTTATTTTTTCCCTAACCGCGGGGCTCAGCCGCCTGTGCCAACCTCCACCTGCAGCCTCAAAACTCACGAATCTCCACCGTTCGGTCCACGCCTCCGATCCGCGCAGATAGATGTCCCAAGCCTCTCACTCCACGCGTGCACAGCACAGACCCCCGGGCAGGACCCCGTCCCCAATCCGCCTTGCTCTGGAAGCTTGCAGTGTGCGCCCTCCTACACTAATGCCATCTTGGCCGCCTCGGAGGACTCATTCCGGAGTCTTCTTAGTTTTGAATTTCACCTCTAACCACTCACTAATTTCTTGACCTTGGGAAGTTAAACTCTGCTTCTCAGTGTTTTCATTTGTAAAATAGGTATAATATTATAATCTTTAAATATTAAATAACAGTATAATCTGTTTCTTATAATCTGTTGTGGATAGGATTGAATGAAATAATACTTATGTTGTGCCTGGTACCAAATACTCATTTAATTTTAGCTTTATTATTCTTATTATAGTAGCTAGACAACAATTTGAAGATACCAGCAATACTGTCTTAGAGCAGAGGAATAAAGCACATGCATCAAAGTTCTTGTTCTAATACTCTCATTTTGATAGTTACTTGTACGTGATTATGATGTCTTATGTAGTAAATAATAATAGGTAGTCTATTTATATTTACATTTTAGAAGTTAAATATAAAAATAGCCATTTAAAATAGTGGTTCACAAACCTAACTACTAGTAAGAATAATCTGGGGCCAAATCCCAGATCTTTTGACTCAGAATCACCAGGGGAAGGGTTGGAGAATTTTTTCTTTCTTTAAACATCCTTCCAACGAGAAACTGTAGCCAGTGGACCACAATTGGGAACTACTGGTGCAGAATGATTTTTAAAAATACATTACTGATTTATTATAGTTTTAGAATTTATATCTGTTTTCATGATTTTCAAATTGAGTTTACCTTGAGCAATAATTCTTTCCAGGTACACTTAAAATTGAAATTATCTTTTGGTCTTAATTACTTTAGAAGCATTCTAAAATTCTTCTAGTTGAGTTAGCCCTATCAGTTTTATAAATAGACTTAAAAAGTAAAATAGAATCCTTTTTATTTGCATCAATTGTGAGACTTGCAAAGATTGTTATTGTTTGGGAAAAATAGTATATGTAACGTATTAAAAAACATTATATTTCTGAAATCCTTGAAAACCTTTAAAAATTTGTTGAAAGATTTTAAATAAAGGTATTTAAAGTGTGATAATTGATAATTCCTTGAAAGGAATTCTGGGTAATACCTATTTCCATTTTACTTTTATGAGAGATAAATATATCTTTGTTAATTCGCCAGTTACACTAGCATGGTTTTTAAACTTTCTGATTCAGTAGGCTAGATAATTGGAATAAAGATAGCTCATAGCATTTAGGGCATATTAAAATATCTAATGTTTTACTTCTTTAGCACTTAGGTTTTTCAGCCTATGAGCCTTAGAATTCTCACTGAGTGATGAAAAAATTCTGATATTGATGCTACACTGACTTTATTATTCTCTCGCAAGGCTATTTATTTCATGTAGAAGCAGTTTGACCTTGTCACATTAGTATTGATTCTTAACTATAGTACCTTATCATAGAAGCTAAAAGCAAAGTAGTTTTTTGTTTGTTTTATAATCCTTTATCTGGCTTGACAGTTAAGGTAGGACTCAGCATATGCTTGCTTTGTCTGCATCTTCACTGTCCTCCCAACATCACTATTTTTCTTAATAACATACAATTATACTGTGTCCAAAGAGAAATTTCCAGAAGCTGTCTGCCAAAATCCATGAGGTATTCTAGCTCAGTGTAGGTTAGAGTATGATATCCTGCTGAAAGCACCAGATTTTCCTTTCTTGAACTGTTTAACTCCATTTATTTTAGCTGTATGAATTGAGAGAAGCTTAAAACAAACAAAAAATAGCAGAGGAAGAATACAGACAGCTTTTTTTTCTCTTCCTTTTTTTTGTATTTCTTTGCAGACAGCTTTTCATGAATTAAATTCAGTAACACTTGGAAGAATGTTGTCCTTTAAAAATATTTCTACATGAGGTTTGAAACTATAAAAGACAAAAATAACATTACATAATCTGTACAGTTTTAGTATTTAAAATATTTTTTTATGTTGAAGTAAATATTAACAATAATGCCCTTTTATTATTTGAATACTTTTGTGCTTTCACTGTATTCCTTTATTTCTCTTGGTACAGAGAGAAGCATTACAAGTCAAATATGTCTATTTTTAAAAACATAAAATACCCATATTTGTTTCCCTTTCATTATTATTGTGTGTGTCTTACATATCTTTCAAACCCACATCAATTGTTGGTTCTCCATAGTTTTTCTGCACCACCAGGGCAGAATTAATTGACTAACAGACAAATAAAATATATGAATGGTAAATGTTAACATAGGGAAAACCCACAAGGCTATGGGAGTCTTAGGAGGCTTTAACTTAGTCTTGTGAGGTATAAAGTTTCTAGGTGAACCTGTGTTGCAGTTGAGAGCTGAATGATAAATACAAGCCAGCAAGGAGGATGAAGGGGGTAGCAGGACCATTCCAAGTTCAGGGAAGAACCTGTGAAGTAGTCTGAGATAAGAGGAAAGCTGATGTTCAGGCAACTGTAGGTAGTTCAGCAAAATTTGAGAATGAAATAAGGAGACAGGAAGGGACAAGAAGTGAGGCTGGAGAAGAGCCTGCAAACTTGGTAAAGGAGTTTGTATCTTATTATCCTAAGGGGAGTGGGGAACCAGGTGAAGGTGTTAAGCAGGCAGATTTCGTAATCTGATATTTTTAGAAATATTATGGTTGCAGTGTAGAGAATTAATAGGAGTAGATAGCAAGGCTTTGCCGTGATCTGGGATAAAGATGATGGAAGTCTGATGTGAACTGGTAGTGGTAGAGATAGAGAAAAGTGTATGGAGAGAAATGGATTGTGGAATGGCGCCATTATGACTGTGACTAATATAGATGTTAGAGATGGGAAGAAGGGAAGAGTCTGATTTAGGCAGTAGATGATGATACCATTTATTTAAGTCGTCACAGAAACTTTGAATTTGTGATTGCTTTTATCCTTTTAGGGTTAAAGGAAAGCCCTCTTTGCACAACTGCATGGTATCATCTGGCAGAAGCTCAAGTCAAAATGCATAGACCTAAGGAAGCTGTTCTATCATGCAATCAAGGTATTCTTGACATCTTTTGGGTTTACACATAAGGGTTGCCAATGCTGTTTGTTTTAATCTTAAAGGAGAAAGATAGTGGTTTTAAAAACCCAGATGCTGTATTTTGTACTTTAAATTACTGACTGCTTTAAATCTCATCAAGGAGGTTAAAATATACCAAGTCTGCAAGCACATCATTTTTTTTTTTTTTTTTTTTACCGGGAGATCCCAGGGATCGAACCTGTGTCCCTCCATATGGGAGACAGACACCCAACCATTTGAGCCACATCCATCCCCCCATCATTTTTAAACTGACAATGAGTTTTTATCACAGATTCCTACACTTGGAATTTTGACATAATCATTTAGTCATTTTAGGTATAGGTGAAAGTGCTCTGTCTTTGGAAAATGGAAGTTTCTGGTGTGTCCTAGGATGACCTTTATGAGTTCTTAATTTTTCTGATAGAGATAAGGGAAATATTAGGCATCTTGGAGCCTATTTGTTCATGATGGGGTGAGGTGTAGGGATCGAGAATCACAAAAAGTGACTCGCTACTCCTGACCTAGCTGGTTACCTACTGTAATTGAGAAATGGTTCATCCTTGTTGTTCTAATTCATCTTCTTTCACCTTTCAGGATCCTTAATTTACCATGCTTATAACAGATACTTTGGCTGAGGGCTAACATTTATTATGTAGCAGATATAACTATTGCTGTGTTTCAGGATGCTAACTTTTATTATATATAATGTGAAGATAGAGTTCTGTTTGAATTTCATATGTTTCCATAAAGAGTTCAGGGAAAAATTCATATTTAGCTTTGAATTATTATTCATATATATTGTTTTGGCAGTTTATGCTTTTTGCATCTGCAACTTATATGTGATCCTTAAACGAAAAAAGGTGAAGTGATTTGATTGTCTTCATTCAGATGTCCTTCATTTTGTCAGCTCTGAAGAACATTGATAATCTTGGTGCATCAGGTGGCAGTCTTCATCAGAAGAATCTTTGTCTTCATATGAAAGCAGAGGCTTTGATTAAACTCTCAGATTATCATTCTTCAGAAGAAGCAATTTGTATTCTTGATCAGGTAGTCTTGTTACTGAGATTTTGCCTTCAATTTCATTTGGTTTCCAGTCAACCAGGCATCAAACATTCTCTCCCTACCACAAATATTTACTTACACAAATTTTATGTTAGAGGTATGAATTGACCAAATCTGAGCTTTTCATAAGTCATTCATACACTTTGGAACTCCTGAAGTTATTTGTGTGCTATTTGGATAAGTACTAAAAGGACTTTTCATATGATGCAATCTCTTTCTTTAGTTCTCCCCTTATTCTCCGTTCTTCTTTTGTCCTTTCAGGTTATTACTATTGATTATTATTAATTTGGGATTCTCAGTTTTTTCCTCCAGAAAATATTTCAGAGATTAAGAATAATTAAGACACTAGTTGCTTCATGGTAGAGAATATTTCATTCAACTTAAAACACTTACAGAAAGATTGCTGTTTAAGAAGGAAACTGATTATTTTTGGTTCAAGAATTTAAAAATTCCTGAGAGAATAAACAACTAATAAATTATGAATTATAACAGCATGGTGCTTTTAAAGATTTTTGGCAGAAAAAGACTTTTTTTGTCCAAAATGAAAATTACACACTCAGTAAATTGCAGGTTTTTGAATTTTTTGAAAGGAATCACCATTTTGTATATTTCAAAGGGCTTTGCATTTAGTTATTTTTCTTTAAACTTAGAACATTTGTCAGCATCCTTCAAGAGCCTGTATCTTATTTTCTACTTGTCTTCCCACCAGTGATGTGTTTTTGTGTTTTGTATGAATGCTTTGTAGAAGTCTTTTCAATAGTTTTATCAAAAGAAATAAAATAAAAAGTTCCTTGGAGAACTGGTAGAGTCCAGGTGTGAGATAGAAAATACAAGATAGCCCAGCACATCTTGTAATGCTAGAAAGCAAGGAAACTAAAAAAAAAAGGCTAATAGGATTATGTCAAAAGAGCTCAGGAGCTAGTGTGAAGTGTCACTGGGGACAATTTGAGCACCAGTAACTGCAGTGGATTGAAACACATCAAATATATTTAAATTCATGAGTTCAGTCAATAAAACAAATCTTTGGAAGATGCTAGGGAGCCAACTAGAAACTTTGTTTCAATATGATCTGAACAGGGGTGTGGTGAAATGGATGGAGGTATAGATGAAAAAAGATTGGCTTTAAGCTGATAATTTCGAAGCTGTTTGAGGGATATATGCAGGTTTATTATACTTTTCTCTCTAGTTTTGTATGTATTTGAAATTTTTCCTAACAAAAAGATTTAAAAGAATGAAAGCGATATAGTGATAGAAATAAGAACTTCTGTGTCTTTATCCCATTAGGACCCTGCTCTACTATGTACTTTCTTTAATTAAAGCAAACATTGTTGCATTGTAATGAAGGAGACTTACAGCAGTTCTTTACAATTATTTTCCAGGTTTCTGATGCAAGTAATATCCCAGGACTTTTGGTTCTCAAAAGCTTGGCCTATTTGAACAAAGGCTCATTAGATGAAGCTACAAAGGTTGGCTCTTTCATGCAAACTGATCATTTTTTAAAAGTTAAAAGTCATTTTTATATGGATATAGAATTCACAGGTATCTGCTTTATAGATTATGGAAGACCTTCTCTCTTCTTACCCTGACCTAGCTGAAACTCATGCCCTCGAGGCTTTGATTCATTTTACCAAAGAGGACTATTTGCAAGCAGAAAAATGGTAAGGATACATTGGTCTTACATCCAGTCACATCTTAGTTTATTATATTTCTCAAAAATTCAAAATGACTAGGCTTGATGAATATCCAGTTCTGTATAAATTTGATCTTCCTAAGCTTTAAGTCTTAGTATTTGTCAGAAATGTGTTTACCATGTAGCACAAGTGAGTATTAAAATAATTCCATGATGGGTTTGAAATCTAATTAGCTGATCATAATATTCAGTAAGCATATGTAATATTTGGGTATGTGCCCTGAACACTTAACATATTGATATTGCTAAAAGGCTAGTGGGAGGCTCTTCAAAAAAATAATTTCTTTCTCATTGTAATCTAAATCTTAAAGTAGATGACTTGTTTCTCATTTGGCATCTTTGATCCCTCAATCTTTGAGCATTGTCTTCTATGATATATTATATACATTTTAATATTCCTTTTTACTCTTCTTTGGTGACTTAGTTTTCAGAGGGCTCTTGAGAAAGATGCTGAAGTTGCTGAATATCATTACCAACTTGGGTTAACATATTGGTCCATGGGTGAAGAAACAAGAAAAGATAAATCAAAGGCTCTTACCCACTTTCTGAAGGTAAAATAAGTGCTAGTATTCACTTCTTATCATTTGGATTATAAAATAATAAATAATAATCATAGAAATTAGGTATACAAAGTTACTCTTTACTGAACTGTTTTTTTCATCTCTTATATATAAGGTTGTGAGAATATTATGTGAATTTTCAAGGAGGAAAATTAAACTAAAAATATTAAAGTTACTCTTTAAGAAGTACATATTATAGAAAACTAGGCATATTTATCCCTGGAAAAAACCAAAATATTGGTTTTAAGTAATTTCCACTATAGTTTTATGGGCATATGAGCCTTATGCTTAACTTCCTGGGTTTTTTTATTGTTGTTGTTGTTGTTCTTAACATCTAGAAGTCTTACATTCATCTCTTGACTCATAAAAGCAGATTAATGTACTAATAGCTTAAATTTCATATTTCTTTTAGCAAAGAAATTATATCTTTACTCTTGTGCTTGCTTCCTGTAAGCAGTGGGTGCTAACTTTTATGTCTGTTTTAAATCTTATATTAAATCATGTTTTGGCATATTTTTGTATATTTAATAAAATTTGTCCTTTTTTTTCTTTAATCTGTATTTATCCTTTATGTTTTTAAAGAGACCCATTCAAATAAACTTTAATATTCTTTTATTATCAATATTTCTTTCAAAGGCTGCAAGATTGGATACATACATGGGCAAAGTTTTCTGCTATTTAGGTCATTACTACAGAGATGTAGTGGGAGATAAAAATAGAGCCCGTGGATGTTATAAGAAAGCTTTTGAATTAGATGACACTGATGTTGAATCTGGAGCTGCAGCAGTTGACCTAAGTGCGGAGCTTGAAGAAATGGTATGTGTAATAACCGAAATACCTTTTTTAAAACCTGAGTATATAAATAGAAATGTTTTTTTATCTAACTACTTGAAAGTTATCATGTTTTAAAATTTTTTTCTTTATAGATGCAATAGAAATATACATACATATATATATTTACCATTTTTACCATTTATTCCATTTATCAATGGAGATTTTCTTTTCATTAGCAGTATTAAATTACTTATCACCTTGTTGAATCTGTAGTTTTATGTAGACCATTATAAGTTTTAAAAACCCAGAATTGGTAAAATAAAAATATATCTGTGTATTTTACATATTATCTGTATTTTTACAATATTCATTATTTCTTATATTAGTCTTTTCTTCTTATTAGGAAACCGCTTTAGCTATCCTAACAACAGTAACTCAGAAGGCAAGTGCTGGAACAGCAAAATGGGCCTGGCTTAGGCGAGGACTCTACTATTTGAAAGCTGGTCAACATTCTCAAGCAGTGGCTGAGTAAGGCACCTTATTATATTTAAACTATTAGACAGCCTAATGGTTCCTTAAATTAAAATCCATTTATATCCAAAATATAGTTTAACAGTTGTCTCATACAAAGTTGAATTTTGAGGGAAGAGATAGTGAAATTTATTTATGGTTGATTGATGCTTATTATCTATCCCAAGGCACTGGAGTTGGAAAAATGGATTAAATAATGCCCTCTTGTTGAGGATATAGCCAATCTAGTGAAGCTTATTCTTAATATGTATTTAGTAGATTCTCAGTAGAAATTTAAACAATGACAAAAAGCTAAGGTTCATATTTTTGTTGTTCTCTCACTGACACGCATTATTTTTTATCTAGTAGGGAGATGTTTGCCAGCTTGAAAGGCACTGGAGCAGCTCATGTATGATCAATTTTAGTCATTTGGTTTGAAATGTACTTTAGGGTAAATAAAATATATTTGAATCAAGAAAAAGTTTCTGATTTATGTTAATGTCTAAAATACAGGTGTTTTAATTTTTTCATGGAAATAGCATTTGATAAGAAATTTAAAATATGCCTTTTATTCTTGTTTTTCATCTATGATAGTCCTATTTGATATGGTGATGGAGGTTTATAGATTGTGATGAGGCAGACTAAGATGTCTGCCTACCCTGGTATGGTAGAAAATTGGAGATCTGTTAGATAATCAAGGAAAATATATTATGGTCAGCATATTTCCTCAAAAATACTTTGATATTATTCATCCTGAAATATTAATAAAATTTCTTGGTATTAAAAAATGCAAATTATAAAGGGAAACATCTATATTGGCTTCTTAAAGCACTTGTATAAATTGAAGGAGCCATGAGTATGTGTGATTTACTTGTATTATCTTCTTAATTTTTTTCCTTTCAGATGTGAAAGTAGTTCTGTTACTATTAGTTTTCTTACTATTTCTTGAAATTTTAGTTTACAGGCAGCATTAAGGGCAGATCCAAAGGACTTCAATTGTTGGGAGTCATTAGGAGAAGCATACTTAAGCAGAGGTGGCTATACAACAGCTTTAAAATCCTTCATGAAAGCCAGTGAGCTGAATCCAGAATCCACATACAGTGTGTTTAAGGTTGCAGCAATACAGCAAATCTTAGGCAAATATAAGGAGGCTGTAGTTCAGTACCAGCTGATCATTAAAAAGAAAGAAGATTATGTACCTGCTTTGAAAGGTAATTTCTTTTTAATAGTTTCTTTGACTTTTGTGATATTGAAGTATAAAATCCTGGAGTAAATTTCCTAATGTATTGAGTATCTTGAGGAGGACTTCTTTAATCAATAGCAAATGTTCAGTAAGAACATTAATTATAGTATAGCTTGTTATATTGATTTGAATATAAAAAGATCATATCTTATATAATGATTAATAAGTAGTAATATAGCAAAATTTAGCTTTTAGACAAATAGTATTATCGTTATGGAATCTAAAAATGAACCTCTAAAAAAAATTTCCCTCCTGTCGTTTACATTTAGATATATTTGTTTTATTCACCATATACCTAAAATATCTAAATTTTAAATTATATCTGACCGTTTAAAAAAACAACACCTCAGTCCCATTGTATATCCTCCCCCCCCCCCATTTTCCTTTGCCTTCTTAAAGAAACAATTGAGGTTTAAATCAGAAAGAGTGACATGTAACTTATGGCTTGAAAAATTTTTAATTTGTGAAAAATTTTTCTTAAGGGAAGGAGAACTCACATTTATTAAGTGTATACTAGGCACTTAAGGAAATCCTTATTCCATTTAATAAGTATACTTTATAGTATAGCTTGTTAAACAGTTTTGAATATAAAATGATCAAATCTTGTTTCATAATTGTTAATAAACAGTAATATGATAGAGAAAAGCATTTAGGTAATACCCCTATTTTCAAAGCTGAAGTTCCATATATAAGTTTTTATAAATTTTAATGCATGTTTACTCCAACAGAACCTTGCCATTTGAATTCCTTACAAAACGTATGCAAAATAATGCTTAAAGAAAATTTTATAAAACGCCATTAAGTTTTATTTTTTGGAGAGTGGCTTTAAAATAACACCAATAAATCCAGTTGAATTTCATTTTAAGTGTTTCTTTTACTTTTATGTTTTAGTGACAACTACAAACTTATCTGATTTTAGGTTTGGGCGAATGCCATCTTATGATGGCAAAAGCAGCTCTAGTTGATTATCTTGATGGAAAAGCAGTAGACTACATAGTAAAAGCACTGGAATATTTTACTTGGTTAGTATATTTTTATTCATTGTGTTTATTTTTCCTTTATTTATTTATTTATTTTTTTTAAAGATTTATTTATTTACTTTATCCATTTTAAACCCCCCTTCCTCATTTGCTGTTTTTGTGTCCATTTGCTGGGAAATTCTCTGTGTCTGTTTCCTGCCATCTCTTCTCATCCTCCTCCTCCAGTCTTCACCAGGATTTGATCCTGGAGACCTCCGATATAGGAGAGAGGTGTTCTGCCACCTGTGCCACCTCAGTTCCTGGTTTTCAGAACTTTCAGAGCATCTCGTCTTGTCTCTCCCCTGCGTCTCTCTCCAGTTACGTCATCACCTTGCTGCATGGCTCCCGGGGCCTGGTGGCTGACCGGCACACAGAGCCTGGCAGCCCATGCGCCTTCTATATATATAATATATATATTATATATATATTTTTTATTTTACCGGGAGGTCCTGGGGATTGAACCCAGGTCCCTCTATATGGCAGACGGACACCCAACCATTTGAGCCACATCCGCCCCCTATTTTTCCTTTATTTTAATAAATCTTAATTTAGAAAATTTCTATGTTTGTTAAACATAGCAGTCATTATTCAGAATGTCAAGCAAAGAATAACAGATCAGCCAATTAATTCTATAATATACATATTGCATTAGTTCTCCATTCTGGGAAATACATACAATTTCTTATGCATTTAGTACCTGCCTGTATGTTTGGTGCAGAGGGAAGGGTGGGAAAGAAGAAGCAGTCTGTGCTACTGGAGCAGTAGCTCTGAAACCATGTGTTAGTGTCCTCTGTAAGGAGACCTGAAAGTGGGAGCATATTTCTGTATTTGGAACTGATTGGAAAATAGGGCTTCAGGTATACAATATGCTTTACATTCAGTGTTACAGCCTATCTTAGGCTTTTTAGAAGAGTGGAAGGCATTAGGGAATGGGCAATCTTAGTTCTTAGAGAGAAACTCTAGGAAAAAGGTGGTGTCTATTAAGAAAGGAATTGGAAAAATTTGAATAAATTGATATTTTATAGAACTGTAAAAGAACTATAAATTAAGTGGTTAGAGTAGAAGTGTTATTCGTGGTAGATAAATTTTTAAAAGTACACAAGTTACACACACATTTAAATTTTTTTACTCCTAAATGTCTTTCTTGTGTTTCCTTTTCTTTCATTTCCTACCTGCTTCCCCTATTTCCTATTTATCTGTTTGCTCCAGAATTACTTTGCTTTTAATATAAACCAAATAAGAAAGCTGTAGCCTTTATTCTCCCACTGATTTTTTATCTTTTTCCTTTATTTCCTTTTTATTTTCTTTTAAATAGTTTTGTAAATTTACGCTTTTATTTTTACCGGGATATAATCACATATAAAAACTTTGGAAAATAAAGGAAAACCTCCCCACCATTCAACTGTTTAGCCTTTTGGTATGCATCCTCCCACCCCTTTTCCACATTAATGCCTTTGTTTATCTAGTTGTAATCAAGGGGCATACACATTTTGGTGTCCTGCTGATTTTTACTGCTACTGTTTAAGTCTCATGTCTTCACCTCTTTCCAAAGATGAATGTATTGTGAAGAAGACATGCTTTGTTTGAACTGGTATTTGAGAGTAAATGTGAGGGAGTGGATGGAGCTGAAGTGGTTGAGTACCTGCCTCCCATGTATATGGTCCTGGGTTCGATCCCTGGTACCTCCTAAAAACAAACAAACAAATGAAAAAACCAACTCTCAGGGAGCGGATGCAACTCAGTGGTTGAGTGCCTCCTCCCCATGTATGAGGTCCTAGGTTCATTCCCCGGTACCTTTAAAAAAAAAAAAAAAGAATAAAGAATAAATGTGAACCTTTGGATGAAGATACGTTAGCTACAAATACTGCCTTTCCCAGCCTTTGGAAACTTTGCTCTGGATAACGTGTAGCATTCAGAAACAAATTATAGGAAAGTGGCTGTGGCTCAATTGGTTGGGCTCCCATTTACCATATGGGAGGCCCTGGGCTGGATCCCCAGGGCCTCCTGTTGGAACCTCCTGGTGAAGGAGCTCCTGCCTGGTGTAGCAAAGGAAGACAAGCAGCAAGGGGGGGATAAATAAAAACAAAAACAATATATTACTTTACAATAGCCAATGGGGTAAACTGTGCTTAAAAAAAAAAAAAAAATGAAACAGTTATAAGGCTCTATATAAAAGCTTTTATGATAATCCTCAGGTTTATATTTACTTCTAGATTAGGAGTTAATAGTAATACCTTTCTTGTGTAAGGGTGTGATAGAAGTTATTTCACTTTACAATATTTTATTTTTTATTGAACTTACAGGGAGATAAGAGTTTAAGCTAGTAAAGTTGCCTGTTTCTCTTCTTTTTCTCTTTTCTGTTTCTCCTTTCATGCTGTCAATTTTATAAATTTTGCTAAGATATTTAGGCAGAGGAACTCCAAATAGTGTTGCCCCTCTTCCTGATCCTCACAGTAGGTTTTCAGTCATGACTGTAGTAATTAATCTTATTTCTCAGGAAGACATTGGAAAATAATTCCTGGCTGGATTCCATGAGTAGAAAAGGCTATGAAAAATGTTCCATCTGCTTGTCCATCTGCCAGTAACATAGCTGTTTGTGATAGCTGATTGCCCAGACTTGGCTTAAATTTAAATGAAATTGCTGTGTTTTATTTGTAAAATCTCAAGAAGAGAAAAATGAAGAGAAATAAATAGCTAAGATTTTCTCACTCTAAAAAGAAGTGGCCTCTATCAATCTATTTAGTGTTTCTGTTTACACTTTGGTTTATTCATTCAGTCTGCACAAATTTATTTACTTCAACAAATGTGAGTTTCACATTTTCATGTTTAGATTTTTTGTATTCTTGGTTTCAGAGAATAAAGATCCTTTGGTCCACCAGATATATTTTGGTATGTTATACCTTTACTAGTCTTCTTTATTTGAGGGAACATTTGTGAAAGTAAACACCTGAGTTTACAGTACCCAATTGTAAAAGAGTTGCCAATCTCACTGCCTTAGTTATTACTTAAACAGAGCGGAGTTTTAAAAAAATTCAATATTAAAAATAAATTGTTCCTGGAAAATTTATTGCTTTATTTATGTGATTTCTGCTACTTCTATCAAAAATGATGTATACCAAAGAAATGTCTGCAAAATTTCTGGCACTTGACTTAAAACAATTCCTTTATTTCTTTTCCCTCCTCTTGCCCTTACTTCTTCCCTCCTTCCTTTCTTTCGAATGGAGGCAGGGAGTTATGATATAATTCAGCTAGGAGGAGGTTAGTAAAGCATTTACTTCACTTAGAAGTAGCTCTTAATCAGGATCACACGTTCAATTTTTCTGTTTTAATTTTTGGGAGTAATGAGGGAGATAAACACCATGCTTTTTGGAAATAATTTATAAGAATCACACTGTTTCCTTTTTAGGGCTCTGCAGCATCAAGCTAATGTGTCTTGCCTTTGGAAGCTAATTGGGGATGCATGTACCAGTCTGTATGCTGTCTCACCATCCAAAGTGAATGTTAATGTTTTAGGAATCCTTGTGGGCCAGAAAGAAGGAAAACAACTATTGAAGAAAAATGAACTTCTTCATCTTGGAGGAAGGTAATTTACAAAGATTGCCAGTTAATGACATTCAAATTGAATTAAGACAATAGAATAAAACATAACATTCATTTTAATATTTCCATAGGTGTTATGGTCGTGCATTAAAACTGATGTCTACATCTAATACATGGTGTGATCTTGGAATTAATTATTATCGCCAAGCACAACATCTAGCTGAAACAGGCAGTGATATGAATGATCTTAAAGAACTGCTGGAGAAATCTTTACATGTATGGTTTTGAGAAATTTTTTTATACACTTTTTTTTTTTTTTTTTTTTAATTTTATTTATTTATTTATTTTTAAAGGTTTATTTATTTACTTTATCCATTTTAACCCCCCCCTTCCCCATTTGCTGTTTTGTGTCCATTTGCTGGGCAATTCTCTGTGTCTGTTTCCTGCCATCTCTTCTCATCCTCCTCCTCCAGTCTTTGCCAGGATTCGATCCTGGAGACCTCCGATGTAGGAGAGAGGTGTCCTGCCACCTGCGCCACCTCAGTTCCTGTATACACTTTTTAAAAAGTGCTTTTCTGAAGGATGTTTTGAATACATTAAATGCTATAGTGTTTTTACATAAACCTCATTTATCTTGATATGAATTTTGATATTCCAGGAAATAAAAATTAATTTAATATTACTTCTTTTCAGTGTCTGAAAAAGGCAGTGAGACTGGACAGTAATAACCACTTATACTGGAATGCTCTTGGTGTGGTTGCTTGTTACAGTGGTGAGAACTGAGTAACACTTCAATATTTTTAGTAGAGTGCCTGTTTCAGGTAATAAAGTTTAATTTCATAAAATTCTGTAATTTTCAGGTATTGGAAATTATGCTCTTGCACAGCACTGTTTCATCAAATCAATCCAATCAGAACAAATTGTGAGTGTTCTATGTGTCCTTCCTATGACAAAGAACTTCAAAATTTATTTACTAATTTTCACGGCTTCCAAGTAGATAAAGGGCCTAAGTATTTATTTATTTTATGTTTTTTTAAGAATGCTGTTGCATGGACCAACTTGGGAGTGTTATACCTTGCAAATGAAAACATTGAGGTAAATGTGCTGCCTGTCTTGTCATATTAAAAATAGAGAATATTTTCTATTTATGATCTCTTCATAATAGTTCCATGTCTATGGAGAAATACTTGTATAGTTTGGTTTATCCAATATGCTCTTCAATGTTAATTGATAACATTAAATTTGTTATATTGATTAATTCACATGTAATAATTATTTCCCTTTCGTATTCCACTGAAATTTCTTGTTTAAAATATTTAAACCATTTAGAGATTAAAACAATTCTATTGTGAATTATATGGGTTTTTTCTTTTTATATGTACACATGTAAGAGAAACTCTACCTCAGCTGGGATGAGGGTGGGATGGGTAAAGGAGATAACTAGTACTCATATACTTTAGCAGTTTAAAATTAACCTTTGCTTGTGTGATTTTGATTTTAGCTTTAGAGTGTATTAATTCCATTAAATACTGTAATATAGTTTGTTGTACTTGAGCTGTTATACATCAAGGAATTAGAACTAAAATAACTGGAACATGTTTATAGGTCATGTTTGGAAAGTTTCCAAAAATCTATAGATCATAGCACATCTGTACTGTGTTATGTTTTAGCTAATATATTGAATTTCATCCTTTAAATATAGCTTCAGTAATATTTTCAGGGATACTTGAAGTCACTGCAAAGAAGACTTGCTTTGGAACATTCTAAATAGATTGAAATTAAGCATTAATTTGAATTTTGAAATATGTGAAAATTGTTTAAAAAATTTAAACAAAGCAACTTTTATTTGTTAATAAGCTGTGAATGCAGATTTATGGTAGCATGACATAACTGTTGCCCATGAGCTTGCTTTTTTAATAGAAAAATAAAGACTGTTTTCAACCACACATTGACTTTTGAGAAAACAATATAAAGCACTACATAATAATAGATTATTTTTTCTAGTAGAAAAAAATGCATACAAGTTAACGTGTACAAGTGAGGTATCTTCAAAATTTCTTGATTGCTTAGTGCAGATTTAGGATGCTGGTTACTTCTTCTCCCAATACCAGGTGCATGTCTCAGATTTAATAGGTTATTTGTTCTTAACTTCCTAGTTAAGCTAAAGAGAGTGGAATAGATATAGCCTTATTTAATCACTTCCTTCAAACCTTGTGGTGTAAAATGGTTGGATAAATGGTAAAAAGTTCTTAAGATGAGGAAGCAGACATCTATATTGCCCTTTTGCTAGAAACCAAACCTCCTACTACTATAGAGGAGACTTTTGCATCCAGGAGTCTTGAAAGACAATGTGGTTAAAACACTGCTTTAAGCATTGCTAATGGGTCTTAAACAATGACGTTTTAGGTTCATGCATATTTATGATGATAGCCAGGCTTTTCTTATTTTATTCTTTTTAAACATAAGCAGTTTAATAATATTGTTTATAAAATGACTTGATGTGTATCTTTTCTTGCCTTTTTTCTCTAGCAAGCTCATGAAGCTTTCAAAATGGCTCAATCCCTTGATCCATCTTATTTAATGTGCTGGATTGGACAAGTAAGATAATAACATAGTTATTAATACATCTATTGATAAGCTATTAATATAAATAATAATGATTCTAATAATAGGTAGCATTTGAGGCTTACTTTGTGCCAATCACTGCGCTATGCTCTTTGTATAAATTATTTCAGTTAATCATCCATCAGTCCTTTGAAATGGTAGTTGTTGTTGTACTCTTTTTCTGGATGTGGAAATTGAAGCTCAGAGATCCTAAGTATCTTGCCTAAGGCCACACAGTTTATAATGATTAATCTTTGATTGGGGTGTGTGTTGGGGGGGGTGGGGGTTTTGGACTCCCTCAGTCTGACTGACATTACTGTGCTTAATAAATCCAGAACTCTAATGTTTAATATGTATTTACAAAGAAAATATCATTTTGGTTATGTTTTCTTATTTTATGTAAAATCTTCCTATTTGATTTGGCACTTGTTTTCGAGGGTTCCCTCCAGAAGTCAGGATGTTTAGCTACTAGCCTGAGTTCTGTCACCAACTTGTTTTACTTTTGTTTTCATTTCGCTGGATTTCAGTTTATTCACCTGAAAAAAGAAGGGGTTTGTACTGAGCAGCCTCAAAGCTCTTATCTAATTGAGAAATTATAAAGAATTCGTAAATGATAGATTGTTTTGGTTCAGACAATAGTAGGAGCATCATGCATCTGAAAACCATTATCAGGGTTTAGATATCTTTCACTGTACTCTTGACTCTTAGGTCTAATTCTAGTTATTTGGTGAAGCAAACTGAGTAGAAAAACCTCTGCTCCCATTAATGATGGTAGCATCTGGGCGCAATTGCATTACTGTGCTAACCTCTGTCAGTTACTGGGCTCCCTCAGTCTTGGTCCAAGAACTTGCATTTCTAATTGCTCCCTAGTGGTAATCTGCTGCTCCAGGAACCTCACATTGAGTAGCACTGCTCTAGGTCAGTAGATCTCAGATGTTTATCAGAATAACCTAAGTAGTTTTTTATTTCTTAAATTATTTTTGTTCTTAAAATTAATTATTTCAGGAAGTAACTGGTAGGTTTAATTAAATGAATAACAGTAGAAGTGAGGCTTCATCAATTGATAAAAATATTAAGAAGGTATGATAACTTAAAAAACCTGATTTCTTAAAAAGGAATGAGCTTAAAAGTAATTTTAACCTATCACATACTTTGTTTTTTTTTGAGGTACCAGGGAGGGGTATTGAACCTGAGCCATAGGCTCCCCTGAGTTGGTTTTTCCATTTGTTTTGCTTGTTTTTTATTTTTTAGGAGACACTGGGAACTGAACCCGGGACCTCCCATGTAAGAAGCAGGTGCTCAACTGCTTGAGCCACACCCGCTCCCCATCACATACTTTTGTAAAGTCAAATGCATAAATAAAATATTTAAAAGCTGGAGACAGTTTAAAGAAATAAAATGTTGAAACTGTACTCTAGACCAGGGGTTCTTAACTTTTTTTGTTCCATGGACCCCTTTGCCAGTCAGGTAAAAACCATAGACCCTTATTAAGTCCACACTATACTATGCATTATTTAATAAATTTGTCACACCCACACAAACTCGTCCCCCCAAGAATAATGTTTTTTTTTTAATTTCAGTTCAGGCTCATGTACCCCTTGTTAAGAATTCCCCTGCTCTAAACCTAGAAACTAGATATCTAAGGATGAGAACCTTCTTTTTTTAAAAGCTCTTCAGGTGATTCTGAGGTGATCCTGTGATTAAAAACTCTTACTCCAGACAAATGCCAATATGAATAGATGAGGGGTGGGAATGAAGGGAGAAAGTAGCACAGCCTCATCAGTGTTCTGAGGAATTTTATGTGGATTATTCCACCACAGCCTAGTTGCAGGTGGACATCTGGAAACATTTGTCAGCTTAGTACCAATTTAGCAATCATTCTGGTCCTCTAAATCATGGGAATATGGTAGCCAAGATTGAAAAAGAAATTAATTTTGCTGCTAAGCACTGGCTAGTAAACCTTTGATTGTTCCACAATTTCATTTATTATTATTTTTCTTTTAAACCGAATAAGAACCTCTTTTTTTCTTTTTTCTTCTATAGGCTCTTATTGCAGAAACAGTTGGAAGTTATGACACCATGGATCTCTTCAGGCACACTACAGAACTCAGTATGCATGTAAGAATATGAGAGAGGATACATTAATGAATAGAGTTAAATCCTTGTTAAAGAAATGAATAAATAGAGATATAAGATGTTAACAATAGCAGTTGTCTCTACTCTGTATTCTTTCTTAATCTTAAAAACAGATGAACTGTTGTGAATTTAAAAACTTCTAGTTTTAACCTACCTATCAGATTTCAAGAGCTGATGGAGAAATGGCATTGGGATTTAATAGATAAATTAGGAAAAAAATAGACATAAAGACTTGGTTGTCATTTCTAGTTAATTTTTGAGTGTTTTGGAATTCTTTTGTTTGATAGTTATTAGTTTGATATGCTTATTGATGCATGGGAATGATGTTGAGAAGGGGAAAACCAGCCCATCAGGCAGTGTTTTCTTCACTGTATATCTATGCCATTTGATTCTTCCACCTAGGATTTGAGCAAGTGATTTAAATATAGTCTTAGCTGTGTTTTATCATGGTGACCCTTCAGTTAAAGTCACTTAACAGTTAACTTAAGACTAAGATGTGATATTTATTGTTTTGAAGTACATAATAATTACGTTTATTAATTTTTATTGGCATATTTATTACCCCATGTCTATTTGTTAATATTGACTTTTTTAAAGACCGAGGGAGCAATAGGTTATGCGTATTGGGTATGTACAACATTGCAAGATAAAAGCAACAGAGAAACGGAGCTCTACCGGTACAATATTCTCCAGATGAATGCTATTCCAGCAGCACAAGTTGTTTTGTGTAAATACATAGGTAAGGTACCTGTTATTTTGACAAGATATTTGAAATACTATTGAAATAATTTTTAACATTAATTAGCTCCAAATTAAATATTAGTGTTTTTCGGTAAGTGATTTCCCTCTCCCCTCCCACCCCCCCTGCCAGTGGCCAGGCAATCTACTTTTTAAACTTTAGTAATGACTTTTGAAGACTGGTGAGAATTGCATTACCTAATGATTCAAGACTCCCTGTTATAGTGGAAAGCATTTTGGAGCTTATTAGGCCTGAGCTGCTGCTGTTCTTGCTCTGTCATTTACCCTCTCTGCAGTCTTAGACGAAGTATTTTAATTCCCTAACTTCTGTTTACTCCTTAGAAGGAGGAGATTATAATACTTGGGTTGAAGAGTTATTTGTGAGAATTAAATGAGATAGTATACATGAAGTGACAAACTCAGTGCTTTTATTCTCCCTCTTTCATACCTGTTTTTATTCCACGTTATTGGAAATATATGTTTAGGCTCATTATTTAGTGATTTAGGGATTTTCTTCAAGAATAACCATTTCACCTTATGCTTTGATGTTAGAAGCTAATCGTCACATAAAATATGAATACACTATACTTTGTTAAATAAGGGATTTGAAGGTTTCCCAATACCATTTTTAAGTAGATCATGTGTTTCTCTTTCTCCATTGTACTTTAGGAGATATATGATGTCTTTTGACTTTAAATTTTAATGTATGATATTTATAGTGCATTGAATGTGCCCAAATCAACCTACTGAGTTAAAATTTTTTTTTAACACGTAGACATGGGGACATAACCATCAAGAGAAATTGTTTCTAAATTTAATCACAGGAAAGTGATTAGCCAAAGATCTGAATTTTCATGTAAAATTCATGAGGTTAGGTTTAACAAGAACTAGAATTTCAAATTATTATAACTTTAAATTGTTTAAATTTTAAAGCATGTAAACTATTAAATATAATTCAATAATTTAAAAGAGTTAAAAAATAATTACTGGCATTTTATATTCAAGATAAAATCAGACCCACTATTATTAATAATGCCAATCACCTTTGGAAGTAGTCTGGGGTTTAAGATATTGAAAAATGGAAAATAAAACTAATATTTTATGAATAAAACCAGTATGTACATGTAAAATAAAGGTATTTCTGGATTTCCAGAGAGAATTCAGAGTTATGCTCCAGCTTTTTCAATGTTGGGTTACTTAAATGAACATCTACAACTGAAAAAGGAAGCAGCAAATGCATACCAAAGGTAAACTATACATTTAATTGAAATTCTCAGTTATTATTTATCAGTTGACATTTTTTCATATAGTTTCAGTCTTGTGAAGAAGGTACTAAATAAATGTTCTGACCCCTTTCCTGATTTTTCATTTTATATAGTACATCTATGAAGGTCAAAAGTTTTCAGCTTTATTTTGTTTTTTATTACTCAAACTAACAAAAAAAAGGAGAAAAAAGAAAAGAAATACATGTGTTCAGTCAGAGAAGAAATGAGACCACTATGGTATATTTGCTTGGATCACTTTAATATTGACTATTCATACAACAAATATTTGTTGAATTAATTTCTTGCCAAACAGTGTCCTTGGCACTAATAAGTTAGGAACAAATTAAAACAGACATAGGCCCCATTCTCATGGAGCTCACATTTTGGGGGAAGGGGCAGAGGGGGGTGGGTAGGTGGAGGGACACCTAATAAACTAATTGAATATCTGTGATCGTAATAATTGCAAAGAAAGAAAGTCAAAGGGTAAAAGGACAGTGCATGGGCAAGAAATGACATTTTAGATAGGTTTAAGAGGGGTAGAATTTATTAAAAGGTGGTTGACGCCTGACCTGAATGAAGTGTGGCCACAAGCTGTTTGTATCCCCTGAACCCCTGGAATGAGCATTCCAGGCAGAAGAACTACAAGGGCAATTGCTCTGAAGCAGGAGTGGACTTGGCATGTTTAAGAAACAAGAAAGCCAATGTGCTGGGTTGGAACTACCAGCAGGAAGAGTGGTAGGAAATGAAATCAACTTTTTTTTTTCCTGTGCAAATTAATTGATTGGTGAATAAGAAAATAATTATTGATCCCATGAGTAACTACTAGGTGAAAAGTTAAAAGACCTGATTGCTTAAGCTCTGAGGCATATCATTGCCTCAAATCTAAATAAATAGGGTATTTAGAAGAAGCCTTGTCAGGTAAAAAATACTACAGAATCCCAAATGCTGTATCATATCCCTATATGGCTTTATCTGCAATTCAAAAGAATAATCACTAGATGGTACTGGAGGCTGTATAATCAAGAAGTTATTTTTCAAGGTATATGTGGAGAGAGGTTTATGAAAAAACACAATTTTATTTCCTTCAAACTGTCAATATGGTAAAATACAACAGTGAGCATGACTTTTAAACAGAGAAAAGTAGACAGCTTTAGGGTGCTTGCTACTTTTTTGTACATATTGTAACTGCAGATATTGTGGCTCTAACAGAGGTTATATCTTTGATTTAAATTGGCAACTCTGCAGTCACATGGGTATGCACCACTCTTTCTTGACAGATCAGCACTGTTGTTTTCTGCCTTAAACAATTATTTGAGGCTTGAAACTACAAATTAGGTATAAATCTAATGGCAAGGTGTATAGTCTTTAATTTCTGTAATACTGTCTTTTAGACTTCTCTAACAAATTTTTGTTCTCATGGAACATGAAGGGAATAAAAGGCCCTTGGATATTTCTCTCTGGTTAGTTCTCTTAAACAGAAAATAAAATAAAAAACAAAAATCTTACTAAATATCTAAACTTCTCTCAGTTATTAAGACATTTTCCTGCTTACCCAAAGGGGACTGAGCATAGGAAGGAAAAATGGGCTTTTTTGCAGAGACTCCTGTGCTTTTTTTCCCTTCTCTAAGCTCCATACTGCTTAAATATTTTTCTGTATGAAACAGGCAGGGGCATAGGAAAACTCAATTTCCTGACTTCCTAACCCAAACTACTAGTATATAAATATTTTAAGGAGTGTTTTCCATTTACTATATATATATAAACACAGTGACACAGTAGTTTCTCATCTTTAGATGAAAAGTTTTGTAATATTTAGAACTCAAATACGATAAATGATTTGACTTACTAAGAGGCTATTTTATTATTTTCTTCATGATCTAAAATCTAAATATATTTAAGTGTTTTTGTGGTGCCAACTTAATAAAATATGAATAAGCATATATAACTAGTATTAAAAAGTAGAATTCAATGAAGAGGGGGAAAAAACATAGATTCAGTTAAAGAGGAAGATTAAAAGAATGCTATTGTACATAGATAACTTAAAATACCTGTCCTTTTTTCAGGGCAATTTTGTTGTTACAGACTGCAGAAGACCAAGATACGTATACTGTTACAATGAGAAATTATGGCAGATTGTTATGGTAAGCTTTTTTTCCCCCATTAATTCTGTTGGGTTTTTCTAGTGATAGCTATGGGATTGATGAGGTTATGATCAGGTTCTATAGTAGTGGGACATGTAGATGAGTAGGTTGATGACATTCCTCCAGGATACATAATACCCATAATACCAGGTAGTGGTAACAGCTTACTGTCCCTCTCACAATACCTAACCTCAGTGTACTTTGTAATTAGCAGATTTAGAACTGATGGTTTGTGGACTGGTCAAGGAAGGGAGTATTTGGAAGAGAAGCTGACTGTAATAGCAGAAGCCTAGCTAATTAGTAGAGGAATTGGATTTATTCTGTTTTGCGGTTATTCTTAAACCGGGATGGATGTGAGGGGTCCAGGAACTCCTGTGGAATTGTACACAAAAATCTTTGTGTGTGTGCATTTTGGAGGGTAGAGAGAGTAATATATCTTTCTTCAAATTCTCAAAGACATCTGACTCCAAAAAAGATGGGGAAAAAAGTGTAAAAGCCAGTTATTTTAGTGGGTAGATGTACAGGAGAGAATAGAAGTGATATGAGAGAGGAAGGGTTTGGCTCAAGTTAAGGAAGAGTTCCTAAAGTTGAGAGCTACCTCCAAATTGAATGGTTCAGTGTGAAATACATTATTAGCACTATAGTTTGATGTTTGAGGATTAATGCCTACATGTTTTAAGGAGCTTCATAGTTGATATATGAAATAGCCAGTTCTTTCCTTTTGTAACTGTGCAATTGAATTATATTCATAGGCAGAAAATTTTACTGTTCTGAATGCCTCTCTTTTCAATTCTTTTATACATTGTATTTAGGAGTTGATAGAGCTCTGTCAATTCAAGATTTTGTTGAAGTAGAGACTAGATATGTTGTAAGAAATTGTAAGGGAAAAGTATCTATACTTTTTAGTTTTAATGTTTCATTTCATGTAAATAAATATTTTAGAAAAAAATTTATACCTTCCATTGAAAACAAGTCATCTGTTTTTTAATTTATTTTGTTTTTATTATGAAATATTTCAAATATGTAAACATGTGATGAGTAATAAAATATAGAGTATAATTTAATGAATACTCATTTACCACTCAAATGTTAACAGACCTTAACATTTTGTCAATTTGCTTTAGACCTCTTTCTCAAAGAAAAAGTTTCAGATAAAGTTGAAGTCCCTTGTACTCTTCTGTAGTCCCATTCTTTTTTCCCCAAAAGTAATCACATCTTTGAAGATGGTATTCATTAAAAACAAATATTTTTAATATATATGTATATATGTATGTATAAACAATATAAGGTAGCTCTCTTTCCTTAATATTTCTCAAAATTATTGATTTTATAAATCCTATCATCTTTTTTTTTTTTTTTTTTTAATTACCGGGAGGTCCCAGGGATCGAACCCGGGTCCACTCCATATGGGAGACGGACGCCCAACCAGTTGAGCCACATCCAACCCCAAATCCTATCATCTTTATAAAACTAATTTTAGATGCAAAAGGTTATCTGTATTTTTAGACCCCATCTATACTCCCAAGATTAAAAAGGTTATTTGAAAAGATTTCCAATAACACATTAAAAATAGAAACAGATTTGGATTACAGTGATGGATACTGGAAATAAGCATTTCAAAGATGCAGTGTTTCTGTTCCAAGTGATGGCAGCCAAGCTTATATAACTTCTTTTCATTTTTAAACGAGCAAAACAAGTTATTTTCTCTTATTAGTAAGTATTGTACTTCAGTATCATTTATGATTATTTATATATTTTTTTCTACTAGTCACAGAAAAGCTTATATACAGTTTTGTTTTTGGAAATTTATTATGTCTTAGATGCCCTTAAAAAATTGACTAGGTATTTTGTGACTTGTTAAGCTTGTCAAGGATGCTAGAACCATAGATAGGGTAATATTTAAAGGATATATTAAGCTTTTGAAAAATAGTTTTGTTTAAAAATCAACTTGAAATCATTTTTATAATGGCATTTTAATTAAAGTTTGTTTTAAAAAAAGACTTCATAATTTTGCAAAATTAATCATTTTCACATGTAATTTAGAAGAAGCAAAGTGTGAAGTTAAATCCCTCTAGTACATCCTATTTGAAATAAGTGATATGCCTTCTATTTTAATTTCATGTCTTTTCTACAGCTTCAACACTATTAGATTATAGTTTACTGAGTTGTCCCTGTAAAAAAGGAAGTGTAGGTTAAATTATTAATAGATCCTTAGTATTATAATATCTCTATATTTTGATAATGCAAGCCAAATTATTTTTTATATTAAAAGTCATGTTTTGCTTCTTAGTTCCATTGGTGAATATGATAAAGCTATCCAGGCTTTTAAGTCAACACCCCTTGAAGAGTTGGAGGACATCATAGGTCTTGCGTTGGCTTTATTTATGAAAGGTCTATATAAAGAGAGCAGCAAAGGTAAGTATATTGCTTGAAGCTAAAAGGACATGTATTACTTTTCTAGAGCTGGGTAGAATTTATTCATGATGAGCTTACATGCAGAAAGATGTTATATTGAGATAGGGGTTTGGGGATTGCAATGTTTATTAAAAACTGAATAGGTGTCAGGAAAGATATCCTGTTGCCTCATTTAATATATTGTGATGACTAGTCCTTATAGCAGTGCTATGAGCTGAGTATTATTTTCATTATAAAGATGAGGAAACTAAAGGCCAGAATCACTTATGGTAGATATCTGAGTTAGCAATGAAAGCAGGTCTTTACCATCATACACTGCTTAAATGTAAATTTCCAATAAATGAAGACTTCAACCATTGTTAGTAATGGTAGATTTGGTTTCTCAAAAAAAAAAAAAAAAAGTCTAATTTAGTGTATTTTTCACATATATGGGCCCAGCTCTTGTGTGTGCAGCTCATTGGAAGCATCTACACTGCATAATGGATATTGCATGTGGGTATTTTGGTCATATCTCAGAGGCTGCAGGCCTCCACTTCTGGCCTAAGCTGGCTCTTTTGAAGATAGTGACTCATATCTCACTGTAGGTTCTGAAAGGTAAAATTTGACAAATGTCATATAATAATCCTAATGATATCCCAGAATCACCTTGTAATAGTTAAAACAAATTAGATTATTATATTTCTTTATTCTATCCCCTTGAAAATAAGGGAACAATAAAACACTTCAGTTATACCTTTTTGAAAAATTTGTTTAAGAAAAGAAAAGTCCCAAGAAAGTTTGTCAGTCAAGATTGCTTTTATATTGTTTTGTATTTTCTATAACAGCCTATGAGAGAGCCTTGTCTATTGTTGAATCAGAGCAAGATAAAGCCCATATCTTGACAGCTCTGGCAATAACAGAGTATAAACAAGGTAAAATGGACATAGCCAAGACATTGCTGTTTAAATGGTATGTATAGTTCACATCAACACTTAACATGAGCAGATACTCAAATATTTGGGTTAAAATTTGAAGTAATGTAAAATAAAAGTCCTTAATTTAAAAAAAATTTTAAAATAACTTTTTGGTGAACGACACGGATTGGGATTTACCTGGTTCAAAACTGAGAGTCACAGGTGGGGTAGAGTTCATTTCTTAATTTTTAGCCATGGGTCTATCCATCACTTCAAAACCATCCTTTTGCTGTACTCTGTTTTGTTTTTTAATGTTCTTTTTTAAGAGTAATTGATCACCTGATTTAGTAGGATCTTAAAATGTTAACAAAGTCAGCTTTGACTGTCCTGTTTCTTGGCTTCTTGGGTCCCCAAAGTGATTTTTCTTTTCAAGTTAACCTGATAAAATAGAATTCATTTAAAAGTGAGCCTTTAAAAGAAAGGAAAAAAAAAAAAAACAAACCAATATGACCTGTAACTATTTCTATATTTTTACCATAAGTTAATAAATAATAGCTTATAATATCTGTGGTTATTTATGCACTGTTTTTGACTTCTTGAAAAACTTTTGTTTTTCCCCTGAGAAAGTTGATCTTAATTCCTTCAAAAGCAGTAGATGATTAATATATTCAATAGTTCTCAATGAAGGTGTTATTGGCATTTTGAGTAGTATAGATCCTCATAATATAGAATTGTCCCACCATTGCAGGAAGCTACAGATAACCACCATTAAATGCTAATAGTATACCTCAGTCATTGTGATAACCAAAAAATGTCTGTGTCTCTTCCATCCCCATTACCAAAAGCCTCCTGGAAGGTGTGAGGAGGGAGCTGATTATGTAGTTCTAGTTGAGGACTTCTTCTATAAGATAAGCTTTATATTTATTGATTCATTGCTTCTGTCCCATCCTGATTAAAGTCATTTCCTTATATAATAAATAAAGTTTTTTCTTCTCTTTGCTGTATTGAGAAAACCAATCAGAATTTTTTTAAGTCCTGTTACTTCACATGGCTATATTCTTGTAACATGTATAAACAGCTATACGTAATATGTTGTAATTTGTAAATTGCTAGGTGATAAGAATCATAGATGCTCGTTTATTACTGTAGTTATCAAGGGCCAGAAGTAACTCCAAATTAGACATAATTAGATTAGATTAGTCTTGGGTTACTACCAAATTCAGTTTCAACATTGGTGGAATGGGGAAAAATAGAATATAATCTTATCTTTTTTTCCCTTTTCCTATAAGAAGAAAAATCTTTACCTCATTTTGTTGTTACATCTAGTGCTAGTTATTTTTATCTAATTTGTGTTTCTTTCTGTTTTTTTATTCTCTGCATGTCATTTTCAAACTTAACACTTCCCACCCCTGCCCTTTGTCATTCTTTTCTTTGACTTTTTTTCTATGAAAAGTTCTCTGTTACTTATTCTCTCTTGATCTTGTTTGGTGTTCATATGTTGGGAGCTAAGCACTGTTCTAAGCTCTTACTGAAGGGGACTAAGAGTGAGTTCAATATATAAGGGGGAAAAATCTGGTTACCAACTTCATAGAATTTATAATATTAAATAAAACACCTGTAAAATACCTAGAAAACGTACAAGACAACATGCAGGTATTGAGTGTTCAGCATATTTGCTTAATATTGAACAGTATAATTTAGATTTTGTAATTAATAAGTATTAAAGTGGCTTTTTTTTCCTTCTCTTTTGAGCTAAGGCACAAATTAGAATGTATTTGTTTTATCAATATTGGAATTTATATACAGTATTTGCTTTTTCTGCTTTCTTAGTTGTACTAACTTACACTGTGGTTATAAGTTGAAAGAAGTGACTAGATAATTAAGCATTGTTCCATGTTTGGATTCCTACATCTATCAACTCTTGTAGTGAAAAGTCAAGTTACTATGGATGCTTTAAGTTAACTGTTCATTACAGAGCTGCCTATAGAAAGTCATGATTTCAGTATCTGCTTGTCAAAATTAAGTGCAACACACTTAATTTTTCCCTTCCAAAAAATAGTAGAAAGACATGGTGGTAGGTATGTGATATTTTATAATGTTATAAATATTTCTATTAAATTTTAATGAACTTTGTTTAAAAAGTTTTTGAAAATTCCTTTGCTTTATTACAGTACAAAATCCATAATAATTATTAGAAATATTAGGAAGTTTTGTAGAACTGGGGTTTAGTTTCTTTAAATAAGGATTCCTAAATACAATGGACTTTTACCACCATAGGGCTAAATCAGATTTCACATTTGAAAGAGAAAAATATACTAGATAGTTACATCTAAAATTTAAATTTTCCTTAAATAATAATACTTGGAACATGGTGAATGTAGATACAATTTGTACTTATTACATAAAAGTGCTAGTTTTAATACCACAGAGCAAAAAGGACAAAATTTTCTCAGAATGATAAAATCAGATCTTATATTGAGGATATTCATACTTTTTAGATTTTTATTGAAAGTCAACATTTTAGCAAAATTACTCTAATTATTTACCTGGAACTGAGGCCCAAAGAGGCTAATTTATATTTGTTTTTAAATCTTAAATATAATGACCAGAAAAGAAAGTTGGCTATTGTTGCTCTGTGAAAAACTATCGGTATTTTTAACAACTTCACACAGTTAGGAAAACTGCTGTCCCTAGAAGCCAGGAAATTTACTTTTATATTAATTTTTAAACCTGGGTTTAATTTGGTGAATCTGAGTAAATTGCTTTTTGTACTAAATATTAAACATGTTTTAATAGTTACAGATAACGGCTACCCTACTCCTGGCTAACAAGTAATTAAAAATATATATATATATTTACAGTTCTATCTTAAAGGAACCAACCACAGAAAGTCTTCAAGCCTTGTGTGCTCTAGGATTGGCAATGCAGGATGCTACATTGTCAAAAGCAGCACTTAATGAACTACTGAAGCACGTCAAACAGAAAGACAGTGATTATCAGAGGTGCCTTCTTACTTCAGCTATTTATGCACTCCAAGGCTGCAGTGTGGCAGTACAGAGACAAGCATCCAAAGCTGTTCACAGGTATTTTTGTACTTGTGAATTGGGGCCTAATTATACTAATGTGGTTGTCTTTGACATGTAAATTTTATTAAGAATATAAAATGAGGTAAGCATATGTATTTGGAAACTAAATTGTGGTTTTTAGAAATTAAGACCAGTAACTAACTGTACATGTTATTTCACCTATACAGATATTTTTGAAATTCAGTTGATAAAAAGATAGAGAAACCAAACTTGGTCCTTAATTAGGTTAAGATCCAAACCATGCTTTAGTAGGAAAGCCCTTACTAATTCTCAGTTTTGTAATAGTGTCAGTAGGCTATGTGATACTATCCAGGTTGATGATTTTAGGAATTTTTGTTTTTTAATTAGGCCAGTAAAAAGTGTTAATTGAGAAACGAGAAAAAAGTACACACTCGAGACATGGATGCGGGTGACATTCAGACAAAGGAGTGCCCCTGGGGTCGGGGGGTTGCCTTTATTACAGCTGTTCTTCCCTCCTCCCCTTTCCTAATGTCAAGGAGGGGCCCCAGCTATTTTCTGTTCTGATTAGTTGCCTTTTGATTTAGGAATGTTTTGGTTACTCTTAAACATTACTTAATATCTTCAAAATTTGAAAAATAGAAAGTTATCCCTAGCAACAGTGATAATTTGTTTTAATTTTAGCAGTAAAGTATTACATCTGTGATTTGTTTTCCTTCTATAGTTCATTCTTATTAACAATCTTTGCTGATTAGTTATATTTAAAAATTAAGTTTCTTTTAATATAAATCATATTCCTTATGATGTCCTTTCTAGTTGGAAGTCATTCTCTATATAGTATTATTTATCATACAGTTTTTAATCTTTTTTATATTTTCTTTGAATACAACATATTAAATTCCTTGATCTTTCTTAATTGCCTCATAGCTTTTAATTATTACATTGCTAATTTTTCCTTTTTATTTTCATAAGACTATTGGTATATATAGGAGGTATAAAGTATGTTTTCTAAAAATTCAGATATTGTCAATCAAGCATAGACAGTTAATATGAACTTATTTTAGATGTCTGGAAAGTTTTAAACATAGGTACTAAATAAAATGTTGGCTGCTTGTATTTTTTTGTTGTTAAAGTAACTCCTATTTCTAAATCTGCTACTTTTGATGATCTCTATAGTAACCCAGCTGACCCTTCTCTTTGGTCTCTGTTGTCACGAGTGGTTGCTCAGTATGTGCAACGAAATGCAAAGGTGAGTTATGCCTTAAATTGTGGCAAAAAGATAAAATAACACGTGATGTGGTAAATGATATAATTTTAAAATTATGTATTAGTGTTCTCATTATGGAAAATAATAATTAATACAGTTTTGTTGTTTAACCAAATTTTCCAGTAGTCATTGAACAAGTAGTACACTGACTTTCCTCCAGAACTATTATGCTGTTCTGCGTATTGTGGAAGATACAAAGAAGTTGGTGGACCTTTTTGAACATGTATAGTTTATGTTAAAGGCTAGGTGGTAAGGTATTGCTTGTAATGTTGCCATATAGTAAGAATTAGCTATTGTGCTCTTGAATTCCAAAATATAATTTTATTGAAAAGTTCCTTGAAGATAAGACAGTAAGAAGTAAAACTGCTAACATTTTAAAATGTAAATATGAAGTTATTTGATGCTCTATAAAAGGGATTGTATACTGTATTTTAGTTCATAACAGCCAGTTTTATTTTCAGGAGTCTATGAATTATTCTCTAAACTTCCATGGCTAATATGTCCCTTCATAGTTCACCTAACCACTTGGAAAGCATAATGGTATTGGCTTATGTGTTTTGAACACTTAAATTACCTCTAATAATTCTAGTATCTGAAATCTTCTTGGATCTGTTTCTGTTGTTTCTAATTTCTATTGCTTTTTGTTCATTTGTTTCCTTATGGACCTGCTTGTGTGTACTTGAAAAATTATTTATAGGAATAATTTGAGGCCTAGTTTGAGGTAAATTTCTTCAGAGAGGATTTGTGCTTACTTCTTCCAGGTGATTATGAAAGTTTAGAACTTGAGGTTTCAGGATCAACCATGCTATTATGTGTCTGGATTGGAAGGTCATTTGAGACCTGATTTACTTCTTTTTTTTTTTTAAGATTTTATTTATTTATTCATTTATCCCCCCCTTGCTGCTTGTGCTCGCTGGGTCAGCTAACCACGCCTTGTGGGCGGGCTTGCCTTCACCAGGAGCCCTACTGATTGAGCCACAGCCGCTTCCCTGATTTACTTCTGATTCACCTTTAATCTGGGGGTGTAGTCCTTTAATAAGTCCCTTAATAAGTCTCTGCTTATTATTGTGAGGTGGGTTTCCTATACATTCTCTTTCTTGTGAGCCCTGACCTTTAATTTCTAATCCCACTAGCCCACTAGCCTTTTAAAATAAAGATCCAAATTTGTTAGGATCTGCAAATTTGGCTTCCCTGCTAATTTACCTTGCTGGATTCCAATTTTTCTCTTTTAGTTTTGGCTTGATAAGTCCTTATTATCTTGTCAGTTGTTCAGTGCTTTTAATATGTTTTTTGGATATTTTCCCCCAGTGCTTCTCAAACTTTTTGATGTGCAAATAAATCACCTGTTGATCTTGTAAAATACAGATTCTAATTCAGTAGGGCTGGGGCCCAATATTTTGCATTTCTAATAACCTCCTAAGGACTTCCGGCGGGGTAGGCATTGGGCCGCGGCGAGCCGGCTTCGGCGGCGGCGAGATGACCACACTTCGGGCTTTCACCTGCGACGACCTGTTGCGCTTCAATAACATTAACTTGGATCCACTTACAGAAACTTATGGGATTCCTTTTTACTTACAATACCTTGCCCACTGGCCAGAGTACTTCATCGTTGCAGAGGCACCTGGTGGGGAGTTAATGGGTTACATTATGGGTAAAGCAGAAGGCTCAGTAGCTAGGGAAGAATGGCATGGGCATGTCACAGCTCTGTCTGTTGCCCCAGAATTTCGACGCCTTGGTTTGGCTGCTAAACTTATGGAATTACTGGAAGAGATTTCAGAAAGAAAGGGTGGATTTTTTGTTGATCTCTTTGTAAGAGTCTCCAACCAAGTTGCAGTGAACATGTACAAGCAGTTGGGCTACAGTGTATATAGGACAGTCATAGAGTACTATTCAGCCAGCAATGGAGAGCCTGATGAGGATGCATATGATATGAGGAGAGCACTTTCCAGAGACACAGAGAAGAAATCCATCATACCATTACCTCATCCTGTAAGGCCAGAAGACATTGAATAACCATGGGCAGTGGTTCTTAGGCAGATGCTCCAGATATTTTATGGACAATATTATTTTCATTGGATGATCTTGGAGCTCTATTAGGAGGAAAGTAATCATTTAGGTCTTAAAGACGTCAGAAAAATGCAGGTTATAATCTTAATAAATATCATTGTTTCCAATTAGCAATATCATACCTACTAAAGCTGTTCACTGTAATAAAACTCAATCAAAAAGGCAGCTGGGTCAGGAGGAGACATTTCACCATCATGGTTCATAGTAGTCACTGTATGCTAGGGAAAAAACCTGTTCCAGTCTCCTCCTAAATTCTGTGCCTGAGAACCACTGCTGTGCATATATATATATATATTTTAATCTTGTACTGAACTGTTATTTGAAGCTTTAAAAGCATATATGAAATGTATAAATCTAAGATGTATAATAAAATACATTGTTGACTCTAAAAAAAAAAAAAAAAAAAAAATAACCTCCTAAGGAATGTTGATGATGGTGATGCAAAGACAACAGTTTGAGTAGCAAGGTTTTATCCCATATTTTTAGTTATTTTCAGTGAATAGGTTCAAATTATCTAGAAGACCATTATTATTAGACGCTCGAATAAAGTGCCTGCTTCTCTGCTAAGCATTTTTATATGTTTGCCCTTTAATCCGAAGAACCATAAGAAGTAAATGCAATTCTTGTCCATTTTATAGATGGGGAAGCTGAGAGGGAGAAGTTAAATAACTTGTGCAAAGTCACAGTTAGTAATTGTGGTAATAAGATTCAATCCCAGGGAAGCGGCTGTGGCTCAATCAGTAGGGCACCCGTTTACCATATGGGGGGCCCCGGGTTCGGTTCCCGGGGCCTCCTGGTGAAGGCGAGCCTGCCCGCACGGCATGGTTAGCTGACCCAGCGAGCACAAGCAGCAAGGGGAGGATAAATGAATAAATAAATAAAATCTTTTAACAAAAAAAAAAAAAAAGATTCAATCCCAGATATTACTCCTGAATCCTCCTTTTACTCTGCTGTTTTGCTTTTCTTCTATCTAACCCATCATCTGTCTGCTTTATATTGATATATTATTTAAAAGTTTATTTCTGTTTTTAGCATACTTTTCATGCTAAGTATTTTTTTAAAGGTTTATTTATTTATTTACTTTTATCCATTCCCCCCCCATTTTTGCTGTTTTTGTGTACATTTACTGGGCAATTCTTTGTGTCTATTTTCTGCCCTCTCTTCTCATCCTTCTCCTCCTATTTTCACTGGGATTCGATCCTGGGAACCTCTGGTGTGGGAGAAAGGTGTCCTACTACATGCGCCACCTTAGTTCCTGGTTTTTCAGCACATCTTGTCTTGGCTCTCCCTTGTGTCACTCTCCTGTTACGTCATAATCCTGCTGCGTGGCTTGGCGGGGCCTGACAGCTCACTCACGCACAAGGCGTGACGGCGTACCTGCACGGGGCCTGGTGGCCCCCCGTGCCATCTATATTTTCTTTATTTTTACCGGGAGGTCCCAGGGATCGAACTCAGGTCCCTCCATATGGGAGACGGGCACCCAACCATTTGAGCCACATCATCACCCCCTATGCTAAATATTTTTGTAAGTGACGATGTGTGAAATCATGCCAAACCCATTTCTGATATATTTCTGATATAAAATGAAGGACGTAGTATACTTCTGACATAAAATTAAATCTTTCTTTTCTAGATAAAATGTCTAACAGTTGGATTTTTAAAAAATTATAGATTGCAAATTTACCTTTTGAAAACTATGGTGTTACATTTATTTTTCTTATTGAGTTGAATATTGAAGTAGTGATGAGCTTCATGGTGCTCTGAACTTTATTCATTTTATTAGAGACTACAGAAGTTTTAAAAATACTGTATATTTTCATGGAATAAAACCATATTACTCTCTCTTTCTCTTTCAATCTTTCTATCTTTTACAACCTTTTAAATATTATTTTATATATGTGTGTGTGTGTGTGTATATATATATATTTGGTACTATTTAAAGTTATGTAATTTTTGGACCTTTGTGAATATCTTAAAAGAGGATAGTTGAAATGGGCAAAGTAGAAAAGATATCCTTTCACTACAATATTTAGCTACTCTAAACAGTAATAAGTTGATACTTAAGGAATTTGGAAGTGGCGGATGTCATAAAACTGAACCTTTCAAATAACTTAATGGAAAGATGTTTTCAGTTTTGATTTTTACTGTTTTGTTAAAGTGTTTGCACAGTCTAAATAATCAATATCTTTTATTATAGGGAGGTTCTGTAGCAGGAAATGTGGCTTATATTCTGGACTCAAATCATGGAAAGGTTAGTTTGCCCCAGTGCAAAGGAAATTTTTAACTTTATAAATAATATTGATGAAAGAATAATATTATTTTTCTTCATAGCTTTAAGGGTTCCATCATATCATCAAATATGAAAGTCACTTTGAAAGACAGGGAGCTATAAAGAGAATTGGTCAACACACTTCTTTTCTTTTATGTAAAAGGCATTACTGTACACTGCAGTAAATCAGTTGGCTATGGGAAGCAATTCAGCAGAAGAGGAAAAAAATACTGCCCTAAAGACCATTCAGAAGGCAGCTCTCCTTTCTCCAGGTGAATATAATTCAGATTCTATTAAATCTTGCATTTGTGAAATATAGGGGTGAAGTTTGTATTTCCATGAAATAAGACCAAAAGAGAATTTTAAGAAAACATTTTAAGATTTTATGTATTATTTGATCAACTGCATATGGCTGCTTATAATTGAGATAATCAATTATTGAAGCAGGCCTCAAAGAATGTCTGCTTAAATACATGTTACTACCAGTTATTGAAAATCTGCATTATATGTTTTTAAGAAGTTTTTTTTCCCAGTTTCCCATCATTCTCATTTAATGAGGTTTACTTAAAACTATTAAACTGTTCAATAAACATATTTAGTTATTTTTGTATGTAGTTAGGACTTGTACGAAGGGGGCATGTCTTCTGTGATTGTTAGAGATGTGAAGATCATGGCCTCACTTGAGCTAGCTCTTAGTTCTGATCAGCTCTGTCATACGTATGCTATTGAGGGAGGAGCGGAGGTTGCATATGACTGCATCAGCATATTTCCCTTACCACTATTGGAAAAATGCCTTAAAGAACTGGAATATCTGGCAGTGCAGGGTTATGAAGTGTGTTATCATTTTTTTAAAATATGAAAGAGAGCATTAAACAATTTATTCCCCCAAAGCACTTCAAACATTTGTTAGTCAAAATACTTTTGCTTTTAAAAGTAGGACTATTACTTTTAATAATCCCAGGGACTATTGGGAAACAAACTGTAACCAAAAAACAGGTTCAATGTTATTTTCATAATAAATTCTAAAGATCCTACCTAAATTGCAAAATCTATAACAATTCAGGGTTATTTTATAATTATGTAAACAGACCAGTATTCTGTTGTTTATCCTTTCATTACTTTATTTATTGTTTTTGTTTTTTTTTCCAAAAAGAGCTTTTGATTCACATTTAAAATCCAGTTTAACTTTTGTTATTCTCAGTTGACTTTAACCTCTAAGGGTTTGTTTGGTTTTTCAATCAAGAAGTATATCTTCTTGGGATACTTGAGACATTAAATAAAGTTAGTGGTGTTAGAGACATGGCACAATGTAGATCAGGGATCAGCAAACTACAACTGGCAGGCCTATTTGTATAAATAACGTTTTATTGGAACACAGCCACAACTTTTGCTTGCATATTATCTCTGGCTGCTTTCATGCCAAAATGGCAGAGTTCTTGACAGATATCAGTTGGGCCAAAAGCCTGAAAATTTTTACCACCTGGACCCTTTCAGAAAAAGTTTCCCAAACCCTGGCATAGAAGAAAAAGTGGTAGATATGGCATCCAGAATATTGAAAGGTCTACCTTCATCTATTCCATAAGTTAATTCACTTCACTAAATATTAATATGGACATATACAGATTTTAAAAAATAAACCTTTTCTCTTTCAAATTTAGGTAAACATTGAAAGAATTTGTAAAATATAAAGCATTACGGATGTAAGCTATTACTATATATAGTAGTATATACTATTATATTGTTTTGCTTTGATTTCCTATTGGTCATTTAACAGATACTCATTGTGGAGCTGTCAGGTATTTTACTAGCCATGAGACATGTAATGGTGAATAAGACAGAGCATGTCTAATCTTCAGAAATTTATAATCTTGCATATCCTAAGATGATTGAGGATGGGCTGAATATGACTTTAGTGCTCCCTAAAAAAAGGACAATGAGTATGCCAGCTTTTCCCTACTAATATGCCATCACCTACCTAAACCCAGAATGGCTCACACTGATATACTGCTCTTGCCTGCTTCTCCTTCTCTTTCTTCCCCTCCTCTTTAAAAAAAAAAAAAAAAAAAAATCAATTTTATTGATACATATTAATAAAGCATACAGTTTATCCAAAGTGTATAATCAGTGGTATTTGGTACAATCGCATCATTGTGTGTTAATTATTTCAATCATTATTAAAGCATTTTCATTATTTCCATAATAATGATAATAAAAAAACTGAAAAACAAGAAAATTCCTCACCTCTCAATCTTTGTTTCCACTGTTGTACATAGCTACTATTTATGACTATTCTTGCACAATTATTTATTATGCAGTTTTATTGAGATATATTCACATACCATATGATCTATCCAAAGTATATAATCAAAGGCTTTTCTTCATAGCTGATAAAAGTCTTTTATTGTAAAATTGTAAAATAAATAGAAAAATAGATTGAAGGAAATTACAAGTTTTAAAAGAGAATGCAAGGCCATGTTTGATTTAATATAATCAATAGTATATCTTGCAAGTGTGGTCTTTTTGTAACAGATTGTCAGTTTTTGTTTGTCTGTGAAGACTTTGAACTCACCCTCGTTTTTGAAGGACAACTTTGCTGGATACAGATTCTTGGCTGGCAGTTTTTCTCTTTCAGTACCTTAAATACATCACACCATTTTCGCCTCTCCTCCGTGGTTTCTGATGAGAGGTAGGCACTTAATCCTTACTGAATTTCCCTTGTATAGGATGCTTTGCTTTCCTCTTGCTGCTTTCAGAATCCTCTCTTTATCTGTGATATTTGTCATTCTGAATAGTAGATGTCTTGGGTTAGGTTTGTTTGGATTTATTCTGTTTGGGGTGCATTGTCCTTCTTGGATATTGATATTTATGTCCTTCATAAAGGTTGGAAAGTTTTTGGCCATTATTTCCTCAAATATTCTTTCTGCTCCTTTTCTATTCTCTTCTCCTTCTGGGGCACTGATAATGCAAATGTTTGTGCATTTTATGTTGTCTTTCAATTCCCTGAGACTCTGTTCCATTTTTTTCCATTCTCTTTCCTTTCTGTTCTCCTGTCTTTTGTAGTTCAGATGTTCTGTATTTGAAACCACTAATTCTGTCTTCAGGCAATTCAAATCTGGTCTTATGTGCCTCTAGTATATTTTTAATCTCATCCATCATATCTTTCATTACTGTTAGGTCTGTTACTTTTCTTTTCAGGCTTTCAAATAGCTCTTTATGCTCTCCCAGTGTCTTCTTAATATCCTTTATTTCTTTTGTCATATTTTCTTTAAATTCTTTGAAGTGACTTAGGAAAGTTGTGTGATTGTCACTGATTAATTGTATTAAATCCTGTATCTCTTCAGGATATTTAGTTTGTTCTTTTGGCTGGGTCATGTCTTCCTATATCCTAGTAATAATTGTAACTTTTTACTGATGTCTAGGCATCTGAATATGTTGGTGAATTTACTCTGATAGCTAATTTCTCTCTCTTGCCTATTGTTTTTTTTTCTTTTTTCACAGCTTTTCTTTGATATTTGGTTCAGCTTATTCTCAGTCTTTAATTTCCCAGCCTCAGCTTTCAAAATCGGGCAGGGGACTCACTAGTGGGGCGCAGATTTTTCCCCAGGGATTGGTTAGAGAAAGCGTTGTTTTTGTCCATGCAATTTCTAGACCAGCCAGCACATGGCACTGGTCAGTGCACCGTTCCACCAAGGTGTTTCAGTCTTGGCTTTCCTGTGTTTCTGTGTTGAATCTCTAGATCAGAGATTCAAAGCAGGCTCTGCTGGCTGAATTCACTGAAAAAAAGCACACCTGCTTCCCCTCCTTTTTCCCTGAAACAGCTGTCAGGGAGGAAGATGTATGTTCCCTTCTCAGTTGGCTGCAGTGAGCCAGGAGTTTTACCCCAGCTTAATATCCTGTGGTTGGGGTGGGGGAGCCCTTCCTGGCTACCACGGGGGCTTGGTCACTCACATTTGTCGTTTGGCTTCTTCATCTCTCTGTCTCTCACCCTCCTGGGAGATGTATAGCACTCTTCTGTTCTGCTGACCCCCAAAGCAGGTCCCTCGGACAGCCTTTGGCTCTTTCTCTGTTGTTTTTGTGAGAACATTCAGCTCTGCTTGTTAGTCCATTTCCCATTAGCTTTTGAAAGAGAGCAAAAAGAGACCCTAAAATTTTGTTGTCTATGTTATATGTTAAGTAAGTTCTTGATCTTTTGTAAGTGTTCTCAAGCAAATAGTAGAGAGAATTACTTTCAAGGATTCTTACTTTGGATCCAGAATAATAGAAAATTTATTAGCCTTTGATTGTGTAAGTAGCATAAACTTTAGAGAGGTAAGATTGCCCAGATAAAATCTTCTCTAATGATCTTCTTTGATTTTCCCTTACAGTCTAGAGAAATACATACTCAAGGAAGCATAGTTATCAGATGAGATGCTCTAAAACAGGGACTGAGTGATGAAGATGAATGTCTGCTTAAGACTTTTCTTTGGAATCCAGTGAAAGTGAATATAATTGACCTTTCCACAGTAGCACAGTACTCTAGGCAACAGAGCTAACCAGCCATGGGACAAGAGCTTAATATCTTTCATCCTCTGCTGTGTTTGGAAAAAAATGGCAAATCTTGAAGGATGAACAAGTATTATTTAGATTTCCTTTAAGAAAGTGAAATTTTGGCTCATTTTGTTTTAGACAAACAACTTTTATTATTATTATTATTTTTTTTTTTTTTTTTTAACTTGTATACACGTACTCTTGGTTTTGGTAATTTTTCAGCAATGTGTTGATATTAACAAATCTCCTAACTGTATTTCCTGTGTTTAGGTGATCCTGCTGTCTGGGCTGGACTAATGGCGGCATGTCATGCTGATGATAAACTGGCAGTAGTGACCAACATTCAGCCAAAGAGGATGGATTTGTACTTGGCACTGTTATCTACTGTTTCTGCTTCAAGTAAGTTTAAAGAAGCATTTTATACGTGATTTAATTTGGGATACTTAAATGGTTAGATCAGGGGCATGAACAACAGCAGCATAAGTTGTTATTAAAAAATGCATTGATTGAAGAATCCTTAAACATAGTAGCTATGCAGAAATGTAATGAACATATATTTTCTTTTCCTTTATAGCTTAAAAATTTAGTATGTTCTGTCAGCTAAAATCTTTGTTTTGAGTTTTGACCAGTGCTTTAGGATAGATGCAACTTGGAAGTAGTCCTTTACTGAAACCAGCAATGAAATTGTCCTGTGATTCTTCCAGGGAATCTTAGCCGTAAAAGGCAGTTAATCAAATCAGATTTAGTTAACATTTCTCTGTAAATTTATAGATCTCTTCATTCAAAATTTGATTTACACTTAGCATCAAAAATAGATTAACCAAAAACAAAACAAAACAAAACAACAACAACAAAAAATAGATTATGCTACCTCTGTCTTACGACATGAGTTCTTCACTAATTTTAGGTTATCAATTATTTTTTTGTAAATGTTAAACATCACCACTGTCTTTCATAGACTATCAGGGCAAATTAAGAAAAACAGGCCCTTCTTTAACAGCATTTTCATATAGAGTCTTTTATAAAATTAGAATATTTTAATAAAGTGAACTTACATTAAGTGGTAAATCAGAAATACCTAAAACGTATATTTACTTTTAAAACCCATGCCCTTCAGATTAAAAAAATAAAAACTATTTTTGTTCATATAACTTTGTATTCAATATTCTCATTGTAGATGTAAACATTCTTAGTTTATTTAGCCTTCTTGTTTTCTTACAAAGAATACCATTTCTATTTCTTGAAGGGATTAGACAACTTGAGTTGTAGGTTTTTCTAAGAAAATTTGGTGAACATGTATTTCAGTCCCTATAGTGGCTCCTTTTTAAAACAAAATAGAGGATTTTTAGTGAGATAATAACAGTTCAAAGTATTTTGTTTTGTTTGGAACACTACCCTCTTCACTCTTTTTCCCCCAGGCAAGTGGCTCTTGTATTTTAAATTCTTCCCTTTCTAGCTCCATCACTGCTAGAGCAATAAACCATTAAGTTCTTTACTGCTCTGACACTCTAGTACATTTGTAGTATGTTTTTCTTTTAAACTTCAACAAATTTCTGCACTTCACTTCCAAAGCTAAGATGGAGTAACATGGAACAAATTGACTCTTCTATATGAAACAGCTAAAAAACAGGATAAGCAATATGAAACAGTGCTTTTTGGACATTGAATATCCGCCAGTGCAAGACAATGTTCCCTGTGAGAGAGAAAGCAGATGAAATGAGCCTTACACTTGCTGTAGCTTACTGCTTAGAGAGAATTGACAGTCCACAGCTCAGAAGGGAAACCCAGGTGGGGCCCAGTAATCTCCCTGAGTTAAAGAAATGAATTGGGTAATCCAAGGAAGCCAAGTTCTCAGGGCAAAGTATCAGACAAGTGAGAGCTGCAGAGAGATCTTCAGAGATCTGCACAGGGTTCCCCTTAGTTTTTTTAGCTCAGTACTGATCAGCACATGTGTGAGGAAACTATATGAAACCGGGAAAAGACCTACCCAAAAAGAGCAGGGGGAATAATCTTTGAAATTTACACAGAGCTGGGATTAATTGTGTTTCCATCAGACAGAGTAGAAAAACCTTGTAATTTACATAGCACTGAGTAAAATACTCAGAAGGATATTGCAAAAAGGTAGAGGACACAAATTAGACCTAGACTAAAAGCTATTATGGGTCTCACCTAATAAAGCTCAAAAGCAAGCCTCGAAAAGATCAAATTGTTTCCATGTAACTTAACCGCACCCAAGAACAAAACTCAAAAATATTCATGATAGAATACAGAAATATCTAACACCCAACAAGGTAAAACTCACAATATATGGCATCCAGTTAGAGCTTAACAGACATGCAAAGAAGCAGGAAAATTCTTGCTTGAGGAGAATGAGAAAAGTCAATCAATGGAAACAAATCCAGAAATGATACATGATAGAAACCTCTTTAAAATATAATATAACCATATTAAGCAAATATAGTAACAATGTATTGTGGGATTTATAAGATATATAGAAGTAAAATGTATGTTAACAATAGCACAAAGACTACAAGAGGAAGTATTCTCTTGAAAACTTTAAATACTGTAAGTGAAGTGGTATAATATTACTTAAAGAAAGAGTGTGATAGTTTAAAGATGAATACTGTAGACCTTAAAGAAGCCACTAAAAAGTTAAGAATTATAGCTAGCTAATAAGCCACCAAACTAGATAAAATGGAACCATAAAAAACAATCCAAAAGAAGGCAGAAAAAAGAGGAAAAGAAACAAAGAAAAGTTAGGAGAATTAGAAAACAAAAAAGCAACATGGTCAGTTTAAACCCAGCCATATCAATAATCAAATTAAGTGACATGCTATAAACATCCCAATAAAAAGGCAGAGATTGTCAGATTGGATAAAAAATCAAGAACCATATGCTGCCTACAAGAAACATACAGGGAAACGGATGTGGCTCAAAAGGTTCGGCGTCCGTCTACCATATGGAGAGACCAGGGTTCGATCCCCGGTACCTCCCGGTAAAAAAAAAAAAAAAAAAAAAAAAACAAGAAACATACAGACAAAAATTATATTTAAATATAAAGACATAAATTCTCTAGTACATAAAAGGATAGAAAAAGATACACCATTGCTAACACTAATCAAATGAAAGTTGGTGTGGATATATTAATTTCAGTCAAATTATATTTCAGAGCCAAAAATATTGCTAGAGATAAAGAGGATCATTTCACAATGGTAGATAATCAATTTATCTAGATGGCATAGCAGTACTAAACATTTATGTACCCAATAACAGAGCTTCAGTATACAGGAAATGTGTTGTATTTCACAATAAAATAGATGAAAATTTTTAAAATATTAACCAAAAATACATAAAACAAAAACTGATAGAACTGAAAGGAGAAATAGACATAGTCACAATTATAGTTAGAGATTTCAACATTCCTCTTTCCATAATTGATAGAACAATTGAACAGAAAATTGTAAAGGATATAATAAAGGCTTCAACAACACTATCAACTAAGCCTAATTGACATTGATAAACCACTTCTTCTAACAGTAAAGTGCACATTCTTTTCAAGTGCACACAGAATATTTACCCAAATACATCATATTTTCAGGCATAAAACAAGTCTAAAAAATTTTAAAATTTCAAATCATAAAAAGTATCTTACCTGAACATAATGAATTTAAATTAGAAATCAATAACAAAAAAATGTCTGGACAGTCCCTACATATTAGGAACCTAAATGACACACTTCTAAAAATCCTGTCAAAGAACAAATTAGAAATGAGAAAATATTTCAAACTGAATGAATATAAAAATATGACAAATGAAAATGTGGCAGTGCTTCTAAAGCATCATTTAGAATGACATTTATAGCATTAAATGCCTGTATCAGATAAAGAAGAAAGGGCTCAAACCAAAGCCCTCAGCATATACCTTAAGAAACTAGAAAAAGGAAGAGGAAATTAAACTCAAAGTAATCAAAAGAAAGGAAAAAATAAAAATGAAATCAGTGAAATGAAAACAAAATTTAACAGAGAAAATCAACGAAACCCAAAACTGGTTCCTTGAGACACCAATAAAATTGATGAACCTCTAACCAGACTGACTAGTCATTGAAAGGAGAAGACAGAGAATACCAGTATTAGGAATGAAAGAGGGGCCATCACAACAGATACTACAAATATCTAAAGACTAATAAGAGATTCTCATGAACAACTTTATGCCCTTAAATTTGACAACTTAGATGAAATGGACAAATTCTTTGAAAGACACAACTAGTAAAGCTCACTCAAGAAGAAATAGATACACTGAATAGCTTTATATCTATTAAAGCTATTGAATTTATAGTTAAAAACCTTCCTGCAAAAAACCCTCCAGAACCAGATGGCTTCACTGATGAATTTTACCAAACATTTAAAGAATGAATAATATTAGTCCTATACAAACTCTTCCAGAATATTGTAGAGGTGGAAGTACTTCCTAATTTCTTCTATGAGGCCAGTGTCATTACCCTAATACCAAAAACTAGACAAATACATTATAAGAAAAGAAAACTACAGAACAATATCATTAATATAAATGCAGAAATTCATTATAAAATGTTAGCAGATCAAATCCAGCAACATAGAAAATGCTACCTCATGATCAAGTGAAGTTTATCACAGAAATGCAAGGTTGCACTTCCTTTATCTGCTTCCAGATGGTGCTCCTCAAACCCTGGTCAGAAAGTGTTCACTGTAACACCAACTGGAACAGTGTGACAGAGGATCCTGCCTCAGGGCTATTCAGGGCTTTGCAAATCATACTTTCTCAGAGGCTCTTCTCCATTTGCTGGCAGCCCCTTTCTTTTCCTGGGTAGGAATTAATTCCACTCCCCTCTGTGTCCTCCACAACCAGTCCCAGTCAGTAGGGAGGGTGTTTGAGAAGGTTGGATCTCTTTAGTCCCCTGTCAGCTCCCGGGGCAAATAATGGCACAGCCCCATCTGGTCTGGAAGGGTTCTTGGGAATCAGTCTTAGGCTGCATCCTTCTCTCTCCCCTTTTCTGGGGAAGTGGACCCCTGTAGTCTCTGCTGTCCATAGCCACTGGCCAGAGATCACAGGACTCAAAGCTGTCTGCTCTGAGCGTAGGGGGATGGGCGCCAGCAGCTGCAACTGCAGCTTTTATCTTTCCCATTGAGATTCTTTTTCTTTGCCCCTCTCTCTTCCGAGTGGTGTCCAGCCTTCCTCTGGTGTCCTGGGCCCTAGAACATTTTTTTCCAGGCCATTTCTGCCTTGTCCTCTTAGCTATTTTTTGGGAGAGAAGTGAATCCTCTGTCATTCTAATCCTCCATCTTCCTGGAAGTGTTCAAAAACATCATATTTAATGGTGAAATACTGAATGCTTTCCCCCTAAGATTAGGAAGAAAGCAAGGATATTTGCTTTTACCACTTTTATTCAGCATTATACTGGAGTTTGTAGACTGCAGCAAGGTAAGAAGAAGAAAGGAGTGCAAATTGCAAAGGAAGAAATAAAACTCTTTATTTGAAGACAACATGACCCAAATATAAAAATAATTATATTTTTATATACTAACAACAAATAATTGGAAATTGAAATTTTAAAAAACACCATTTACAATAGCATAAAAAAATAGGAAATATTGAAAGATGAATTTGACATAAAATGTGTAAGACATGTACACTGAAAAACTGTAAAACATCATTGAAAGAAATTATAGGACACCTAAATAAATGGCGAAATATATCAGAAGATTCAACTATTGTTGGGATGTCAGTTCTTCCCAGATTGATCTAGAGATTGAATGTATCACCAATCAAAATCCTCATAGGCTTTTTTAAAGGTAGAAATTAACATACTAATTCTAAAATTTATGTAGAAATGCAAAGAACCTAGAATATCCAAAACATCTCTGAAAAAGAGCAAATCTGGAGGACTAACACTACCTGATTTCAAGAGTTATTATGAACATTCCAAATCAGCATAAGATGGACAGATAGATAAATGTAAAAGAACAAAGAGTCCAGAAATAGACCTACACCTATATTGTAAATTGATTTTCAAAAAACGTGTCAAGGCAATTCAGTGGAAAAAGAATAATTTCAAAGATGGTGGAATAGCAACATGAAGCCGTTAGTACTGAGTCTCTGGTCCAACTTCAGTTCCTGCCTCAACAGCAGCAACAGTGATCACTGAGCAAAGAGTTCCCAGGGTAGCTGGCCAAGATACCGAATATCAAAATCTTCAGTAGCAGCTCCCACCAGGACTTATCCCAAAAAATTGCCAGCCACCTGGGCCTAGAGCTAGGCAAGGTGGTGATTAAGAAATTCAGCAACCAGGGGACCTGTGTGGAAATTGGAGATGATGTCTACATTTTTCAGAGTGGTTGATATGGAGATTTTGATTATGATTAATGCCTGCGAGATTGCTTTAGCCAGCCAGTTTACTGCAATCATCCCATTCTTCCCTTATGGCAGGATAAGAAAGATAAGAGCCAGGCCCCAATCTCAGACAAACTTGTCACAATTATGGTATCTATAACAGGCGCAGATTATATCATCTCCATGAACTTACTTGCCTCTCAAATTCAGGGCTTTTTTGATATCCCAGTGGGCAATTTGTGTGCAGAGCCAGCTATCCTGAAGTGGATAAAGGAGATTGTCCAGAAGTGGATAAGAGAGTGAAGGAACTGCACTGTTGTCTCACCAGATGCTAGTGGAGCTAAGAGAGTGACCTCCATTGCAGACTGGTTGAATATGGACTTTGCCTTGATTCACAAAGAACAGAAGAAGACAAATGAAGTGGGCTACGTGGTGCTGGTGGGAGATGTGAAGCATCAAGTGGGTATCCTTGTGGATGACATGGCTTACATGTGTGACACAATCTGTCATGCAGCTGACAAACTTCTGTCAGCTGGAGCCACCAGAGTTTATGCTATCTTTACTCATGAAAACTTTTATGGCCCGGTCATTTCTTGCATCAACAATCCATGTTTTGAAGCAGCAGTAGTTACCAATACCATATCTCAGGAGGATAAAATGAAGCATTGCTCCAAAATCCAGGTTATCAACATCATGGATGTTTGATAGCATAAAATCTATAAAGCTTTAAGTTTTTTTCAATGAATTCTTTTCAGTGTTACTGTAGATATAATGGTTTTTTTAATTTGTTACATATATTTGATGTCTTAAGTATTCGACTACGGATATTCCTACCATGAAACTTTTCAGAAACCTGTCTCGTGTCAGGATAGACTATGGTAGTCCAGTGATACATGTAATTTTTAAAACTGTATATGCATGATCAGTCTAATTATAATACTTTTTAGCAACTCATTACTCCTTTGAGAGGATATAAATTGCTCAAGACAGTAACATTGACTTTTTTTTTTTTTTTTTTTTTACAGTTAAAGACAAAGAATTCCCTGAAAATTATAACAAATCTCTTGAAAAGTGGTCTCTCTCCCAAGCTGTCACTGGCCTAATAGACACTGGAAGAATATCTGAAGCTGAAGCCCTCTGCACAAAGGTATTTATAATGAAACTGGGCATTAGAATCATGGATTCTTATCCTACTTGGAAAATAAGTTTAAAAATGGAGAGCTTGTTTTTAAAGAGCATATGGTGATGACGGTGATGAGGATGATAACAGCTAACATTTATTGAGTACTTGCTACAAGCCAGTCACTATGTTTTGCATTCTGTATTTGAACTTCACAACAATACTATGACATAGATATTTATTATTATTCCTATTTTTACAAATGAGAAAACTAAGGCTCAAAGAGGATAAATTAATTTGTGCAAGAGTTTACTGGTAGATATTGACAAGTTGCAGTTTGAACTCACATTTGTTTGACTTTAGGACCCAAGTTCTTATTGGATTTTATTGTTGTTACCATTGGAAGTTAGAGTTTATTTTGATTTTTGGTTGCTTCCTTCAGATGGCCACATTTTCCATTGTCCCTTCATTTTTTCAAAATTCTGAACACTTAGAATGACTGTAGATGTAGAGATAGTGGGTGACTAGAACTACTGATATTCAATAATCAGTTCTTATGTTCTAGGCTTGTAGAGCTCTATGACTGTAGGCTGTTTTCCCAATTTTTAGTGCCTTCCCTGGGACATAGTAGAGGCTCAGTAAATATTTATTGAATGAACAAATCAGTTTCATAAACCTACTCAGAAATAATTTAATGTGTATAGAGAGTTGTTTTTTTTTTAAAACTATTTATTTATTTATTTATTTGTTTATTTATTTATTTATTTATCCCCTCCTTGCTGCTTGTGCTCACTGTGTCCATTTTGCTGTGTGTTTTTCCGTGTCTTCTTGTCTCCCTTTGTTGCATCATCTTGCTGCACCAGCTCACTGCACTCCGCGGATGGCCAGCTTGCCTTCACCAGTAGGCCCCGGGAATCAAACCCGGGGCCTCCCATATGATAAACAGGAGCCCAACCACTTGAGCCACATCCGCTTCCCCATACAGAATTTTAAATATGACTTTTTCTTAAAACATTATGTTCCATAATGCTTACCCTGAAAGTGTGTTTTCTTCCTAGTAATGTTTTTTTGAAAGACCAGTATAAATTTAACAAAGAATGAAGAATGGACCTTTGAAGATCCCTTGGGTTCTTAAATTCTCTAAAAATCAGAATAATAAATTTTCACTTTTATTTCAGGAATTCCATTTGAGATAAGTTCAAAACAGGCTAGTGTTATACAGTGGGTGTTTAGTAAGCATAAATTAATGGTTATTATGCTGTCTTTGATAGAATAAGGGATACTTTCATGAACCTTTCCTCATTTTATTATTACAGTCTCCTACTTAGAGGAAAGCCATCAAGTACTTTTCAGAAATACATTTAAGACTGATCTAATGAGTGAAAAATAGAGAACTATGTCCTTGAGAGACAATGAATAAAGAAATATTTAAAACAATAGTGGAAGGGTTTTTTTTAGACAACTTCCTTTAGCTTCTTTTATATATATATGTGGAAGAAGAAACATACACATACGTGCATACAATACAGTTGTGTATGTATGTATATGTTTTCAGATATAAATAATAGCTTAGGAAAGTGGGAAAATGAGTCATTTCTCTTACTCCCAGTGCCTAAGAAGTCTGTGCCTCCTGGAAGAAGGGCATCCATTGAGTATCTTTGTTAAGAGGTTGAGAAAGGAAAAAGTATCTCTTTCCCTCTTCTGTAATAAAGTTTGTTCCAGTAAGAAATAGTGGTAGCCTTCACTGTTAATTTCATGCTCTCTTATTTTAGCTAAAGTTTTCAGGATCCTACCCAAGAATAAAACAAATTGAAGGGACAGACTAAATCTAAATAAGTTACTTATAAACAGCAGTAATAGTTTGATTTTAAAGAATATTTCATTGTAGAGTTTCATATTACCAAGATGTTCAGTTTTTTATTTATTGAGCTTTTGCAGTTATTTACTTTAATTAGAAAAAAGTTAATTTCAGAAATTTTTTTTCCAACAGAGAAAATAGCTTAATTCCTTTTACATTTAATGTGTATGAAACAATTTGATGTGTTTCTGTTTGGAATTTAATTTTTAGAATTTAAAAAGTAACCCTGATCAGCCAGCAGTTATTTTACTTTTGAGACAAGTTCAGTGTAAATCACTCCTGCAGTCACAAAAGCCACTCCCAGATGCTATACTTGAAGAACTGCAAAAAACAGTCATGTCCAACTCAAACTCTGTTCCAGCTTGGCAGGTAAGTTCTTTCCTTTCTTACACTGATTCTGAATTTAAATACTCCATGATATTAGACGAGATCAGGGGTATGTTCCGTTTTATTTGTCTTGCTTTTAAACTTATTAAATAGTTCTCAATGTCAAGATATAACAGGTATTGTGATTAGAGGAACTAAGAAAGTTGAATACTAATTTAAAGAATTTCTTCAATTTAAAACAATGGTGAAAATGCTGTCTTTTACATGGGGTTGATAGAAAAAAGTTAAAGAAGTTTTGGAAACATTTTCTAATAAGGGTGTCTTAGTGGTATATAACCTAAAGGGGATGTATGTAGTTTTTCCCTAGCTAGCTTTACAGGTAACTGATACCCAAGATTCTAATGGGTATTTAAGTGCTTTTAGTTATTTTCTAGATTGATGCTTGAATATACATATTGTCTGCCCTTTTAAGCTGGCTCTGGTTGTCCTCAACGGCAAACATACAGTGATTACTATGTGCTGTATTCTTATTGATATTAAGTATAAAAATCATGTAATTATTTTATTCAGTTTGTTATTCTCTCAGGGCCTCAAAAAACTATCAAAAGGGCTTTTTGCTATAGATTTTAGAGACCTAATTATTTTAGTACAATTTGTTTTTTATTCTGATCTTTCTTTATACCAGCATTTTGATGTCACTGCTTAGAAAGGTTATCCAAATGACATAAATTAGTTGGATTATGCAACTCATAGATCTCATTTTTACTGTGATCCTAGTAGAAGAGTGGTGCTTTTTCTCCTCTCTTAGATTAAGTTTGCCATATAAGATTTAAGATACTTTGATTTTAAGATCAACTGTATATTGATGCTCTCGTATTCTTTATTAAGGGAAAAATATCTTGTCAAAAAAGTATAATTGAAAGATAAATTATATAGTAAGGTCTCAAGAGATAGTGTGTGCATGTGTGTGTTTTCTTTTATAGCATGAGAAAACTCACAAAGAATAAAGCATCTAAATCTTCAAAGTACCACTCATTAAGTTTTTACATTTGTATAGTCTGTTTATCCATCACCCATACCAAGATACAGAACATTTTCATCAACTTACCAGCCTACCTCATGCCTCTTCCAGTTGATCTCTCCCCTGCCCCCTACCACGAAAAGAGGGGGAACCACTGTTCTGAATTCTATCACATCTGTCTAGTTTTGCCTATTTTTGAAACTTCATATGAATGGAACACTCTTTTGCATTTGGTTTCTCTCTATCAACATTATGCTGTGATATTCAGTTGTTTCATGTAGCCATAGTTCATTACTTTTTTATTTTATTTTATTTTTTTTTATGGCTTACTTCATTTATTTATGTATGCTTCACAGCTGCAGCATTCATACAGTTCATTATTTTTTAATTTCATTTTATGACTAGACTATAATATATATCCCTTTTACTGTTGATGGACATTTGGGTTGTTTCCAGGTTTGGGCTATTATGAATAATGCTGCTATGACATTCTTATTTCTGTTTGGTAGATCATAGATTTCATGTATTTTTACTTTGTTTTAATTATTGTAGCCTCATACTTAGTAATGATGTGTGGTAACAGTAAGACCTCCAACTTTTTTTTTTGTTTATTAAGCAATTTTATTGAGATATATTCACATACCATATCATCTGTCCAAAGTGGTATATAATCACTGGCTTTTTTTTTTTTTTTTTTTTAACTTTTGAAAAGTCCTTTATTGTAAACTTGTAAAATAAATAGAAAAATAGATTGAAGAAATTACAAATTTTAAATGAGATTGCGAAGCCAGGTTTGATTTAATATAATCAATTATATAAAATAGCATAGCAACAAAGCTTTATAAATGTAAATAATTAAAATATAATAGAAATTATTATAACATTCAAATTTTTATATTGCAGCTGTAACTATTGGACATAATCTCTAAGAATGAAATAAATTATTGGTTTAGTTGTTGAATTTCTATCTAGGCCATAATTCTTTCTAGATAATAAAATTGCTGTTTGGGATTTCTTCACATCTTATTGGAATGAATTACAGAAGATAACAATTTGCCAACTCATACTTTTATTAGGTAGAAAAACTCAAAATCTTGTTCAACAGTAGCCATGCTAAATCATTATTGATCCAGATAGATTATTTTAATTAAAGAGTATGAATAAGAAAGGGTTAAAGAAAAATGAAGTATCCAAAAATATATCTCTTCTCCAGCCCTCCACAGTTAAAAACAAGTGTTTATTTTGTATGAAAAAAATTACAGAATACTGATCACAGGAACAATTTGCCAATTGCACCAATTATTGTACATATACTATAATTTTGTTATTTTACATTTATCTGGTCTACTCCAGCTCTTTTTTGGTTAACTATTTGTATGGAATACCTTTTCCCAACCTTTCACTTTTAACCTGGTTATATCCTTATGTCTGAGGTGGGTCTCTTATAGACAACGTATAGATGGCTCTTTTTTTTTAATTTTTTATCCATTCTATGTCTTTTGATTGGGGAGTTCAATCCATAAACACTCAGTGTTATTACTGTAAAGGCATTACTTCATCCATTTTGTCCTTAGGCTCTCTGTTGTCATATCGTTCTATTGTCTGTCTTCTTATCCTTTAGTTTACCCTTCCTAATAATCTTCATTTCTAAATTCTTCTCTAATTCTTTTGCCTTTGTTTATTCCTTTCAGGCTGCAGCACCCTCTTTAGTATGTCTTGCAAGTTTGGTCTTTTGGTAACAGATTCTGTCGGTTTTTGTTTGTGAAGACTTTGAACTCACCCTCGTTTTTGAAGGACAACTTTGCCGGATACAGATTCTTGGCTGGCAGTTTTTCTCTTTCAGTACCTTAAATACATCACACCATTTTCGCCTCTCCTCCGTGGTTTCTGATGAGAGGTCGGCACTTAATCCTTACTGACTTTCCCTTGTATATGATACTTTGCTTTTCTCTTGCTGCTTTCAGAATCCTCTCTTTATCTGTGATATTTGTTATTCTGAATAGTAGGTGTCTTGGGTTAGGTTTGTTTGGATTTATTCTGTTTGGGGTGCATTGTCCTTCTTGGATATTGATATTTATGTCCTTCATAAAGGTTGGAAAGTTTTTGGTCATTATTTACTCAAATATTCTTTCTGCTCCTTTTCCATTCTCTTCCCTTCTGGGACACTAATAATACGAATGTTTGTGCGTTTTATGTTGTCATTCAATTCCCTGAGACTCTGTTCCATTTTTTTCCATTCTCTTCTCTTTCTGTTCTCCTGTCTTTTGTAGTTCAGATGTTCTGTATTTGAAATCACGAATTCTGTCTTCAGGCAATTCAAATCCTCTCTTATGGGCTTCTAATGTATTTTTAATCTCATCCATTGTGTCTTTCATTCCCATTAGGTCTGTTACTTTTCTTTTCAGGCTTTCAAATTGTTCTTTATGCTCTCCCAGTATCTTCTCAATATCCTTTATTTCTTTAGTCATATTTTCTTTAAATTCTTTGAAGTGATTTAGGAGAGTTGTGTGATTATCACCGATTACTTGTATTAATCTTGTATCTCTTCATTATATTTGGTTTGTTCTTTTGGCTGAACCATTTCTTCCTGTTTCCTAGTATGGCTTGTAATTTTTTGCTGATGTCTAAGCATTTGAATATGTTGGTGAATTTACTCTGATGGCTGATTTCTCTCTTGCCTATTGTTTTTTTTTTTTTCCCCACAGCTCTTTTTTGATATTTGGTTCAACTTATTCTCAGTCTTTAAAATTTCCCAGCTTCAGTTTTAAACATCAGGCCAGGGACTCACTAGTGGGGAGCAGATTTTCTCCCAGGGATTGGATACAGAGAGCGTGAACAGTTTTTGTCCATGCAATTTCCAGACTGGCCAGCAGATGATGCTAGTCAACGCACATTTCCTTGGAGGTGTTTCAGTCTTGGCTTTCCTGTGTTCCTGTGTTGAATCTCCAGATTGGAGATTCAAAGCAGGCTCTGCTGGCTGAATTCACTGAAGAAAATCATGCCGGCATCCCCTCCTTTTCCCCTTGAAACAGCTGACACGGGAAAGATGTCTGCTCCCCTCTGTCGGCTGCAGTGAGCCAGGGGTTTTACCCCAGGTGTTTGTTGTTTTGGCTTCTTTGCCTCTCTGTCCCTCACCTTCCTGGAAGTTGTGTAGCACTGTCCTGATCTGCTGACCCCCAAAGCAGATCCCTCGGACAGCTTTTGGCTTTCTCCATCTGTTTTGTGAGAGCATTCATCTTCCCACAATCCTCCCCTCCAACATTTTTGTTCTTCAAGTTTGTCTTAGTCAGTACAAATCTTTTGTACTTCTATATAAATTGTAAATTCCCACATATACAAAATTAAATAAACTGCTGGGGTCTTGACTGGGATTGTATGGAATCTGTAGTTTAGTTTGGGGGAAATTGACAAATTAGTAATACTGAGCTTTTCTATCCATGGATGTGATATATTCCTTAATTTCTCAAGTTTAAAATTTCTCTCAGCAGTGTTTTGCAATTTTCAAGTTGAAGTCTTTTACATGTTTTTGTTAAATTTATTTTATTACCAGCCTATCATCAAATTTGGTAAATGTTTCATGTACACCTGAGTCAAGCTGGTTAATTATGCTTAAATCTTCTTTGAGATAAGTGTGTTAAAATAAAATCTCCCAACTGTGATTCTGGATTTATGTATTTCTCCTTTCATTTCTGTCAACTTTTGCTTCATATATTGAGAAACTGTGTTATTAGGTGCATACCAATGTAGGAGTTTTATATCTTCCTGTTGAATGGACTCTTTTATCATTATGAAATATTCAACTTTATCTCTTTTAATACTTCTTGTCTTAAATTTACTTTCTGTAATATTAATATAGCTACATAAACTTTCTTTTTGCTGGTATTTACATGATATATATTCTTTTACATTTTGATTTTGCTCCTTACTTTCCATCATGGAAGACTTTTTAAGACTTCATACTGGAAGCATGTGTGGCTAATATGCTGACACTAATAGAGTGGGCAAGACAGCTACCTTTTTCTTGACCTGTGCCTTTTGTTTTTCAAGCACAAAACTTACCAATAATAATTAAATAAAATTACAACTTCATCAAAGTTTATTGAATTTGTTGAAAGTGAAGGTACCAGACTGTGTACTAAACTAAAATCTTTTGGGTTCTTCTTGCTTTCTGTTCCTTAGTGGCTGGCACATGTGTATCAGTCCCAAGGAATGATGGGTGCTGCAGAGATGTGTTACAGAAAGAGTCTTCAAGTGGCATCTCACCAGGGCAGTTGGAATGGGAAGCTTTCAAGTTTGTTGAGACTAGCACTCCTTGCATTAGAAGTCTGTATGGTAAGACCATGTTACCATTATCATTGTGAAAAATTGATTTCTTTTTCTTTAAGATGAAAGCTCTTTCATACAGTGATATCCTATTACGTTGTTTCATTTTCTTCTATCCTGGCCTCCTGATAGATTTTTTATTTTGGGCTTTTGGTGGATATGGAATAATATAAACCCATAATCCACAGTAGAATGTTGTACTGTTTGGGGGAAAAACAAAGATTTCAATTTTAAACGTTGTTTTGTGGCAGAATATGCGTTCTTGTTTCTTGGTAATTTAAATTGGAATTAACCCTTCCATTCATCAGTGATAGATGATGATAACATTTCAGTCATTTTCTCAATTCAGTTTGACATTCTTTAAGAAGGATTTCTATTAATTTGTGACTTTTTTGATGCCAATTTGCTAAAGGCTTTGTGGTGATATGGAGTACTTTTCAAAATACATATTTACATAAATGAAAGCAAGCTGCAGAACATCATGTATTATATGATCTCACTTGAGTGTATTTAAGTTTGATTTATATTTTTAGGAATATAAAATTTTAAATTCACCCTTTTGTGTGTGTGTGTGTTTACACTTTGAGAGTCATAGAAAAATATAATGATATGAGATATAAAAAGGTATAGAAGAAACTTAATGGGCACTTTGAAGAATGGAACTGGGAGTTTTAAGGGTTGGTGGAGGAGAATTTTTTCATTTTATAGCCATTATTAGCATTTGAATATTTTTATTATCTGCATATTATTTCTGTAATTAAAAGAAAAAGTATTGTGTTTTTTTTTTTTTTTTTCTGGTTTGCATAGTAGAAGAAATTTTCCTGTATAGGTCTGAATTCTCTTACTTTGCCATAGTAATCCATTATGAATGTGATTTACTCACTTTAAGCATTTTGACAAAGAAATATAGGAAAGGGCATTTTCTCAGCTTTGGTGCCATTATTCTCCAGCATATTTAAGAGCCTCTTAGGTCATGTACCATGTTTTTTTTATCCTTGCATTCTTGCTTTAGTACCTTTCTTTGTATACAGGAGGTACTCAATATATAGTTTTTGCATGAATGGACAAACAATAATGATGGTCAAATTTGAGATGATTTGAATGGAAAGAAATAGTGGTTAAGGATAGTTGTAGATTACCAAATATTTTATTTTGTTTGTCCTATATTTATATTTAACAAAGATTTTTGTTACCTTGGTAACTGGTGAGCTATAGCACACACTGTACTTATAAGATGCTCTTGATTATTTAATCTGAAGAAGTAGACACCCTTTTAGGTATTTGTTAGTTAATAAATATTTGGTCATGTGTTTTTGTTTGCTTGATTTTAATACTGAGAAATTAAATATGACTTGGAAAAAAACAATAGCAATAATAAGAGCAAACACTTAAATAGCACTTAATTTGTACGAGGCACCATTGTGCTTTGCACATAATATTTAAATTTCACACTAACCTTATTTTACAGATGGGAGGTTAAGACACAGAATGATAAAATAAATTGTCCAAAATCACACAGCTAGGAAATGAAAGAACCTGGATTTGAATCAAGGAAGATTGGCTCCAGAGTCAATGATTTTATCCATTACATTAAAGTCATAAGACTTTATATTACATAAAGTCTAAGTGTTCTTTTCTTTATTTGAAATTTATGCTTTTAAAATAAGTTTGCTATATTGTATATATGTTAAACAATAAAAATTTTAAAAGGGGGAGAGTAAAATATAGGTTCAACCAAGGCAAGAAGCAAGACTAATTTTAAAAGAGTTGTGTGAAAATCTTATGTAAAGATCTCCATTCTCTGCCTTCTTCAAATCATATTAAAAACTGCCATACATTATCTTCCTAAAACTTAGGTTTGTTCAAGTCTTTCAACTGTTAAAAAAAAAAAAATCTTCCATAGTTTCTCATTGCATGTGGAAAAATATTCAGGATCCTTAATTTCTTAAACTGACGTTCAGATTCCTCTATAGATGAGCTCACTCCATTTTTCCCAGTCTGGTATTCTGTCATTTGATTTCTATTCAGCCTGAGTAACAGCCATGCCAGAATACCTGCTGTCCTTGGAACAAACCCCCCTACTTATTTCTTCTGTATCTTTTCTTGCACTTATCTCTTGTCTAGAATATCTCCCACTTCTTTTCTTCTCTACCTCTAGTCTACCCATTGAAGGCAGCTTAAAATGCCATCTCTTTAGTTTGTGCTGTGTTGTTAATGACATGTTTATCCCTCACTAACTTCTGTAAAGATCCTAGGCATCCATTGTTGAACCATCCGTTCATTTATTCTTTCATTCATGAGTTGAGAACTAACTTTATTCTAGGCACTGTTTTAAACATTGAGGTATGGCAATGAGCAAACCAGACAAAAAATCTCTGCCTTTGTGGAGCTTGCATTTTAGTAATACTTATATATACCTGCCCCCACCTCCCATATCCCCACAAAAGTATTTTCCCTAAGAGCCTTGGTTTGTGTTCTACCAATTAATACTGGTGAAATCTTCAGCCAATTAAACTGTTTAGAGCCCTTTTCCTTTTTTATAGTAATGGAGATAAAAATACCTACCTTGGTTTTTTGTGGGGTTGTTATGAATATCACATGAAGTAACATTTACAAGTGCCTTTGTAGACTTTAAAGCACTATCCAAATCTAATATGTTCTTGTATAACATTTGACACCCAACAATTATTACAAAGGAATAAGAGAGATGCCATTGTTCTATGGTAAACTCCTGACACTGTGAGGAAGAATGATATTTTAAAATTAGTCTGTTTTGTGAGAGGCTACTGTATGCATGATAATATGTGAATAAGATATTACACTGAAAGGTTTGGCAAAGATATCAGCTTCCAGAGTGAGATATCAGAGATATTTGAAGCAGGTAAAGGACTGACCTATAAGGAAGATATTAGTACATCAGAAGAGTGGAGTTGGAGTAGGATTTGTGAAAAAATTTCTTTGGAGAGAGCTGTTTCCTTGTAAGTAGTGACCTTTCACCCTTCACATTTCCCCACACAGTAACACAAAAGTAAGAAAGGGAGTGCTTTGAGAAAGGGAGAGAGAGGGTAGCTGTGATGAATGTCTTTTGAGATCCTGGAGGCACAGGCCTAGAAGCATGTGAACAAGTATCTGACACATGCTGCAGAAGCTGTGGCTCTCAGCTTGAGGTATTAGGACAGAGAAAGAGAGCGTTGCTAGTGTTTTAGAAATTGCATCCTTCTGGGTGAAAGTGGTCAGCAATGGATGAATCCCTAAGGTCAGTAGGAATATCTGCCTGAAGTATGGGATGGAAGGAGTGAAGGAGAGTTGCTGCAGCATGGAATTAGCAGCATTCCCAGAGTTTGTTAGAGCTTGAAATGAGTGATGTCAACTATAAGAGTGGCTACCTAGAGGGATAATGGATATCAGCAGAAAGGAAGCTAGGTTTCCAGATTGCTAGAGGATATAGAGCCAGTAGGCAGAAGAGAATATGTTTTCTCAGGTTAGTGGAACTGCAGATGATCTCGGTCCGCTTCAAGGGCATGTGTCCTGTGCAGTTGCATAAGGCCTCCACTCTTGGTTTAATGCTCTGTAGTTGCTGTCTTAAAATTCTTAATTATTTTTGATGAAGAATTCTCCATTTTTATCTTGTACCGGATCCTGCAGATTTTATAGCTAGTCCTATATATGAGAGACTACCCATGAAGTTGAGAGTGTCTGATAAAACCAGGAAAGTCTTCATGAGAAGAAGAGCTTTAACTATCTGTCAGGGCTGGAGAGTTTAAGACCATCTTACAATGGTACCAGTCTAATGCAAACTTCTGGTATTTCTGTAGTAGCCCGAAACTACAATTAACAAGAAAAGATGGGAGTGTTGGGAAGGTAAAATAAGCCATCTGCTGCTACTTGCAACCATACCCTGGGTGGGGTATAAGTATTACCTTTGAATGAAGATTAAAGTGTTGAAAAGAAGAGGACATTCTAATGAAGACTTACAAATATTTAACATTTTGCCACATGGTTCCTTCTTTTACTTCCCTTTCCGTCCCTCCCCACCCTTCCCCTTGCTTCCCTTTCCCTTCCTTTCTCTCTCTTTCTCTCTTCCTTTCTTTCTTCTAAACATTTGAGGGTAGGCTGCATACATGATGCTCAGTTACCACTTACCATTTCCTGAGAACAAGGATAGTCATGTATGTAACCGTATTAAGTACATTTATCAAGTTCAAGAAATTTAACATTGATATAAAGCATACAGTCTGTATCCCAAGGTTTTCAATTATTCTAATAATGTCCTTTGGGGCGTTTTCTTGTCCATTATTAGATCCAGTCCAAGATAATATATTGCCTTTAATTTTCATTGACTCTTTAGTCTCTCTCTTTTTTTAAATTGTGGTGAGATTTTTCAAAAAGAAGTTAAGAGAAGCTAGAAAAAAAGCAGCAAACCAATCCCCAGGCAAGGAGAAAGAAAGAAATAATAAAGATCAGAGCAGAAAAAAATGAAATAGAGAACAAAAAAACAATAGAGAAAATCAACAAAACCAAAAGCTGGTTCTTTGAGAAGATCAATAAAAATGACAAACCCCTAGCTAGACTAACAAAGGAAAAATGAGAAGATGCAAATAAATACAATTAGAAATGAAAGGGGGGAAGTTACAACTGGCCACACAGAAATGAAAAGAATCATAAGAGGATATTATGAGAAACTGTATGCCAACATACTAAACAACCTAGATGAAATAGACAAATTCCTAGAAATGCATAAAGAATCTACTCTGATGTTACAAGAAATAAAAGAACTTAACAAACCAGTCACATTTAAACAGTTTGAATCTGTCATCAAAAATCTCCCAGCAAAGAAAAGTCCAGGACCAGATGGCTTCACAGGTGCATTCTACCAAGCATTTCGAAAAGAGTTAACACCAATCCTGTTTAAACTCTTTCAAAAAATTGAAGAGGAGGGAAAAATTACCCAGCATACTTTATGACACCAGCATCACCCTAATACCAAAGCCAGATAAAGATACTATAAGAAAAGAAAATTACAGACCAATCTCTCTGAATGAACACAGATGTAAAAATTCTCAACAAAATACTTGGAAATAGAATCCAACAGCATATCAAAAGACTTATACATCACAACCAAGTGGGATTTATTCCTGGTATGCAAGGCTGGTTCAACATAAGAAAATCTATCTATGTAATGTACCACATTAACAAATTGAAGGAAAAAACCCTCATGATCATCTCAATTGATGCAGAAATATCCAGCATCCTTTTTTTGATAAAAATACTTCAAAATATAGGAATAGAAGGAAAATTCCTCAGTATGATGAAAGACGTATGTGAAAAACCCACAGCCAATATCGTACTCAATGGGGAAAGGTTGAAAGCTTTTCTTCTAAGATCAGAAACAAGACAAGGATGCCCAATGTCACCGTTGCTATTCAGTATTGTACTAGAAGTTCTAGCTAGGGCAATTAGACAAGAAAAAAAAGTTAAATGCATCCTTATAGGAAAAGAGGAATTAAAACTCTTACTGTTTGCGGATGACATGATCCTGTACTTAGAAAATTCTGAAATATCCATGACAAAGCTACTTGAGCTAATCAATGAGTTCAGCAAAGTGGCAGATACAAGATCAACATGCAAAAAATCTGTAATGTTTTTGTATACTAGTACTGAACAATCTGAGGAGGAAATCAGAGGGAAATTTCCATTTTCAATAGCAACAAAAGTCTCAAATACCTAGGAATTAATTTAACCAAAGAGGTACAGATATTTTTGCAGAAAACTACAAAACAATGCTAAAAGAAACCTAAAAAGACCTAAACAAATGGAAAGACATTCCATATTCATGGATTGGAAGAATAAATATTGTGAAGATATCAGGCTTACACAAATTGATTTATAGATTCAATGCAATACCAATCAGAATCCCAACAAGAATTAGAGAAGGCAATTACCAAATTCATATGAAAGGGAAAGTGCACCCGAATAGCCAAAAACATTCTAAAAAAGAAGAACGACATGGGAGGAATTTCACTGCCTGACCTTGAAACATATTTCAGAGTTACAGTGGTCAAAACAGCATGGTATTGGCATAAAGATAGACACATCGATCAGTGGAATAGAATTGAGAATCCAAAAATAAACCTTCATCTATACAGTCAATTGGTTTTTGACAAACCTACCAAGTCCATGTTAACGAGACAGAACAGTCTCTTCAACAAATGGTGCTGGGAGAGCTAGATATCTATAATCAAAAGAATGAAAGAGGATCCCTTTCTTACTCCCTATACAAGAATCAACTCAAAATGGATCAAAGACCTAAATATAAAAGCCAGGACCATAAAACTACTAGAAGAAAATGTAGGGAAACATCTTAAAGACCTTGTGGTAGGCCATGGTTTCTTGGACCTTATACTCAAAGCATAGGCAACAAAAGAAAAAATAGATAAATGGGGACTCCTCAAAATTAAACACTTTTGCACCTCCCAGGACTTTGTCAAGAGAGTGAGAAGGTAGCCGACTCAATGGAAGAAAATATTTGGAAATCACATGTCTGAAAAGGGTTTAATATCCAGGATATATAAAGAGATATTACAACTCAACAATAAAAAGACAAACAACCCAATTAAAAAATGAGCAAAAGACTTGAATTTTTCCAAAAAAACATGTGAAAAAATGCTCAACATCACTAATGATTAGGGAAATGCAAATCAAAACAACAATGAGGTATCATTTCACACCTATCAGAATGTCCACTATCAAAAAGACAGATAACTACAAGTGTTAGAGAGGACGTGGAGAGATAGGAACACTTATTCATTGTTGGTGGGAATACAGAATGGTACAGCCACTGTGGAGAACTGTTTAGCATTTCCTAAAGAAGCTTAATATAGACTTGGCACATGACCCAGAAGAACTAAGAGCAGTGACAGACATCTGCACACCAATGTTCATAGCAGCATTATTCATGATTGCCAAAAGCTGGAGACAACCCAGGTGTCCATCAACCGATGAATGGATAAACAAACTGTGGTGTATTCACATGATGGAATATTATGCAGCTGTAAGAAGAAATGAAGTCGTAAAGCATATGACAACATGGATGAACCTGGAGGACATTATGTTGAGCAAAGCAAGCCAGACACAAAAGGACAAATATTGTATGATTGCGTTATTATGAATCAAATATATTGTGTAATATATTGTATGATTAAAAAAATGTATATGTATCCAGTACATTTAATTGAGAAATATAAAAAATAAAAAATAAAAAAAGTTAAGAATAATTTTATTAGTATTTATCTTGCCCTATTTTCTTTGTCAGATGTCTCCAAGATCCCACTATTCCCATCTTTATAGATGATGCATCACAATTTCCTTTCTCTGTTTTTAAATTATCTTAATTGCTGCTGCTTCTTCCTTGAGAGTCTTAATGAATTTTTTTCTATATATAATTCAGTAGAGTGTTTACTGTTTTATTTTCAGTTAGTATTTCTTAAAAAATAATTAGCTGTGTTATCTCTGGGTCAGTACATATTATAGGAAACTAAACTTACCACTTAAGTAATTCATTTCCTTAGGCTTTATTGACATGAAAACAGATATATGTACATTAATATTTTTCTCATAAAGTGAAATTTCAAAATAAGTTTTTACTGTTGGTAACTTTGATTTCCTTCTTTATTCCTGAAATGCTTAACACTTTTTTTTTTTTTTTTCTGTATTGGTATTTCATTAAAATATTTAATTTCAGCCTATCCCCTTTCTTATATAATTTCTGAAATGTTGAACTATGCATTTATCACAACCAGTTAAATGATTAGTCATGTTAAATTGGGTTTTGTATATTCGGTAGACCAAAGGCTTACTGAATGATAGATTTTATCCACCTATATAATATAATACTATATTATTTTTTAAAAATGATACCTCCTCTTTGAAACCTTCCTTTATCTCATTCTGTCCTTTTTTGTAGTTACTTCTGGATAGGAAAGAGATCTTAATTAGTGTTTAGTAATTATACTCCTTGTAGCCTTTACAGGGTGACTTGTACAGATAGCTCACTGCTCCCTAAAGGAGAATTGAATTGTGTCCTTTTAAAGTAAATATGTCAAAAGCTTTGATTTAATATTTGTCATATATTTTTTACAGGCTAACATTTCCAATGATCACTGGCCATCATTGGTTCAAGAAGCTACAACTGAAGCCTTGAAACTTTGCTTTTGTCCAATGGCTGTCCTCTTACAAGCTTTGTTACAATTCAATCGCAAAATGGGTGCAAGGTAAGAAGAATCTTTGTACAGTTTTTTTTCTTGGGAATGTTTCTTCTCTATCAAAACTTCTAGGAAATAAAGAAAGAGTTATACTTATTTTAACAAATTAGTTTAACAAACTTTGGGATTATTTATATCTGTATCTACTTTGGAAGAGCTGGTACTGGTAACCCTTTAAGGGAAAAATGAAGTCTTAACATTTGTTTAAAAAAATAATTAGGTTTACAGATAAAGGATAAAAGGTTTGACTTGGCAGCATTTCGAGTGAAGGTGGCCTTGAAGTTTTTATTTTCCTCGGTGTCAGGTTGGGCCAGCAGTGTGATGTGCCTTCTAGAAACAAACAAACAAACAAACAAACAAACAAACAGAACAAAACAACCATTTCTAGGCTATATTAATATATTAATATAAGTTCTTGTTAATGCAGTAAGCTCTGAGAAAAATAATAAATGTTGAAAAGACAGAGACAAATAATGTGTAAATAATGTGATTTTATATCTAGAAAATCCAAAAGCTTCTCAGATTGAAAATATAAAAATTCTAGCTATATTTTTATTGAAAGGTAGAGATAAGGTCAGGAATAAATTTGAAGAAAATGACTTAAAGGCCACATGGATGAATAAACATGTGGAATATTTTTAAATTCTGAAAATAATATCTGTTTCTAATAGATATCAAACAGAACACAAAGCAACAATAAGTAAAACAGTGGCTTAGGAGTAAACATTACTGGAACAGAATAATACATATAAATATGTAGCAAACGACACATTACAAAGTAGGTCTGAAGGAAGAATTAAGACATTATGGCTAACCAGCAATTCTAGCACTATTTACTAATATTTATTTATTTGGAGAAATTTTGTGTGACTAATTTTACCAAAAAATATTTTAGTCTGTAATTTTTTTTTTTTTTTAATTTTTTCAGTTTTCTTTTTCTTTTTTTTTTTTTAAAGATTTTAATTATTTATTCATTTATCCCCCCCTTGCTGCTTGTGCTCGCTGGGTCAGCTAACCACGCCACGCGGGCGAGCTTGCCTTCACCAGGAGGCCCCAGGAACCGAACCCAGGGCCTCCCATATGGTAAACAGGAGCCCTACTGATTGAGCCACAGCCGCTTCCCAAGTCTGTAATTTTAAATTCCTAACAGACTCAGCTTACTCCCTCCTGCCCTGTTGCCCAAACTCTGTCAGCACCTCCCATAATTTATATCAACCCCAAAACCAGCCCAAATAAACATATAGTCTAAAATAAAACTGTGTTTACTATGTGATTCCTATGCAAAAATATCTTCAGGACAAGTCCTTTAATTCCTGCTTCAAACCAATTGCTATTTGTCAGCCCTCCTATTCAGCCATTCTGAAGTTACCACTATTTGTTTTTCCTGCCAGTTCAAAAGTTTTTGTAGTCATAGATATTAGTAAATTGGGAAGGAAAAAAATTAGAGCACAATTGTAAACCAGCCTATTACATAGGTTCATATGTTGTACACAACCTTGAAAATATACGCTAAAATCCTGATATTTATTATACTTAACCTCTAGTGTAAATGTTAAATATTTCTTCTTGTTCCATTCTATATCACTTTTGTTTTATTTATTTATTTATTTATTTACTTATTTATTGCCTATTTTTTAAAAATAGGGGCCTCTTCATTTCATTTGGAGAGAATCTTAATTTATCGGCAAAATGGGAATAATAAAAGTAACCTACTTTATAAGGTTGTGAATATTAAATGTGACCATGTGTATTAGTATATTAATGTATTAGTATAGTTCCTATCACATAGTAAGCACTTAATAAAGGTTAACTGTTATTACCTTTGTTGTTATTTGAATAAAAAGATTCATGAAGTAATCAAGTACTACATTTACAAAAGAATAAAAAGAAATTATACAACATGTATATGAAATACTTTATATTAATTTCTATGCTTTAGACTAAATGTAAATGTCTATTCTCCAGAGAGACACGGCGACTTCTGGAGAGAGTAGTTTATCAACCTGGATATCCCAAATCTATTGTATCAACCGCCCGTTGGTACCTCCTGAGGCACTTGTATGCCAAAGATGACTACGAACTAATCGATGTAAGGCATTTATTTCATTCAAAATATTTTTTCTCATACCTACGGATTTTATAGTTACTTTTCAAAATTACTCTACTTTAGAACTGAATTTAAAAAATAAGCATGTAATTCTGGGTCAACAAAAGACTACAATGTCTGCTGTTGCATATATTTAAAGTAGAGAACCATTAATGCACATGGCTGAAAGGTTAAATCTATATAGTTTGCATCTTACCATAAGTTAGTTATGAAATTCCCATTTGGATATTTGAATAGAACCCAAGCTGTTCATTGGCATAAACAGAACTGTTAACACTGTGTGTTAAAATGATTTAATTTAGCTTCAACCTATATATTTACAAGATGATTTTATTTGGTGGGGCTACACTAATTTTTCTTTAAGTATAATTATTTTAAAGCCAGAATCCAAACTAATAGCAAGTACTGAGTGTCTGGTTCCCTTGTGGTCATGATCAGCTGCAAAGAATGTTGTAAGTAATTGAATAGTAAGCATAGGTAGAATGGTTTTACTTTTTTTTTTTTTCCCTATAGTAAAATTGAATAGATTCATGGATATCCTTATATATCTCTCTATCAATGCATTTTTAAAATCTTTGTTAAGTGAAAGAAAAAATAGAATTACAGGGAGTTCGGCTAGTCTCCTGTTTCTTATCTATGAACCAATGAGAACATCACAAATTTAAAAGTCATCAGTCACTTCCATTTGACCAAGATGGTGGCGTAAGACACTCGAGGGTCCACCTCTCACAGAATCTTTGAACAACTTTGTTATTTTTCCATTTTTTTTAATAGCAGCCATTCTAATGGGTGTGAAATGGTATCATTGTGGTTTTGATTTGCAATTCTCTGATGGCTAATGATATTGAGCATTTTTTCATGTATTTACTGGTCATTTGTGTATCTTCTTTGGAGAGATGTTTATTGAAGTCTTTTGCCCATTTTTAATTGGGTTGTTTGTCTTTTTGTTGTTAAGTTGAAGGATTTTTTAATATATACTATATATTAGGACTTTATCAGATATGTGGTTTCCAAATATTTTCTCCCATTTTTTAGGTTGTCTTTTTACTTTCATGATAAAGCCCTTTGAGGAACAAATTTTTTTTTATTTTGACGGGATGTCCTTTGTGTATTTTTTCTTTTGTTGCTTATGCTTTGGGTATAAAGTCTAAAAAATCATTGCCTAACACAAGTCCTGAATATGCTTCCTATTGTTTTCTTCTAGGAGTTTGATAGTTCTAGCTCCTATATTTAGGTCTTTGATCCATTTTGAATTAATTTTTATATATGGTGTGAGGTAAGCCCCCCCCCCTTTTTCTTTTGGCAAATGGAGATCCAATTTTCCCAGCATCATTTGTTGAAGACACTATTCTTTCCCAGTTGAGTAGTCTTTACCACTTTGTCAAAAATCAGTTGGCCATAAATATGAGTGTTGATTTTTGAACTCTCGATTCTATTCCATTGGTTTATATGTCTGTCCTTGTGCCAGTACCATGCTGTTTTGATTACTGTGGTTTTGTAATAAGATTTAAGATAGGGAAACGTGAGTCCTCCAACTTCATTCTTTGTCAAAATGGCTTTAGCTATTCAGGATTCGTTACCCTTCCTTACAAATTTGAAGGTTGGCTTTTCCATTTCTGCAAAAAAGATTGTTGGAATTTTGAGTGGAATTTTATTAAATCTATAAATTACTTTGGGTAGTATTGACATTTTAATGATATTTAGAATACAGAATATCATGAATACAGAATATCTTTCCACTAATTTAAGTCTTTTTAAATTTCTTTTAGCAGTGTTTTATAGTTTTCTGTGTACAAGTCCTTTATATCCTTGGTTAGATTTATTCCTAGGTATTTGATTCTTACAGTGGCTATTGTGAATGGAATTTTTTTCTTGGTTTCTTCTTCTAATTGTTCATTGCTTGTGTATAGAAACACTACTGATTTGGGGGTGTTGATCTTGTACCCTGCCACTTTGCTGAATTCATTTATCAGCACTAGGAGCTTTGTTGTGGATTTTTAAAAGGTGTTTCTATATATAGGATCATATAATGTACAAATAGGAAAGTTTTGCTTCTTCCTTTCAAATTTGGATGTCTTTTATTTCTTTTTTCTTGGTTCATTGCTCTGGCAAGAACTTCTAGTACAATATTGAGTAACAGTGGTGACAGTGGGCATCCTTGTCTTGTTTCTGATCTCAGTGGGAAAGCATTCAGTCTTTCACCATTAAGTAGGATGTTAGCTGTGGGCTTTTCAAATATACCCATAACATGTTGAGGAAGTTTCCTTCTATTTCTAGTATTCTAAGTATTTTTATGAAGACAGGGTGTTATATTTTGTCAAATGCCTTTTCTGTGTCGATTGAGATGATCATGTTGTTTTTCCCCTTCATTTTGTTGATATGGTGTATTACATTAATTGATTTTCTTATGTTGAACCAACTTTGTATATCAGGGATAAATCCCACTTGATCATAGTGTGTAATTCTTTTACTATGCTGTTGGATTCGGTTTGATAATATTTTGTCAAGGATCTCTGCATCTTTATTCATAAGAGAAATTGTTCTTTAGTTTTGTCTTGTGGTATCTTTATCTGGCTTTGGGTTGATGGTGGTGTTGGCCTCACAGAATGAGTTAGGAAGTGTTCCCTCCTCTTCAATATTTTGGAAGAATTTGAGCAGAATTGGAGTTCAATCTTTTTGGGATGTTTGGTAGAATCCCCCTGTGAAACTACCTGGTCCTGGACTTTTCTGGATTGGGAGATTTAAAAAAAAATTTTTTTTTAATATGTATTTTTATTTTTTTAAAGATACTTAGATTACAGAAATGTTACACAAAAAATATAGAGTTTCCCATATGCCCCATTCCCCACACCTCCCACACCCTCCCACTTAAACAACATCCTTTATTAGTGTGGCACATACAATGCAATTGATAAACACATCCTGGGGCATTGCTACTGAGCAAGGACCATAGTTCACATTGTAGTTTACACTCTCTCCCACACAGTTCTGCAGGTTATGGGAAAATATAATGGCCTATATCTGTCGTTGCAATGTCATTAAGGACGATTCCCAAGTCCCAAAAAAGTCCCCGTATTACACCTGTTTTTCCCTCTCCCTACCCCCAGAGCCTCCAGTGGCCACTGCCTCCACATCAATGTTGTAATTTCTTCCATTGTAGAATAACAATAAGTCTATAGTAGAATACCAGTAAGTCTACTCTAGTCCATAGTTCATTCCCCAATTCTGAGGATTCTGGGATGGTGATGTCCACTCCACCTCTAACTGAGAGGGGTTTCAATCCTATACGGCCGATGGATGGGACTCTCTTGCTTGCAGTTGTAGGCGCTCTCATTTCCTTGGTATGGTGGTTGTCCATCCTCACCTCCTTTGTTAGTTGTCCTGGGTGAGTCCGATGAACTGGAGAGTAGGTGTTGCAACTCTGCTGAGGCTCAGGACCCAGCTCACACATGGACAGCCCAAAGATTCCAGTCTCTTGGACGTACACCTACCAACTCCAGCACCAAGTATAGGTTCAAATAGAAGGGAAAGATGGCCATGTGTAGGGAAGCTATAACTGAGTCCAACTCTGTCACTTTCAGGAGCACAAACTCCAAAGTAGGGCCCACTGGCAAGGCACCAAACTCAGGAGCTGTCTGCCCTGACCATAGGACTTGGGTGTCTCCAGAGCCCTCAGGAGCCCCACTATTTGGGGTAGTATCCACTTTGGCAGTCTATGAGATTCTGCTGAGATGTGCATAAGCGTTATCCTCTGGGATGACTCCCGACTCACTTTGATGTCTCTTAACCATATAAACTCATTTGTGTTTACCTTTTTCCCCTTTTATTCGAGGTCTTTTTCCAGTTGCATTGCTAGTTGGTGCTTGGTAGCAATCCCTCGGTGCCAGGGAGGCTCATCCCCGGAAGTCATGCCCCACTCTGAGGGGAAGGTAATGCATTTATATGCTTAGAGACAGGTCACATTTGAGCAACAGGGAGGCTCACAGGAGGCAACTCTTAGGCACCCCACAACACTAGGCTGAGTTTCAATTTCAAGAGCACAGGCTCACAAGCATAGTCATCAATATCAAAGGTCCATCAATGGACCATCCTACTTCACCAGTCATTGCCTCTGCACTCGGGGGGCAGTTGCTACTCCCTTAGAGAACGTGGCAGAGCTCTCCAGGGGAGATTTTTGATTACTGATTTAATATCTTTACTAGTAATTGGTTTGTTGAGATCTATGTCTTCTTGAATCACTGTAGTTTGTGTGTTTCTAAGAATTTGTCCATTTCATCTAGGTTATCTAATTTTTTGCCCTCAGTTTTTCATAATATCCACGTATAGTCCTTTTTATTTCAGTGAGGTCAATAGTAATATTCCCTTTTCATTTTGATTTTCATTATTTGTGTTCTCTCCTTTTTTCTTTGTCAGTCTTGCTAAAGGTTTGACAATTTTGTTGATCTTTTCAAAGAACCAAATTTGGTTTTGTTAGTTCTGTTGTTTTGCTTTTTTTCCTTACTTCATTTATCTCTGCTCTCATCTTTGTTATTTCCTTCCTTATGCTTACTTTGGGTCTAGTTTGCTCTTCTTTTTGTAGTTCTTCAGTGTTAAGATTAGGTCTCTTGGGAAGCGGCTGTGGCTCAATCAGTAGGGCTCCCGTTTACCATATGGGAGGCCCCGGATTCGGTTCCCGGGACCTCCTGGTGAAGGCAAGCCTGCCCGCGTGGCGTGGTTAGCTGACCCAGCGAGCACAAGCAGCAAGGGGGGGGGGAATTAATAAATAAATAAAATCTTTAAAAAAAAAAGATTAGGTCTCTGATTTGATGTTTTTCTTTTTTAATGTAAGCATTAAGAGCTATAAATTTCCCTCTCAGTACTGCCTTCACTGCATCCTCTATGTTCTGGTATGTTGTATTTTCATTTTCATTCATCTCAAGATATTTCCTAATTTTGCTTCTGATCTCCTCTTTAACCCATTGATTATTTAACAGTGTGTTGTTTAATTTCCACATATTTGTAAGTTTTCCCTTCCTCCCTCTGTTATTGATTTCTAACTTCATTCCACTGTAGTTGGATAATATATGTTGATGATTTCAATATTTTTTAGTTTGTTGAGACTTTTTTGTGACCCAACATATAGTCTATCTTGGAGAATGATCCATGTACACTCGAGAAGAATATGTATTCTGTTTTCATTGGGTGCAGTATTCTATATATGTCTGTTAGGTTTAGTTGGTTTAGTGTATCATTCAATTCCTGTACTTCCTTATTGCTCTTCTGACTAGATGTTCAATCCATTACTGAGAGTGGTGTGTTAAAGTCTCCTACTATTAATGTAAAACTGTCAATCTCCCTTCAAATCTGTCAGTATTTGTTTCATATATTTTGGAGTTCTGCTGTTAGGTGCGTATATATTTATAATTGTTATTCCCCATCCTCCTATTGAATTATCCCCTTTATCAGTATGTTATGACTGTCTATGTCCCTCATAACTGTTTTTGAGTAACATCTGTTTTATCCTATATTAGTATAGCCACTCAAGCTCTCTTTTGCTTACTACTTTCATTGTATATATTTTTTCCATCCTTTCACCCACAACCTACTTGTATGTTTAACTTCGTGAGTCTCTTGCAGACAGCATTTAGTTGGGTCATGCTTTTTTATCCATTCTGCCAATTTATGCCTTTTGACTGGAGAGTTTAATCTGTTTACATTTAAAGTATCTACTGATAATATAGGTTATTCTTCTGCCATTTTGCTATTTAGTCTTTATAAGTCTTATAGCATTTTTGTCCCTCCCTTCCATTAAAGCCTACTTATATATTTATTTGCTTTCTTGTGTTGGACGATATTGAGCACCTTCTCATTTCTATCTGGATATATTTTTCATCTGTTTTTCTGTGTTTACCATAGAGTTAAAATTTAACGTCCTAAATATATAACATTTTGGTTTTATACCAACTTAACTTCAATAACATGCATGTATACTTTTGCTATCCCCCTTTATCCCCTCGCAATTATTTTTGTACTTGTTACTACTTATATCTTTGTACATTGTATGTACAAAAACTAGATTTATTGTTACATTTTATGCATTTGCTTTTTAACACCTGTAGAAAGTTATAAGTGGAGTTATATACCAAACAATACAATACAGTAATCCTGGCATTTATAATTACCCTAATGCTTAACTTTACCACAGTCTTAATTTCTTTATGCTGCTTTTAACTGCTGTCTAATATCCTTTTGGTTTTGGTCTGAAGAACTCTCTTTAGCATTGCTTGTATGGCAGGTCTAGAGGTGATATACCCTCAGCTTTTGTTTATCTGAGAATGTCTTAATTTCTCCCTTATTTTTGAGAGAGAGAGTCTCGCTGAATATAAAATTCTTGACTGGCATTTGTTTTCCTTCAGCACTTTTAAGTATTCAACCCCCTGCCTTCTTGCCTCCATGGTTTCTGATGAGGAATTGGCATGCAATATTTCTGGGCTTCCTTTATGTAATACATTGCTTTTCTCTTGCAGCTTTCAGCCCTCTCTCCCTTTCTTTTGTACTTAGAGTGTAATCAGTATATGATGGGGTATATTTTTTCTTCATGTTTATCCTGTTTGGTGATCCCTGAGCTTTTTGGATATGCTTATTCACATCTTTTGCTAACTTTGGGAAGTTCTCTGTCACATATATTGCATATATGTGCATATATTGGTGTGCTTGATGGTGTCCCATAGCTGTCTTAGGCTATTTTCACTTTTAATATTTCTTTTTTCTTTCTACTCCTCAGCCTGACTCATTTCAAGTGTTTTATCTTCAAGTTTATGGATTCATTCTTCTCCCAGCTCCATTCTGATCTTGAAACCCTCCTGGGCCTTTTTTATTTTGGTTGCTATTGTCTTCAACTCCAGTAGTTCTTTTTGGTTCCTTTTTAAAATTTCTATCCCTTTACTTAGATTCTCATAGTGTTCATTCATTGCTTTCCTGATATCCTATAGTTCTTTCTCTGTACTTGCCTTCATCTCTTTAAGCATTTTTAAGTTAATATTGAAAGGCTTTAATCAGTATACCCACATTCTCATCTTTGTCATTGGTGTTTTCTGTATGGGCCATCATTTCCTATTTCTTTGTCTTATACTCTTGTTGCACAGTGTTTGTTTCAATATTTTGAAATGTTAACTCTGGGATTTACTTCCTGTGATGTCTTTGTCCTGGTTTTTTAACCAACTGGTGATAAGAGAGATTTTCTTGAGCATCAGCCCTCCAATCAGGAAGGTCTGCCCAAGGCGAATGCACTGTGCAGAGTTTTCCGTTTTACTGGGCCTGTGTCTTGTCCTGGGCTTTTACTTATTAGTTGTTTTGCAGTTCCCCTGTTTACAGGAGTTTGGTTGTCCCCTCTGTTTCCAAGAGTGCAAACCTCCCTCTCCCAGGTATCTGAAGTCATCAGGCCTTTGTCCCTGACTGCACCTATAGTTTTTTTTCACTCCTTTCACTGTCTCATGCTGCTTTTACCTAGAGGGCAGTTATGGGAGGACTTACCCAATTTGGTCTTTCCCAGCCAAACAGTACCAGGGATCCCAAAATGCCCTATGGAGGAGGTCAGAAAGGACTCCATGAACTTCAATGGCTCTCCAAAATTGAGCTTTTCTGGCTTACCCAGCAAATGCAGCACTTCAGCTAACTTTCTCCCCAGCCCTGACAAAGCCATGCATCTTTAAATCTCCACTACTTCCATCCCTGTCCATGTAGGGTGGATACAATGGTTGCTGCCACTTTTGTCTGGGGTGGAGTTGAAACAATGGCTGCCCTCAGAGACAGGACTCAGCAATCCAAATTCTCTAATCAAAAGCTGTGATCAGTGATTGGTCATGTACACTCTTGTTCTTGGGAAGAGGACTTTTATATCCCTTATTGTCAGCAGCAGCTAGCCAGGAACTGAACCTCTCAGCAGCCAGCTGCAAGAGTGGAAGAGCGATTTATCATTTTTTACTGTAATTTATCAGCTTCTTACTACTGTTCTTCCCTGGATGCTGTCCAGTGTTTTTCCGGCCTCTGAAGTTTCAAAATAGTTGTTTCAGACAGTTCCTACCTGTTTAATAGTTGTTTTGGTGGAAGAACTGAGTCCTGGAGCTCCCTACTCCCCCATCTTCCTCAGAAGTCTCTCTGGCCAATTGATTTTTTTGTTGTTAGTTGTTTTATTGCTGTTTCCTGTAACCTTGGATAAACTTGAATATAAGCAAACAAACAAAATGCTTGTTTATGTTCAATTTAGATCACTTATGCTTTCCCCTTGAAAAATACCAATTATTTTAAAAGGAATAGGTAGGAAATATAATGTTAAACTGTAATTTTTAAAATAATAGGAAAATAAGCAAGTAGCCATGTGTTTTAGGTTAAAAAATTTTTTTTGTTGTTTATTATTTTGATTCCACCTCCTACCCCCCTGAGATTGCTCCCTTGTCTCTCCGCTTGTCTTCTTTAGGAGGCATCAGGAACCAAACCTGGGACCTCCCATGTGGGAGGTGAGTGCCCAACCACTTGAGCCACATCCGCTCCCTGCTGGTTGCGGTGCCTGCTGTTTGTGGTGTCTGCTTGTTGTGGCAACCGCTCTTCGCAGCTGTTGCGGCATGTGCTTGTTGCGGCATCTTGCTGGTTGTGGTGTCTGCTCATTGTGGCATCTGCTTGTCTTCTTTAGAGGCACTGGGAACTGAACTCAGGACCTCCATTGTGGGAGACGGGTGCCCAATTGCTTCTACCACATCTGCTCCCTAACTATGTGTTTTGACATAAATTCCATGACTTTATTTAAAAAAAAATTTTTAACAAACAATTTCATTGTTATATATTAATAAAGCGTAAATCCATCCAAAGAGTACAATCAGTGGTATTCGGTGTAATGACATATTTGTGCAATCATCACCCCAGTCATTCCCAGAGCACTTTCATTATTCCAACACTAATAAACAAAAAACAAACAAACAAAACTCATTACCTCTCAATCTCTCTATGCTTCACCTACTATACATAGCTGCTATTCTTTTTCCTTCTCTCTAGTATATTTCTATTTATATTTTGTAAAAACAGTCTTATATATGCAATATCGCCCATATTCTTGTTTTACAGGTGGTTTACTATCTCATACAGTCTCATGTTGCAGTTTTTAGTTTTCCTTCTAATAATATACGTGACCTTAGACTTTCCCTTTCAACCACTGTCATATCCATACAATAGTACTGCTAGTTACTAACACCATGATATGCGTAATCATTTCTATTCATTTCCAAAGATTTACAACAACCTTTTTACCAGTTCTGCATAGATTCACCCTCAGATTTTGATTCTCTACCCTCCTTCTATTTTCTGATGACCTATATTCTAATTATTAATTCCATGAGTTTAGACAATATATTTAGTTCATAATAGCACAATCATACAGTATTTGTCCTTTTGTGTCTGGCTTGCTTCACTCAACATAATGTCCTTCAGGTTCACCCATGTTGTCATATGCTTCACGACTTCATTTCTTCTTACTGCTGCATAATATTTCATCTTGTGTATAGACCACAATTTGTTTATCCATTCTTACTTGTGCTTTGGGTGTAAGGTTTAAGAAACTACCACCTACCACAAGATCTTGAAGATGCTTTCCCACATTTTCTTCTAGGAGTTTTATGGTTGTTACTTTTATATTTAGGTCCTTGATCCATTTTGAGTTAATTTTTGTATGAGGTGTGAAATAGGGGTCTTCTTGCTTTCTTTTGGATATGGATATAGTAGTTTGATATTATTTATGAATTCCAAAAAAGATATTTGATTATGTTTGTAAACAGGTCTGTTCCTCTGGGTGTGATAGCCTTTGATTATATTAGATTCATCTGAGATGGCTTTGATTAAAATATGTTAAAATTAGGGCTTTGATTCAACCATGTCAGTAGGGCGACTCAGTTTGAGTCCCCACCCCCTTTGTGGGCTATATAAATGGACATTCACTCAAGGAAACCACAGAAGTAGATACACAGGGAAGACACACAGAGAAAGAGAGACAACTCCATAGACACGGCAGAGAGATGAGCCATTCACCTGATAGTTTGCAGCACTGAGAAAGTCCTGGGAGGAGAGAACAGCCCTCCAGCCTACAGTTGAGATTGGAAGGAACTGGGACCATGGAGCCTTAAGAGAAAAGAGGAAGGGTGAACCCTTGTAGACATCGCCCACCATCTTGCTTCAACATATGGCAACAGATTTTGGTGAAAAAGTACCTCTTATGGTACCTTGAGTTGGACTCTTTACAGCTTTATAACTGTAAACTTCTACCCAAATAATACCCTTTATAAAAGCAAACAGATTTCTGATACTTTGCATCAGCACCCCTTTGGCTGACTAACACAAAGGATATCCAGTTTTCCCATCACCATTTGTTGAATAGACTCTTCTGGCCCAGCTGGGAGGGCTTAACCGCCTTGTCAGAAATCACTTCACTGTAAATGTGAGGGTCTATTTTTGAGTTCTTGATTCGGTTCCATTGGTCAATCTGTCTGGCATGGTCTGCCAATACCATACTGTTTTTACCACTGTAGCTAGGTAATATGCTTTAAAGTAAGGAAGTGAGAGTCCTCTAACTTCATTATTCTTTTTAAAGATCTTTTTTGGCTGTTCGGGAGCCCTAACCCTTAAAAATAAATTTAATGGTTTTTCCACTTTTGCAAAAAAGGCTGTTGGGATTTTTATTGGGATTGCATTGAATCTGTAAATCAGTTTGGGTAGAATTGCCATCTTAATGATATTTAGTCTTCCAACCCATTAACACAGAATGTCCTTCCATTTATTTTTCTTCTTCAGTTTCTTTTAGCAATGTTTTGTAGTTTTCTGAATATAGGTCCTTTATGTCCTTGTTTCAGTTTATTCCTAAATATTCAATTGTTTTCATCACTATTATAAATGGAATTTTTTTTCTGATTTCCTCCTCAGATTGCACATCAGTAATGTATAGAAATGCTATTGATTTTTGTGTATTTATGTTGTATCCAGCCACTTTGCTGAACTCTTTTATTAGTTCTAGTAGCTTTATTGCGGATTTTTTAGGAGATTCTAGATATAGAATCATATCATCAGCAAATAGTGAAAGTTTTACTTCCTTAACTTTTTGGGTGCCTTTTATTTCCTTATCTAGCTAATTGCTCTAGCTGGAACCTCTAGCACAATATTGAATAACAATGGTCACAGTGGGCATCCTTGTCTTGTTCCTGATCTCAGCGGGAAAGCTTTCAGTTTTTCACCATTGAGTACTATGCTATCTGTAGGTTTTTCATATATGCATTTTACCATGTTGAGAAAGCCTCCTTCTTTTTCTTTCTTTTGGAGTTTTTTTTTCAAGAAAGGGTGCTGTATTTTGTCAGATGCCTTTTCTGCATCAATTGAGAGGATCGTGTGATTTTTCTTCTTCAGTTTATCAATGTGGTTTATTACACTATTTGATTTTCTTGTGTTGCACCACCCTTGTATACCTGGGATAAAACCCACTTGATTGTGGTGTATTATTCTTTTAATGTGCTTTTGGATTCTGTTTGCAAATATTTTGTTGAGGATTTTTGCATCTATATTCATTAGAGATGTTGGCCTGTAATTTTCTTTCTTTTTTTTTTTTTTTGGTAGTATCTTTATCTGGCTTTGGTATTAGGGTGATGTTGGCTTCATAGAATGAGTTTGGTAGTGTTCTTTCTTGTTCAATTTTTCAGAAGAGCTTGAGAAAGGTTGGTATTAGATCATCTTTGAATGATTGGTAAAATTCACCTGTGAAGCCATCTGTTCTCAGGCTTTTCATCTTTGAGAGGTTTTTGATGATTGTTTCAATCTCTTCACTTGTGATTGGTTTGTTGAGGTCTTCTATTTTTTCTAGGGTCAGTGTGGATGGTTTGTGTGTTTCTAGGAATCTGTATACCAAGTTTTTTGGCATACAGTTGTTCATAGTATCCTCTTAGGATCTCTTTTATTTCTGCAGGGTCAGTGGTAATGTTCCCCCTTCCATGTCTGATTTTATTTATTTGCATATTCTCTCTTTTTTTTTGTCAGTCTAGCTAAGGGTTTTTCAGTTTTGTTGATCTTCTTAAAGAACCAACTTTTGGTTTTGTTGATTCTATTGTTTTTTTGCTCTCAATTTCATTTATTTCTGCTTTGATCTTTACTGTTTCTTTCCTTCGACTTGGTTTGGGATTATTTTTCTATTCTTTTTCTAGTTCCTCCAGGAGTGCAGTTAGAGCTTCAATTTTCACTCTTTCTTCCTTTTTTCATGTAAGCATTGAGAGCTGTAAATTTCCCTCTCATCACTGCCTTTGCATTGTCCCATAGGTTTTGATATGTTTTGTTCTCATTTTTATTTGTCTCAAGATATTTGCTGAATTCTCTTGCAATTTCTTTTTTGACCCACTGATTATTTTAGAGTGTGTTATTTAATCACCATATATTTGTGAATTTTCCCTTTTCACATCCATTATTGATTTCTACCTCATTCCATTATGATCAGAGAAAGTGTTTTGTATAATTTCAATCTTTTTAAATTTATTGAGACTTGTCTTGTGACCCAACATATTGTCTGTCTTAGAGAAGGATCCATGAGCACTTGAAAAGAAAATATATCCTACTGTTTTGGGGTGCAATGCTGTATAGATATCTGTTAGGTCTAGTTCATTTTTCATAATATTCAAGTTCTCTGTTTCTTTATTTATCCTCTGTCCAGATGTTCTATCCAATACTGAGAGTGGTATATTGAAGTCTCCAACTCCAACTATTATTGTAGAGACATCTATTTCTCCCTTCAGTTTTGCTGGTGTGTACCTCATATATCTTGAGGCACTCAGGTTAGGTGCATAAATATTTAGTGTAGTTATTTCTTCTTGGTAAATTGTCCCTTTTATTAAAATATAATGACCTTTTTCATCCCTTATAACAGTTTTGCATTTGAAATCTATTTTGTCCAATATTTGTTTCACTACTCCAGCTCTTTTTTGTTTACTATTTGCATGCAATACCTTTTTCCAACCTTTCACTTTTAACCTGGTTGTGCTCTTACATCTGAGGTGGGTTTCTTGTAGACAACATATAGATAGCTCATATTTTTTTTATCCATTCTATCAGTCTATGTCTTTTGTTTGGGGAGTTCACTCCGTTAACATTCAGTGTTGTTATTGTAAAGGCATTACTTACTTCATCCATTTTGTCCTTCGACTTTCTGTTGTCATATCCTATTGTCTGTCTTCTCATCCTTTAGTTTACCCTTCCTAATAATCTTCATTTCAAAACTCTTCTCCAAATCTTTCGTCCTTGTGTTTTCCTTTCAGGCTGCAGCACTCCATTTAGTATTTCTTGTAATTATGGTCTTTTCGTGGCATATTGTATCAGTATTTTTTTGTCTGTGAAGACTTTGAATGGGACTCTCATTTTTGAAGGACAGTTTTGCCGGATACAGAATTCTTGGCTGGAAGTTTTTCTCTTTGAGTACCTTAAATACATCATACCACTTTCTTCTCGCCTCCATGGTTTCTGATGAGAGGTCAGCCCTTAATCTTATCGAGTTTCCCTTGTATGTGATGCTTTGCTTTCCTCTTGCTGCTTTCAGATTCCTCTGTCTCTGATATTTGTCTCCTCACCAGGTGACTTGGATGAGTCCATTGAGCTGTAGGGTAGGAGTTGCAGCTCCACCTAGATTTCATGCACACGTGGCACATAGGTAGGCGGGAGGCTCCAGTCTCTGGAAGTATACCTAAGAAACTCCAGCATCACATGTAGGTTTGAATAGAAGGGACTGGTGAATCATGTGCAGGGAGGACTTATTTGAGTCTAATTCTGTCACTCTCAGGAGCACAGATTCCAAAATAGAACCCACTGATAAGGCATCAGTCTCTGGGGCTATCCCCCCTTATATAGGACCAGGGTGTCTCCGGAGCTCTCAGGAACCCCACTGAGTGGGGTGATAGGCACTTAGATGTTCTATGAGCTCCTACTGAGGTGTGCGTAAGAGTTACCTCTGGGATGACCTCCCGACTCTCTTTGAAGTCTCTTAGCCACTTGAACTCATTTGTCTTTACCATTTCCCCCTTTTATTCAAGGTCTTTTTCCAGTTGTGTTGCCAGTTGGCACTTGGGAAAAGTTTTCATTCTGAATAGTAGGTGACTTAGGGCAAGTCTATTCGGATTTATTCTTTATGGGGTTGTGTTGTCCTTCTTGGATATTGATATTCATGTCTTTCATAAGAGTTGGGAAGTTTTCAGTCATTATTTCCTCAAATATTCTTTCTGTCCCTTTTCCATTCCCTTGTCCTTCTGGGTCACCGATAATGTGAATGTTTGTGCATTTCACTTTGTCATTTAATTCCCTGAGACTCTGTTCCAATTTTTCCATTCTTTTCTCTTTCTCTTCTCCTGTTTTTCCAGTTCAGATGTTCTGTCTTTGAAATCACTAATTCTATCTTTGAGCAATTAAAATCCACTCTTATGTGCCTCTAATGTATTTTTTTTTTTTAAGATTTATTTATTTATTTATTTATTTATTTATTTATTTACTTCTCTCCCCTTCTTGTTCTTTGCACTCATTGTCTGATTTCTGTGTCTGCTCATCTTCTTTTTAAGAGACACTGGGAACCGAACCCAGAACTTCCCATGTGGGAGGGAGTTGCCCAATTGCTTGAGCCATATCTGTTCCCTGCTTTTTGTGTCTTTTGTTGTGTCTCCTCATTGCATTTCCTCATTGTATTCTCATTGTGTCATCTTGTTGCATCACCTTTCTGTGCCAGCCCATCACATCAGCTTGCTGTCTTGCTCATCTGCTTTAAGGGGCATTGGGATCCAAACCCAGTACCTCCCTTGTGGTAGGCAGGTGCCCAACTGCTTGAGCCACATCTGCTTCCCAATCTATTTTCAGTCTCATCCTTTGTGTCTTTCATTCCCATAAGGTCTGTTACTTTTCTTTGCAGGCTTTCAAATTATTCTTTATCCTCACCCAGTGTCTTATTAATGATCTTTATTTCTTTAGTCAAATTTTCCTCAAATTCTTTGAAATGATTTAGGAGAGTTGTATGATAGTCACTGATTAATTGTCTTAAATCCTGTATCTCTTCAGGATATTGGTTAGTTCTTTTAGCTGGGCCATCTCTCTTGTTTCCTAGTATTTCTTGTAATTTTTTGTTGATGTCTAAGCATCTGAATATGTTGGTGAATTTACTCTGATGGCCAATTTCTCTCTCTTGCCTATTGTTTTCATTTTGTTTTGTTTTCACAGCTCTTTTTTGATATTTGGTTCAAGTTATTCTATTTAAAATTGCCCGGCCTAAGTTATCAAAATCTTGCTAGGGACTCACTAATGGGGCACAGATTTTCATCCAGGGGTTGAATACTGAGAGAATGGAGGTTTTGTCCATGCAATTTCCAGACTGGCCAGCAGATAGCGCTCATCAGCATACCTTTCCATGGAGGTGTTTCAGTCTGGGCTTTCCTGTGTTCCTTGGTTGAATCTCCAGAGCAGAGATTCAAAGCAGGTTCTGCTGGCCGAATTCACTGAAGAAAAGTATCCTGACTCCCCCTCGCTTTTCCCTTAAAACAGCTGACAGGAATGAAGATGTATGTTCCCCTCTCAGTTGGCTGCAGTGAGCCAGGGGTTTTACCCCAGCTTAATATCTTGGGGTTGGGGAGCCCTTTCTGGCTGCTGCAGGGGCTTGGTAACTCATGTTTGTTGTTTTGGCTTCTTCTTTTCTCTGTCCCTCTCCCTCCTGAGAGTTGTGTAGCACTATCCTGGTCTGCTGACCCTCAAAGCAGGTCCCTTGGATAGCTTTCAGCTCTTTCTATGTTTTTGTGTGAGCATTCAGCTCTGCTTGTTAGTTCAACACCATCTTCCTGTAACATATATTTCCCAACTGATCTTTGACAACGTTGCTGAGTCCTCTTAATGGGAAAAGTATAATCTCTTAAGTAACTGGTGCTGTGAAAACTGGATATCCATATACAAAAGAATGAAGGTGGACCCCTACCTCATACCATATACAAAAATGAACTCAAAATCTATCTAAGACCTTAATGTAAGAAACAAAACTATAAGCGTCCTAGAAGAAAACAGTGAAATATCTTCAGGACCTTGCGTTAGGCAATGATTTCTTAGGTTGTACAACAAAAAAGATAAATAGATAAATAGGACTTCATCAAAATTAAAAACTTTTGTGCCTCAAATGACTTTATTCATGGAAGTAAAAATATAACCTACAAAATGGGAGAAAATATTCAGAAACCACATATCTAAGAATGGTTTAATATCCAGAACATACACAAAAATCCTACAACTCTCAACCACTAAAAGACAAACAACCCAATTAAAACATGGGCAAAAGATTTGAATAGACATTTCTCCAAAGAAGATATGCAAATGGCCAATACGTATATGAAAAGATACTCGACCTCATTGGCCATTCAGGAAATGCAAATCAATACCATAATGAATTACCATTTCACACCTACTAGAATGACTACTTTTCAATAAATGGAAAGTAACAAGTGTTAGAGAGATATAGGAACACTCATTCATTGTTGGTGGGAATGTAAAATGGAGCAGCCACTGTGGAAAATGGTGGTTTCTCAGAAAATTAGATATATAATTACTGAAAGTAGGGACTCAAACACACCAATGTCCATAGTGGCATTATTCACAATTGCCAAAAGCTGGAAGCAACCCAAGTGTCCATCAACAGATGTATGGGTAAAGAAAATGTGATGTACATACACTATGGAATATATTCAACTTTAAAAAGAAATGAAATTTTGATACATGTGACAGCATGGTTGAAACTTGAATACATCATGTTATGTGAAATAAGCCAGACACAAAAGGACAAATATTGTATGATCTCACTGATATAATATAATTAGAATAAGCAAATTTGTAGAGACAGAAACTAGACTACAATTTACTAGGTGTGGGGGTAAGAAATAGGGAGTAATGCTCATTTGGTACCGAGTTTCTGTTTAGGGTGATGTAAAAGTTTTGGTAATAGATGGTGATGATGGTAGCACAACCTTGTGAATGTAATTATCACCACCAAATATGATAATTTCATGTTTAAAAGGGGGAAATTTGGGGTTGTATATGTTAATTGAGTAGAAATTTTTCAAAAATCACAGGACTATACAGCACAAATAGTATATCATATAAAGTATGAGCTATATATAGTTAATAGTATAATTATAGTAATATTATTCTATCAGTTGTAACAAAGGTACCAAAGTAATGCAAAGTGTTGATAAAAAGGATAGCAACATGTGGGGGAGGAGTGTTTATGGGAACTCTATTTTCTGCATGATTTTTCTGTAAACCTACCACTTCTCTAATTTAAAAAAAATGTAATATTTTAATTAGTCCATTAAATTCATGGAGAAAGAATATTAGTGGTTACCAGGGGCAGGGGAGAGGTGATATTGCAAGTGACTGCTAATGGATATAGGGTCTCTTTTGGGATGATGAAGATGTTACGGCATTAGAAAGTGATCGTGGTTGCACAAGCTTGTGAATACATTAAAAACCACTGAATTGTACTTTTTTAAATGGTGAATTTTATGGTATGTAAATTATATCAGTAAAAAATCTTTAATGTATATTAAAAAATGGTCATCCATCAGATGTCCTAAGGTTTATAAAAAAATTGATAACTGCTGGCCTAAAGTCCCTATCCAGTGGTATTTATAGCAGCATAATTGTATTACCATCTAAACCCAACCTGAGTCTGTACCAAAAATCAACTTTTTCTTTCTTTTTCTATAGTCAGAAATACTTGTTTCAGTTAACAGTGACTTAACTATACTTCCTTTCTCTTATATTATTTATATACCTTTGCTATATCTTTAGAATGGAAGGAGTAAAAAGTTTTAGCAAGAGGCAAGTCTAAAAAGAAATGGCCAAGTAGTAAATAAAAGGGGAGAAAATGCATAACATCACAACAATGTCATTGTTTTTGTGCCCACACTCTTTTCCTGAGCTGGTGTATTAGTCAGCCAAAGGGGTGCTAATGTGAAATACCAAAAAATGGGTTGGTCTTTATAAAGGGTATTTATTTGGGGTAGAAGTCCACAGATACCAGGCCATAAAGCGTTAAGTTTCTTCTCTCACCAAAGTCCATTGCCACATGTTGGAGCAAGACAGCTGCCGAAGTTTGCCAGGGTTCAGGCTTCTTGGGTTCCTCTCTTCCCAGGGCTGCATTTCTCTCCGGGCTTAGCTCTTCTGGTTCCTCCACAAGGTCAGCTGTAGACTATCAGGCAAACGGCTCACTTCTCTTCTCCTGGGTCCTTCTCTCCAACATCAAAACTCCAACATCAAAACTGCTTCTCAAAAACTGCTTCAACTCTGTTCTTTGCCTTGCCTTTTATATTCGATTCCCCACCCACCAAGGGGTGGGGCTCAACGCCCTACTGATGTGGCCCAGTTAATGCCCTAATCATAACTTAATCATGCCCAAATTAACAGATCAGTTTACAAGCATGATCCAGTTATAATTTTGGAATTCATAATTACATCAAACTGCCCAACTGCAACAGCTGGTAAGGTGATAGATCCTTTACAATCTGTTTAATAGAGTTTCTCAACCTTGACACTATTGAGGTTTTGTGGATAATTCTTTGTTTGGGGTGTGATAGTGAGTTGTCCTGTCCATTGTGGGAAGTTTACTAGCATCCCTGGCCTTTAACAGCAGTGGCTCTTCCCCACTTTTGACAACGAAAAATGTCTTTTAGACATTACCAGGTGATCCTTGGGGTGTAATTGCTTCTGGTTGACAACTGCTGGTTTAATCTTTTGGTAATACAGTCTTTAAATGTGCTATGTAGAATTAGAAAAAGGATAGGTAAAGGTGCTAGGTGCTGGTGTGTATTTTTATGACCTTTCCAGTGGAAGCAAATAGATAATAGAATGTGTTTAGAGGTAGCAGAATCGAATGGGATGTTCATTGCTAGAAGTCTGGGTATATAAGAGGTAGAAATTCAGCCAGGACTTCACTATAAAGTGGCTTTAATTATCTTTGGAAACATTATTTTACTTCTTGCCTTTTCTTTAAAATGCATGTGACAGTTTCTACTCTACTTCTTATGGAATGGCTCTGAGAATTAAATGAGATATATGTATCTAAAATTCTTTGTAAAAAGGTCGAGTATATAAAAACGTATTGAGTTAAAAGTCTCATAACTTTAGCCAGCAGTTTAAAAAATACAAAAAAAAATAATGAAAAGCTATATCTAGAGCATTTGAAATATTATTTGCCTTTCAGTGAAACATACAATATTAAAGAAATATTAAAGAAAATGGTGCCTTGTGAAAGGCACTATAATCAGCATATTGCACACCAAAAAGGTAGAAGAGCCTGTATGAATGTTGGGAGACAGTTGTGAGTCTCTTACCTTTCTAAAGATCTTATGAGCAGAGTCTCTGACTGCTTTTTTATTCCAGACTATCCTTTGAAGGATATTTGTATAGTAAGCACCCTTGGGAGATAGAAATATTGTCTCCCTCCAGAGCAAAGGGTAGGTATTACTGCCCAGTATAAAAGATTCGAGTACCTTAGGTTCAGGATTCCTCTTTTGTAATGCAGCCACTGAGTTTGTGGGAAAGGGGAAATGATACAAATATGCTGAAGTTCATGCTACTTGCTGTATGATGAGTCGTAAAGTCCTATGTCTTTTGGCATTATTCATGAAACTGTGGTAGGCTAATGTTAGCCTGCAAGTAAAGTAAAATCTCCGACTCTTCACATTCTTGACAGTGGACAACCAGAAACTATTTTAGTAATTAATTGAGCAGCTGAAAATGAATCTTATAATTTGTGGGGTTGGTGGAAATCCTGGAAATATTCTTGATAGAGCCTAAATCCTGAGCTGTTGTTGTAGAAGAGAGCAATGTCATTTGAATAGCCCTATCCATAAAATGGTCTGTTTGGTAAGGGTTTAAAGGTGACATATTGTAAACAAAACCACCATACAAAACCTTTAGTTTTATATGGTAACAATCAAAGAAAGTTAGTATCTATACTAATTGAATATATGAATAAATTGTGCTTCTCTCTGGTATTAGCATTGGTTGAATGATTTCTTTCAGCAAAAGAGACTTAAAGATTGCATTAGTCCCTTATGCTTGAATATTTTGGTATTGCCTTTTCAAGATTGCTGCCCTTTAGAATACTTGGCCTCTATGACAATAAATATTAATAATGTTAATAAACAAAATACTAACATTCTTGTATGTGATTTTCCACAGATGCTGGTAAATAATGCCAAAACTCATGGAGATACAAGAGCATTAGAACTGAATCAGAAGTTGTCCTCACAATAACAATGGATTATTTTATAGTTAGGAAACAAAGGAAAAGCTGTAAGAAAGATTGAAGCAATGAATTAAGATAACTCCAAAGCAACATTTTTTTAAAAAACTATAATTATAACCATCCATTCCTTTTCTTTTTTTAAATTTCAAAAAACAAAAGTTCTTAAACTAAGATGTAATTTTCCATTTACTTTAAATCTAACTTTGATCTGAAAAACATCTTTGATTTTGGAAAGTCCACAATGAAAGAAAAACCATGGTTCCCTTCGTTTTTCAAGTTATTTGTAAGCCATTGTGTTCCGCATCTTCCATGGTATACAATATCTTTTCTTGTAATCCCTTACAATGAAGCCTTAATAGCTGTTTACTAAATAATATGCTAAAGCAGATTGGCACAACATAGAATTAAATTCCTTCCATAAATACTAGAGTTCAGTAGACCAACTTATAAAATCCAAATAATCTTGTAACATATTTTATTTTTGGTTCATCTTGGATTCTGTTGAAGAAGCATAATATAAATGTTGGTGAGTCTTAGACTGCTTGCTAATGGATATGCTTATATAATTCAAAATACTTGGGTCTGTGGCTGCATTTAAAAACATTAATGGAAAATTTTGGACAGTAATGCTGACAGTTTTTAATTGATCATGCATTTCCTCAAATTATGATGAAAAGAGTTGCACTTTCTGAAATAAACAGAAATACAGTGTCTTGTATTCTTAATGGTATCAATATTATGTGTAATCCCTTGATTTCAAATTTTAAACTTGAAAGCACTATTTATCTTTTTTTCCCCAAAAAAATCTCTTTATATATTTGAAGAAACTGTATGTCACTCTCTTTGGATTTATGGTTTTTAGAAATATTTTCAGACATTTACATATATTATTTATTGTACAAATATGAATATGGTTGTATATTTTATGTATGTTTTTTTTTTTAAACTAGCTGCTTCACAATGTTACTTTATGAGGTATTATAAATTGAAAATACTCTATAATTAAATTGGACTTCAAAGGTTAATATATTAAACTGACCTGTAATTTGGGGATTCCTAAATTTGGCTGAACATTATAGTCATCTGAGGTAATTAAAAAAAACTCAGATCTTTGCAATCAAAATCTTTAAGGATAGGGCCTACGATTTTGCATTTTAAAGCCATGCCTAAGAGATTCTAATGATCATTCAGATTTGTGAACCACTGGATTAACCTAATGACTCTTCTTTCCTTTACTTTTTTCTTTAACAAGGTCAAGCATATGTCATTTTCTGCCCTTATCCTCATAACTGTCAGACTGATTCAGTGCCTATACTCTTAACTAGAGATGAACTGCAAAAGGCTGCCCCAGCAACGATGGTGCCCATGCCTCTCCTGTTTCCTTAGGAAAGTGCTTCCCTTTGCCTCAGACCATCTGCTGTAACACTTTGGATTTAGTTCTTGTCCTGCAACTGCTTTCTGGAGTTTCTCTTGCTTCACAAGCTTACATCCACCTATTTTGTAGACTTGGTTAGTCTTTGCCCCAGGCCTATAATCAAGGGATAACTTTTGATTTCATCACCAATTCTGGCTTCCAGGGACTCCAGACCTAGGTTTACGGAAAGGAAAGTTGGAAAACACCTAAGTTTATACCATCTCAGGTAATTGTTTTTCACATGGATGTACACATATCCTCCCTTAATTTTTGTTTGCTGCCTTCTCTTCAAATGCTGCCCAGTTACCATGAGCCTTATAAACATCCCTAATCATATCATAATCTTATAGCACTTACTTTATGCTAGTTTTAATGTTTAAAACTAGGTGTTTTAAACATTGTCATTTAATCCTACTTAATACAGCATGCTTAAAGCAAAATAAGTTTGAAGTGATTCAGTGTTACCTAGATTCTAAAAACTTTAAAAGTGCCTAGAATTTTCCTTCAGAGTTTATATAAATTTAAATAGAGGAATTAAATTCAAACTTATTTCCTGAAGTACCAATATTTAAAATTCATATTGAAGTATTTCATTATTTTTGTTCAAAATTTTGTTTGAGAATTATAGTGCATTTTTTGCTAATTTTTATCTACCATTTAGCTATTATTGATTAGATTCATAAGCACAAGTTTGGCATCTGATAATTGTTTCCGAGTTTTTTAATAGACTAGTTTGACAGTCCAAAAAAATGCATTTCAGTTTATAACTAAACTTCTAGAACACAATCTATTTGTTGGGAATCACTTGTCATGTTTCTTGAAATGCTCCTTAATTTAAACTGTTATGCTTTTTTTCATTTTATAAAAATAAATTATTGACAAACAGAATCTTCATAGCACAGGATTGGACAGAAATACCCAGGTTATATATTAAGAGAATTAAAAGATGTGGTTATATAAAACAGTATGAAATATTAGTTAGGTAAATATTTACTGAATTATATTAATTTTTCTGTACAGAAGAGGGGTAATGAGAAAATGCATGTCTTGCTCTCTTTCCTTATGGTAGGCAGAGTAGTAACCACAAAAATGCCCATGCCCAAATCCCTAGAATTTGTGAATATGTTACCTCACATGGCGAAAGTGTCTTCATGGTGTGATTAAGGGTATTGACCTTGAGATGGGGAGAGTATCCTGGATTATCTGGATGGAAACAGCCTAATCCCATGAGCCTTAAAATGGAGGGTCTTTCAAAGAGAGATGTGACATTGGAAGAAGAGTCAGATTTGGCTGCTGCTGTCTTTGAAGGTGGGGAAAGGGGGCTACAATCCAAGGAATGAGTGTGGCCTATAGAAGCTGAAAATGGCAAAGAAACAGATTGTCCTCTAGAGCCCCCGAAAGGAATGTGGTCTTGCTTTTAGCCTAATGAGACCCATGTCAGATTTGTGACCTATAGAACTATAAGATAGTAAGTGTATGTTATTTTAAGTCACTAAGTTTGTTATAGCAATCTGTTATGGCAGCAATAGAAAACTTTTACACTGTTCATTGTGTATCCTGCAAAATGAATGCATATTCTTTTGAATGTGAATTTCCAAAGATCACTGAAATTGGGGATCATAATTAAATTGTTGCAAAAAAGAATGAACAGAAAAAGGTGATGGGTTATTAAAATTGGTTATTAAAAATGGTATATTTCACTTACTGTGAAAATATAAATGTCAAAAGTACTTGACTCAAAAATAAACACCGTTCATTAGATACTTCACTCTAATTCCCTTTAAAAGAGACAGTACATTAAATTATACTCAGAAAACAGTTTCCAACTGGGTTTCAGTGTTGAATGGGTATCTGACTGAATAAGTCTTATCTTGTGGCCTTTAGTTTTTATGTGCATTTGTAAAATTGTGCTAGATTTCTAAGGTCCCTTTTTTTTTTTTTTTTAATCGGGAGGTACCGGGGATCGAACCCCGGTCTCTCCATGTGGTAGACGGACGCTGAACCTCTTGAGCCACGTTCTAAGGTCCCTTTTAATGATGCCATCTATTATTCTCAAGTCCCAAAAGTTTTCCAAGTCAGAAGTGAGCTGAAACAAAATACAAAAGTGGCTCTCCATGCAACATTTGCAAAGCAGAAACTCTGGATTTGCACTGAACAGGGGGTCTCCTGTGTTTGTAAAACTTCTTAGTGTAGAAACCATTTCCAAAGGGCCCCATACTGTAGAAAGAGTTGAGTAATTGGGTTTAGGTACTAAGACCCTGAGAGGGAAAGTAGCCCTACACCTAGAGAATATTTGAATGAGAGTCAGCATCTATGAATAGTTGAATGTAATTACATATACCTACTATATGCCAAATAGGCCATATTCATACCCACATTAGAGAAAACACGAACATTGTGTGCAGGTTCTTTTTAATGCTATTTTCTCCCTCTTAACCACACAGTGTAAAATCCTGCATAGTTTAATATCAGGCAGTCAGGTTTTTTTGTGTGTTTTTTTGAAAACCATTACATACTGTTGAAAAGCGCTCATCTTAATTATTCTGCATAATTTAAAAGACCAAGAAAGGGAAAATAATGTTTAAATAATCTTTACATACATGCTGGCTTCAGAAGTCTGGAAATTAGCCTGTAAGGAAGTCAGGTGGATGGAAAAGAGACACTACGGGTTTTATTTTTGCAGATTGAGTTATGCATTTTCTTGCCTATTTTACATTCTTTTTTTAAAAAAAAAGATTTATTTCTACTTCACCCCCCTCATTGTTTGTGCTTGCTCTCTGCTCTCTGTTCGTTGTGTGCTCTCTGTATCTGCTCATCTTCTTTTTAGGAGGCACTGGAAACTGAACCTGGGAACTCCCGTGTGGTAGGCGGGCACCCAACTGCGTGAGCCACATCTACTTCTCTGTGTACATTTTTTTTTTCCAGTTAGGCCAGTAAAAAGAATTTATTGGGAAATGGGGATAGAGAACAGAGCTTGCTGAGAAATGGGAGAGAAGGACGGAAATACACACTGAGATTTGGTGTGGGCTCCTCTAGGCAGAGAGAGCCTCTGTGTACATTTTTGACAGTGTTATTTTTGTGTTTGGGATACAGGTGCCTCAGCGCACAAGAGAAGAGCCATGTAGAGCAGAGGGATCCTCATGTGCAAAGAAGATGGAGATTAGACAGAGGGGAAAAGTGCTGAGAAGGCAAATATATAGTTATTAGCAGCTTCTAAAGGTGGAAATAAACATATCTTTCCGAATTTCCTGCAGCTGACCCTACAGTGCTTCAGAACATGTGCTATGCATATGGTTGGAAGGGTTTTCTGTCTAATAAATAGGTTCAGAATAAATCATTTATTTACCAACTCATTAGACCCAGATTCCTAATTAGCAGTGGTGAACACTCTGTGAATATTAGGAAATATGTAGGCAGCAGTCAGCTTTTGTTCAAGTTAAGTAGCTTCTAGGAAAGGCCAAGTTTGATCGAGCATTGCAAAGCATCTTATTTATTTTTTTAAAGATTTATTTCGACTTTTATCCATTTTTTCACCCCCCCAACCCCCCATTTTTGTGTCCATTCACTGGGCAACTCTGTGTCTGTTTCCTGCCCTCTCTTCTCATCCTTCTCCTCCCGTCTTCACATTTGATCCTGGGAACCTCCGATGTGGGAAAGAGGCATCCTACTACCTGCGCCAGCTTAGTTCCTGGTTTTTCGATGTGTCTCATATTGGCTCTCCCTTGTGTCATCTCCTCTTGTGTCATCATCTTGCTGTGTGGCTCAGCGGGGCCTGATGGCACACCTGCATACAGGGCTCATGGCACGCGTGGGGCCTGGGGGGCTCACCAGCTCATGGGGCCTGGCGGCCCACGCGCCTTCTATATTTTTCTTTATTTTTACCGGGAGGTCCCGGGGATCGAACCCAGGTCCTTCCATATGGGAGATGGATGCCCAACCATTTGAGCCACATTCGCCCCCGCAAAGCATCTTGCTAATATACTAGCCAACCACCTACTTCAGCAGAATTTTTTTGTGCAGTAATTGTTACACACCAGGACGTCAGCAAGAACTTATAGGTAGGGATAGGTTGAATGACTGCTATGTGCCAGGCTCTTTACACTGTTATCTCAATTATCTCATCAGTTGTTTAAAGTTGGTACTCTTATTTTACATACAAAAATAGAGGGGATTGGGGCTGACAGAGATTGAGAAAATAACTTCAACAATAAAATACAAACATTCTAAAAAAAAAAAAAATAGAGGGGACTAGAGTCCTCAGAGTGACTAACTTTTCTAAAATTGTCTATATTCTTAGGTGAGTAGAATCAGGCTCAAATATCATTCATTTCCAATACAATTGTTAAGTTTTGTTAATAATTGCTGTCACCTCAAAATAATGTGAAGGAGTTGAAATGTGTGTGCCTTTGAGACTGATTCAGTTACCCAATCACAGTATAATTCAGATGCTGCTAATTTACCGGTGGCACTATCTGAATACTTGGAGGAACCTAGGAGGAAGGGAGCCTTCTGCAAAGGACTAACTTTAAAAATTTAAACCTGTGCAATGATAAACAATTACTCCACCTTTGTTAGATTTTGAACTTGATAGAAACCGTGGTCCACTTAAACCAATTGTTTTGTTTAACCCTTGATAATATCACAAGTATCTGTCCTTGGTTTTCTCTTTGGCCTTTTCTAACTTCATCAGCTTTCATTTGGCTCTCCCATTTCTTAGGTCCTTAACCTCTTTCTTGATTTTGAAGGACCTTGCTCTCCTCTAGTTATTAACTAGTCTCTGCAGAGGAGGTAGTTAATAAAATCTCATGGGTGTGTGTTTGTTCTTGAGTGTTTTGTGTTGGGTGTTGTGAATACTTAAAAGAGACCTTAAAGGATAATAATGGAATGTTGTCATAGAGACTAGATTCCTTGGTAAAGGAGTTTGGTGTAGAAGGGGTGGGGTTTGTCCAGCACTTTTTGCATGCATCTGTGTAGGCCTCGCCCACTTGAATGTTTCCCAAGTGAATCTAGTGCATTGCTTTTTTGGAGAAGCATCTGCTAGTTGGATACTAATGGCTTCTACCTACAGTAATTGCTATTGGGTTTGCTTTGATGGCCAGGACTTATGGAGGAAATATGCTTCACTGGCATATTGATATTAACACCTTGCTCACCTCCAGACAACAATGTCCATAAATGTTTCTTCAGCCATTAACCTCACTCCCCAGAGACAATAGAAGGAAGTGCTTTTAAAGTAGAGGAATAATTCCTCATTAGAATTTTATTCCAGAAAAAATCTATATTTTGCATTTCCCTCTGCTCTGATCCATTGCTAGAATTATTACAAGCCAGAGTATTTCTTCTCATACATTGTTCCGGACAATTTTGAACTCAAATATTATTTTTAGATATTGATCTGAATCAGAGTTGGGTAAACACCATGGAACTTGTCTTTCTTTCCCCATAAAAATCAAAAGGTGCTTATTATTATTACTACCATTTATCAAGTACAGTTCCTAGTTTGTATTAAACACTGCATTAGGTAGTCCACATGTATTTGTAGAAACAGTATATCATAATGTTTAAGAGCAAGTTCTCTGTACTGCTGAGTTCAAATCCTGGCCCTACCTCTTATTGGCAGTGTGATATTGAATAAGTCACTTAACCTCTCTGTGCCTCAGTAATAGGCACCGGGAACCGAACGAACTTGGGACCTCTCGTGGGAGAGAGGCACTCAATCGCTTGAGTCACCTCAGCGATGTGTCTTTCCTCTTTGTGTCTCTTTGTTGCATCATCTTGCTGTGCCTGACTGTCGTGCCAGCTCACTGTCTTGCTCATCTTCTGTAGGAGGCACTGGGAACCAAACCTGGGACCTCCCATATGGCTCAATTGCTTGAGCCACATCCACTTCCCAATAATAGGCTTTTGAGGATTAAAGGAGTTAATCCATGTAAAATGCTTAGAGCAGTCTAATACCTGGTAACAGTTCAATAAATGTTACTTCAGATTCTTCCAATAACCTACAAGTGAGATTTTTTTGTTCCCATTTTAAGGTGAGGAAACTGATCCTCAAAAAAGGGAACATATCCAAAGTCACACAACTAGTGACTGGTGGCACTAGATTTAGGCTCAGGTCTGTTAGACCTCAAGACCTAAGCTCTCCACTTTCTCATATTGCAAGAATTTAAGAAAGTCCTATTTAAAATTCTTGGGCCTTTAGGATAAAGCCCAAGCTCCTCAACATGAGTTATAAGGCCTTCATGATCGGACACCCCACTCCCCCCTAAAACTCTCACTACACATCCCCCTGCTTCCCTCCCCCCCCCCCCACATCCACTTTAGAGTCTGACCGTATTGAACTTTTTGCAGTTCCTGGTATGTTTCTTATTTTTGTCCTCCAGGCCTTTCCCAGGCTGTTGCATTGCCTGAACCTCTGATCAAGCATCTTTTCCTCATAATGTCTACTTACATTTTAGAGGTCTCAACTTAATATCACTTCTGGATATTAACACCTCTTCTGGAACACCCCTCTGCCTGATTTTCCATATTTATGCTAAATACCTCTCCCAGGTACTCCATCACATCCTTCACTTGCCCATGTATTTGCAAATTTAATCACTGGTCTTTTCCACTAGACTCTAAGCTCCCTAAGTCCATGTTTAGCCTGTTAAGATATTCTATCTCCAGTGTTTAGCACAGGAATGAATGGAGGCTGCAAAGGTATAAAAAGTAATACCTCACAAAAAGTTTGGAGATAACCATCAAAAGGTAACAACACGTGTGTATGTGTGTACATATCATGGATCCTGTTTTTCCTTTCTAGTATTTTTGGACACTACTTGCTGCTATTATGGGTGACATCGATGGGAGTAAGCCAATGTTTGGTGAGTTTCTGTAGAAACTTAGAGTGCCCCGGTCACTCTGGTGCTGCTTCCTTGACCGTGGGCCTTACTTTACTCACCTGGCTATCAGGTGGTGAGCATATCTACCTCACATGGGGCAGAGACGACAGTTACCTGTGTAGCTGAAGGTGAGGGATTTGTCTTTAGCCTTCTGGGGGAAAGTAAAACACTTTGAATGTTATTATTTAGTCCTCAGTGTGATTTTTCTCCCTAAGATTGGATTTTTATAAGATGAAGGAAATAGAAGGAAACTGGGAGACAGCAGGACCTTTTGACTATCCAAGACTGATTAGATGGTACTTGTGCTTGAAGTAAGGACTGAGATATTTTACCATATGCCCCAAGTCTTTAGGGTGGATCTGAATTGCAGATTCTATGATATTCAGATATCCTGTATTGGTGGGAAGAGAAGTTTGACATTTCCCAAAGGATTAAGTATTGTTTGTCTAATGTGCTGCATATGCTGCATATGTTCATGCTGGTCATCATGTTGGATCCATAGCAAAATAAATGCAAAGTGAGGGAGACCCAGTGCTCCACCATCCCTTGGGCACAGGTGAATTTATGGGGAAATGATGGCTCTTGAGCTTCAGGGCCCTTTACTTCCATGAACCCTAGCAGTGTGTTTACAAGGTCATTGTAAATGCAGAAGTAAGCCTTTTTAACCACTGATGTCTTATAGTGCTTCTTACCCTCCTACTTTCATGTTCGGTGGCAGTGGAGTGACTATGCACATCTATAGATCCAGCTAAGGAGTTGAGTTCGGGACATATTTGGGTTAGAGGGAAATATTTATGTTTGTGGTACATCTCACAAAGACATTCAGGACCCTTGGTCCTGTGGGTGTGAACTCATTTGGATATAGGATCTTCGAGGATCTTTTAAGATGAGACCAAACTGAATCAGGGTGAGCCTTAATCTAATATGTCTGGAGTCCTAGTAAGCAAAGGAAGTTTGGATATGCAAGTACAAGCCACAGAAGGAAACAGAATTAGACAACCGTCTTGTGGCAGAGGGAGAGACCGATTTCCAACAAGTCAGCACCAGAATGGTACAGACTTGAGAGAAGCCATGGCCTGCTGAGACCCTGATTTTGGACTTCTAGCCTCCAAATTGTGAGCCAATGAATTTCTGTTGTTTAAGCCAGCTAGTTTGTGGTATTTTGTTATAGCAGTCCTGGCAAACTAAAACAATGTTTATAGTCACTTCTGTGTATAGTTAAATTATGGCTAGCTGTCCTGAAGTTGCTAGCAATGGCTTCCACTAATATTCCTACAAACTACTGTCCTGACTCATTCTGGCATCAGGACAGGACATCAACAACAAATCAAAATTGCATAAGCTATAGGACCTCCAATACCTGGATCCACCCTTCCATTAGGCATAGTTCTCAGGCCATCTTCAGTCTGTGCGAACCAGTGAATGCTGCAACATTGGGGTTCCAAGCAAGACAATGGTGGCAAAGGATCCTTTGATCTCCTGCCCCTGAAATTAGGGTCAGTTCTCCTACATGGTACTAACCTGTTCAACACCAATGAAAGAGACTCATTCTGGGGAAGCTTTTAGCCTGAACCTGTGCTATTTCTTGAATTACAATCTAGTTTAAAGTGAATCAGCATCTTTTTTCCCCCAACTTTCTATATATCCCATCTGCCTTTGTAGCCATTTAGGAAGAGTAAAAAGTGGATATGAGGGAGATGACTTGACCCTTGGCCTGTGTGAATTCCTAATTTAACCCTTCCTAAACCATTTATTTGGTTCATTACAAAGAGTTAATCTTTCAGACTAGAGGTATATTTGTTGTTTTAAAATATATGTCAGGTATACTTTATACAAAAATATTACATTGTAAAGATTTAAAGCATTCATAAATGCTTAATGTAGAAAGTAAAAGCTATTCATGATCCAATCACTTAAGTTTGTTGTAGGTTCTTTTTTTTTTTTTTTTTTTTTTTTTGCAGGCAGGAAGTTAATTGGGAAGCTCTCCCAATGGAGGCAGTCTGAAGAGAGACTTCAGCCCATCCATGGAAGGTGGTGGATATGAATTTATACAGTATATCAATAGGCGGGGAAACTGAGTACAGCCTGGGGCCAGATAGCTAGGGGGGAGTGGTTAGGAGGTCTTGGAATGTGGGAGGGGTTGGGGAGGGAGTGATGGCCCTTATCTGCTCCATTTTGTTTATTCTTGGGAGGGGATGAGCTGCCCCTAGGCTATGGCTTGCTCAGTTGGTTAGGTGGGTTATGGCTGGAGTCTGCCTTTCCTCAACCTATGCCACAGGGGCATTGATTCATGGCCCTATGACCTGTCAATCATTGCAATGTTGTAGGTTCTTATAGATTTTTTTGCATACTGTGATAGGCTTATTGTGTTTAATGTATTGGATATCTTTCTGTGTTGTTATTAAGGGCTGTATAGTTGTGTGGAAATATCATTAATTTATTCAACCAATTCCTTATATTTGGATTGTGTGATGGTTTGAAATTACTTTATGAATCCCCAAAAGAAGAAGTTTATATTTGTAAATTATTCCTCTGGGTTTGATACCCTTTTATTGCCTGAATTTCAGCTGGGGCCTTTGATTAGCTTACTTGATAAGATCACTTTAGGGCTTTTGATTGGACTATATTAGTGAGACTCCTGTTGAGTCTCCACCCCCTTGCTTGGTCTGATAAAACAGAAACACTGAGAAGACTCACTGAGACAGACACAGGAAAGAAGAGCTCTGCCAGTTTTGATCCTGCCATGTAACAGAAAGAAGGCTCAAGCAGTTGAGGCCCTGAAGAGAGATATGCCATTTTGCCTGAGAGTTTACAGCTGAAATTGGGAAGAGAGTAGAGCAGCTGAGACTGATATAGAAGGCCAGGAAAAAAATGAGCACTATGCCAGGAGAGAGAGGAATACAGGATCACTTAAGCATGAAGCCTCAAGAGGCTGGGCCCACGGATCTCAAGAGGAAGATGAAGCCTAGAGGGGAAGGAGAGACCAGGCAGAGATCAGCAGCCATCTTGCTTCAACACATGGCAGCTTACTTTGGTGAAAGGGAACCTCTTATGGTACATTGAGTTGGACTTTCATTGCCTTGGTACTATAAGCTTTTACCCCAAATAAATACCCTTTTTAAAGCCAACAGATTTCTGGTACTTTGCATCGGCACCCTGTTGGCAGACTTAATACACTAGCCTTTGCCCATTTAAAAAATATTGGATTAGTTATTTTCTTATTGACTTGTAAGCGTTGTTTGATTATTTGCAATGTTAGCCTTTTGTCTGTATGACACTTGATTGCAAAGGACACTTACCATTGTGGGGTAGTTTTGTTTGTTTTTGTTTTTTGAGGTACTGGGGACCAGGGATTGAACCCGGGACCTCATATGTGGGAAGCCCTGGTGCTCAACCACTGAGCCACATTGGGTTCCCTAAGTTGTTTTTTTCGTTCATTTTGTTTGTTTATTTTTGTTTTTTAAGGAGACACCAGGAATGGAACCCAGAACCTCCCATCTGGGAAGTAGGCGCTTAACTACTTGAGCCACATCCGCTCCCCTTACCATTGTGTTTTAAGCTCTTAAATCCTGCTGTGAAAATCCTTTGGTTTATAGAGTCAATGATGCTGCATGTAGATGACTAATAACAGTAAATGGAGATGTTTCATACAGTTAAAAACTTTGAAAAATTTAGGGCATTGATCAAAATCTATTTGGAATGTACATTTGTTCTTTAATAGGGCAGAAGCTATCACTCTTGTTCCCCAAGCCAAGGAAGGAGTCTAAGTCTGAAGCAGGTTTACAGAAAGCTCTGATTACAAATTAGTCCTTGTTTTAGCATCTAAGCAATGTCATCAATAATTTTTTTTCTTCTTCATGATTTTACAGTCTAATACCAGACTCTACATTTAACTATTTTTCATTTATATCTAGAAGTTAGACATTTTAATTTTATAGGAAATTATAGGAAACACCTAGATCAAATTATGTTGGATGTTTTTCAAGGAAGCTGTTGTATTTTCTTATTCTGCACGGGTTAGTTCTTACTTGTTCATACATTCTGATACATATTGAGTACAATTAATCCATATTTTAAATATCCATAAATTATACTTGCTATAAATATTGTCATTGTTAGAAAATCTCTGGGTCAGAGATTGCAAATTGACAGCCCACTGGCTTTGTCTGCTCCACAGACATTTCTCTTAGTTTTAAAAAATACTTCAAACCAGTTCCTAATGCTAAAAAAAAAAAAAAAAAAAAAATGGAGGGATAGCATATAAAATCTTGATTTCTGGGTTCTTTTGAGAAATTGAAATTTCTTGCATGAATGGACTATATACATGTTAATAATGAACTGGCACTGAATAGTGACTATTCTTTTTAGTAGGGTACGTTTTCTCCAATTTGCCACAATTCCCACCATTCTTTAATGTCTTACACCTGACTTACTTCACTCATTTATGTACATAATGTACATTGCTCTGATCTAGGCAAATAAAAATATGAAATGGCACATATATGAAGACATTTCTTAATCTTTCATTAATAAATGAAATCATCGTAAAGCATCTTTGCTTTATTGGGTTTTGAGGCACATTCATCTCCTTAAAAGGTGGTCAGAAATACAGAGACATTAGAAACAGTAAATACCCTAGAGATATTTCGTTTTCCCAACTTTTCATACAAACCCACTCCATTGGCTGGTGCTAGTGAAGATGACTGAAAAGTTTTATACTTCCTGGAGTTCCACTATCTTGCGCTGTAACTTCTTTAGGTCCTTCTGGACTTTATATTTCTCTAATTGCATCTTTGTTTTCTGTATTTGTTGGAGGGAGTTGAGAGAGTCATGAATCGATTGAAATCCTGGTATGAGAATAGGTATAGTTAAATTAAACAAGGCATTGGAACATTTTTTTCCATAAAAGTTACTAATCAGCTGTCCTGTAATTGATTATCATTTAATTCAAAGCACATTAAATTCCATTGAATCCAGTCTAAAAATGTACAATAATGCATTTTCTTGTGTGGCATGAAAATGCCTTAGCAATAGTGTTTCAACTTGTAGCAGGCTCATTGTGAAAATTTAATTCAGTTGCCCTTCCCCTGCCTTGCCCCCAAATTTATTACTAAGTGAAATAATTCTGTATTTCAAGGGATAAATTTAAAACATTTTCTTCTGAAAACTTTTTTTGATTGACAAGAGATTCGGTCTCCTCGTTTTTTGCTCTTGTTACCATATTGAAGGGAAACACCACAGAGGAGATGGAAGAAATATTTTTCTGAAAGTAATCTGTTTTGGGGACCTAATGCACACCACCTGCTAACCACCTCCCTCATTATGCCAGACCTACCAGACAAGCTTCTGAGTATACAGCCCAGGACCTTTAACACAGATGTTTCTTAGTTATTTTTATTACGTGTATCAAGTAGCAAACCATTAATTTGGAGTCCCCCTTTGCTAGGACTCCACTTAGTAAAATGCAGAAACATATAGATTGTAAATTCTTCTTAAATTCATCCTGGAATGGGTAAAATTAAATCTCTGATGATTAAGCAGGGCTATAACAGAGGGGACAGTTAAGTTTTGGATGTGATTCTTGGCCACATAATACCTTATTCTGATTTGGCATTGAGGGGAAACGGGTGGGTCAGATTTCCAGGCAATGAATTCTACTTACACACCAGGAACATTTGGCAAAATGAGACTACCTCTTCCCAAGGCACCTTCAAAACATCTCTATATGGGGCCAAAATTTGGTAGAATTTACACAAGAATTTTTCTGAGATCTAGAGGACAGAAAATGGGTTGGGGCTTTTTCTCATAAAGGAGCCCTCTGTGTCTTAGTAATTCCCTCAGAATTGTGAATTGAGGCAGATGGCTGCTCCCCAGCACCTATCCTATGTCCTTCCTGTTTACAAATTAGATGAGCCTTTCAAATTAATTCTCTTTGATGTTAGCTCAGCTTGACACTGCTGCCATTAGACTCTTAAGAGTAAAAACAGTCGTTATACTGGACTTTGCTAATTCATCTTTCTTTCTCACTTTTAAAGGTCAGGTGTCCCTTCTGACATCTGTCCAGGCCGCAGTTCAGTGAGAGGGTCACTTGATTTAAGCTCCTATTTTCATGATAGACCCATAAATCAGGTGTTGGCGATATCCAACTACCTTTCCAAGTCTAAAAATTCTATAATTCTGTGGTCTTAGAGAGTAAAAAAAAAAAAAACTCAGAACATGGCAATCTTGTGACATTGCCTAGTACAAATGAAGAAGTGTATTTACCTACTTTTTGGTGGTATGCTGACATTCTGTAAGATGTTTAGGAGAGTCTGATCAAATGCATATGGTTGTTGATAGTGACAAGATTGATCACTGGCTATTAGTCGAAAGTAAAAAACTCTGAGGGGTTGGACAGACAATGACTGTTCTTTACTTTACGAAAGGTATCTGCTCACCTGATTGGTATTCATTCTGCATTTTCTCTAATTCACTCCAGATCTGCTTTTCCAGTTGGCTCATCTTTTTGGACAGTTTATTTTCTACATTCTTTACTTTGTTCAGTTCTGATTCCTGTTTCTGCATGTTAATGAAATTCTCTAATTTGCTTGAAAGCTGCAACAATTTTTCTTCCATTTTAATTTCAGACTTTTCCTGTAAAAGATATTATATATGATAAAACTGCAGAAAAGAAAAGCTATGTGGATTTGTACATTCAGCTTTCATGTTTAACATGGAATCCATTTTTCCATGTTAAATATGAAAATTCAAACAAAGTTTGTTTTTTACTTAATACCATGTTCAAAACTGTAAGGGTTAATCCCTTTGTTTGAACTTGTTCATTTGTTGTTTCTGGAATTCTACATGTTATGGGAGAACAGAAAGTAAAGAGCTGTGGTTTTCTGAAGCGCGTTGAGGATTTGGAATTTTAGTCAAAAAGTATAGCAAAGTAAGAGGTTTTAGGTATCACTTTGAGCCCCTTGGACATGACAAACTTCCACCTCAGATGCCTATCAGAATCATCTGGGCCATACCCCACCCCCAGAAATTATGATTTAATTAGCCCATGATGGAGCCCAAGAATTGATATATTGTAAAAGGCCTCGGGTGATTCTAAATATGCAGGTGAGGTGAACATAGCAGGAGCAGCTTAATGCTAATTAGCTTCTCTTCTCCTTCCTCCTCCCACACAGAAAAATTTGAGAAGTGAAATTGGGCTTACTGGCTCAGCCCCTTTGATTCCCCTCTGTGCCTCTGCCTGCCTCAGGGATGGTAGATTCTGGTCTTGGCCATGTGGGGGGAGGCCTCTGCCTGCACGGTGACCACATGGTCACCCAGTGCTATCTGTAACTGGTGGGCAAGTCTGCCTAAACCAGAGGCAAAGAACTAGCAGGCCCACTTGGCACCTACTTCAATAGCTTCATCAGTAACAAAGCTGATATATTTATCTTCATCTCTCTGACTTCTGTTTCTGACATTTTTTACAAACTCAGGAATACAGATGAGATGTTATTTTACTGGGCTGCTTACAGCCCCTCTACTCATGTTCCAGAAACATCTTATTTGAATCACCAGTAGGGCTGGCATCCATGGATAACATCAATGCCCTGCTTTGTCCTCCCCATCTGAAATCAGTGGCCTGGCCGTCTATGCTGGCTGAGATGGGAGAAGGGAGCCCTGAAGCAGTCTTTGTCATATACTCTGGTGGCCTTGCCCAAAAGCCCAGGTTCTCTGCAAGATCTAATCTGGAAAAGGAGTTTTGAGGACCTTTTATCTACTAAAAGATTTCCAGAGAGGTTAAATAAGTTAAGCAGAAGTTTTCAGGCTTCATTGTGTCTAAGCATATCACCCAGGAAACTTTTCTAAAACCAGATTCCCAGGGGAGACTCCCAGAGTCTGATTTTCGAGATCTGGGGTAGCATGAGGAATAGATATTTTTAAAAACCTCTTCAGGTTACTTTGTTACAGGCTGAGCACACTCTGAGTCAGGAAGTAGGAGCAGCACCGGAAGCCAGGCCTCTGATCTTCTAATAGATGCTGTTTGCATTATGCCTTACCACTAAAAAGTACACTGACAAGGCAGCGAAGATTGTTGTAACTGTTGAAATGCAATCTTCAGGTCCTTTACTCCTTGCTACCATCCAGACACAACCACGAAGCAACAGAATCCCTTACCATTCTCTCCTGTAAGCGCTTCAGACATTGATTTATGTGGCTAAGGTGGTCTTTTTCATATTTGATGAACTGGTTTTCTGTCCATTTTTGGTTGTTCTCGATTTCTTCATATATATTGTTTGACAGTGAATTAAATCTAAAGAAAAATGTTTTGTGCTGGTTTAGTAAGTGAACTTTTAAAGTGTTGAAAAAGTCTGCTGTTTTATCAGATGATGAGATTCATTGTATTTGGTCAAGTCCTTAGGAGGTGCTGTGGGAGATGGGGAAGACGGCAAGGGAAGTACACGCTGGTTCTGTATCCTGAGCTTGAGTTCAGTCCAGTAGCTGACAACACCCCTCTGCCTACTCTATAGATATGCACACAATGTCAGGAGCACAACCAGCTAGGGTTAACCACAGCCACTCAGAAATGCCTATTAGGCCAGGCAGAATTCTTCTCAGGGCGTGGGTGCATTGTTCATGTGTGGAAGAAATACTTTGATAAGCCACTTAGGGTAGAGTTTAGTACTCTATGGTAGCGGTTGGCAAACTTTATCTGTAAAGGGGTAGATAGTAAGTACTTTAGACTGCAGGCTGTACGGTCTCTGTTGCTGCCACACAACTCTGCAACCACTTAACTATGCCAAAGTAGCGGGAAAGCAGCCCTAAATGATACATAAACCAATGAGCATAGTTCTGTTCTAATCAAACTTTATTTATGGATACTGACACTTAAATTTCATATAATTTTCACATGTCATGAAATATTCTTCTTTCATATTTTTAATTATTAAAAAATACAAAAAACATTCTTAGCTGTGGGTTGTACAAAAACAAATTGTAGGCAGATTTGGCCCAAGGCTGGGGGAGGAGCTAGGGCAAAGAGGACTTGCACTGTCTAATAGAGGAGAGAAAAGTCAAAGGTGGGGGTGGAGGAGGGCCCAAATGACTTTGGAAAGCAGAGTGTCAAAGGGGAACTTGACGTTGTCTCCCTGGTTTCAGGTAAAATCTTCAGTTTAGTCTCCATTGCCAGCAATGGTTCTGTGTGAGCAGATTCTTTTGGGGGACTTATAGGGGTGCTGAGTTCCTTGGGTGGGGGGCAAAAATAGAGACAATAGACAGAGGCACAGGAATCATGATTACATACCATAGGAGTGTAAAAATCAGAGGATGAAGAATTTTTAGAAATGAGAGTGGATGTTACAGTGATTAAAAGGATTGGATTCGTCCTAGCTGTTGAAAAGTCACTGTGGAGTGGGTGAGGGTTTGATTGGAAGGTTGCACTCTTGACTAGTGAATCTGCATCTGAAATGACGGGGGTATGGGACTGAAAAGAGATGGGGTGAGGGATGGGGGCTCGCAAGTGGTTCTGTTTTCTATGTATGACTTATTCTTGATAAAATGACACATTCCCTTTTGGAATTGGGACAAGCTATTACGTTGGCAGGAATGGTGCATTTATTTTTGTTATTGGATATAGCCAGAGAACTTTACACTGTGTGGGTGGCTTAAAATAGTTGATCTAATACTGTAAGGAAAATTATATGCAGGTGTTTAATTTGTGATATTTATCATTATAAATTGCTTAAAATATGCTGGATGGATATTACATGCACATGCCCCTTTTGTTCTCCTGAAAGAAGTGTTTGAATTAATAATTAGAAAAGACAAGTTTTGTGAGGTCACCTCCAGTTTTATTTCGATCAGTGGTCCTAACTGGCAGCAATTTGGCAATGTCTGGTTGGTGCTGCTGGCATCTAGTGAGTAGAAACCAGGGATCCTGCTAAACCTCCTACAATGCACAGGGCAACTCAATAGCAAAGAATTACCCAGCCAAAATGCCAATAGAGCTGAAGTTGAGAAACTCTGAATTAGATGATAAAACCAAGGAATGGGAAAGAAAAGATAATATTTTAATAGTTATATTAATTGTAATAGAATAGCTAAATTCTGATCTTCACTTTTCTGAATTCTCTTTCTCCCCCTCCCCCTTTTTGATACACAAAGAAAAACTTTTCCCAAAGAAGGGATACCTTTGATTCAAAAGAGTACCTCAACATAGAGGATGAAATTCATTAGTCTTCATGTTTTTAGTTTGATTATGATTCCCAGTTACCTGTCCTACTGGTTAACTGCTATTAGACCTCAGACAAATAAGCCCACTAACGGATACTGAGACAACCTTATTTTAGCCAACTGTTTCCTCTGTCCAGAACTCACTTCCCTAGAATATCCAATGGTTCCTGCCCTCATTTCATTTCAGATTTATGTTCAAGTGACACCTTATCAACGGAGCCTCTTTTGTCTATCCTTAAAAAAAAAAAAAAGGAACCTTTCTTTCCACTTAACACTCCCTAGTTCCTCAATCTCCTCTATTTCTCTCCAAAATGATCATCACCATCTATACATTATATACTAATTTGTGTGCTGTCTTCTCCACTAGAACCTAAGCTCCAAGAAAGTAAGGCTTTGCGTTGTTCATGGCAGTGAACAATGGATGAACCAAACTAGGTACTCAATAAATAGCTGTTGACTAAATGAATGAGTCATTCTTTCTCATAAAATGCCTTTTATTAGGACCACTAACAATTAAAAAATTATAGTTGTCAATTTATTTAGGGACCTTAAAATAATCTGCTTTAATTTTCATCTTCCCTTGGCTATCTCTGCTGGAAGTGTTAATAGTGATGGCTATTACATATTAGGGGCCAATAAATCTCCAGATAAAAGTAGCTGCAATGGATTGAGAATCCAGCCTTCAGGGCTTACCATTACTGTGTAAATAAATGAGAGCATTTACTCTCCTATCACTGATACAGTATTAATATCCCTCTGAAAACCGAGGAACCATTAAATGTGCCCAAGTAATATCTCTGGAAGGACATATCAGTAATTGAAATTTTGAAATTAAAAGAAAGCCATAAAGAATGAATTACTATTCATGATATTTTTTATTACAAGGTTTTGCCTGCAATTGGAGACTCACTTTGCTGATATCAATCAGAAGCCAGACTCTGCCTGTTGGTTTATTAAAGTAAGAAAGTAATTTTTTTACAAAACATCCTCCTTGGAAGAGAAAAAGGATAAAAATTTATGTAAAGTTTTTTTCCTTTAGATTTTTTCCTGGCATAATGGACACGATCTACCATGTAAAAAGAATAATTTTTCTCTTAATTATAGAACTTTCAGCTAAAATTTCTACAAGATGTATTTATCTTGGATGACATTCAATTTTAGTTCCAAAATCTCTATTCCAATGGCTGTAGAAGTGTTTCTATATTATGTAGATTAGATTAGATAGATAGATAGATAGATAGATAGATAGATAGATAGATAGATAGATGGATTTTCTTTCCTTTTTCTCAAAACACCAAAGTAAGGCTTTAAAAGTTTGACCAGAGCCCTAACTAGGAGTATTATTTTTTATTTGTATTTGTATGCTGATGGAATCAGGTTAAAATGCACATGAAGGACAATTATAAGAGAGAAAGTCACCAAAGATTAAAGGAAAATATAAATGGGATCTATAGACACAGCAGAGTCTAGGGTAGAGAACAAATGGCGAGCAAAGACTAGAGTCTTGAAACAAATATTCTTGTGACCAAAAGGGTTATGCTGACATACATAAATGAGGAAGGACATAGTTCCATGATGAGCCAGTTTTACCAGTTCACTTCTGCTCCAAACCTAGTGTCTTGCATAAGGGACAATATTATGACTGAATTTATCTAGAAGCCATGAACATTCTGACTTCTTGGAAACTGCTACCATTAACAGGTTCTTTGGCTTTGACAAAACATGAATATAAAAAAGACTTAGAGGCCTTTGATGGACTGATAAACACGGAAGATATTTTTGTAATGCTATTTGTAAAAGTCCTTACAAAAGACTATGAGCTATTTATTTCTTTGGAGATTGAGTCTAAGATTTTAAGTTTCATGCCAGGAGCAAGAAATTAATTCCAAGAAATATTTTTTCTACTAAATTTATATCTATAGGTAGAATTCACTTAAACTAATTTCTTCTTAATTAGTAGCACTAATTAAAAAGTGATTCCAAATCCACTCTGCTAAGAAGAATCTTGTTTCTTGGTCATTCCAAATATACTTGAGCTTAAATCTCAACACCTTCATAGCCTATTTCCTGGTTACTCAAGCAGATGTGATCTTTCCCTTCCCTAAATTTCTGTGGTACAATTAGTTTACTAATCTTCACATAGAGGGACTGCGAGATGGAGGCTGCATGGATTGGTAAAAAGCACCAGAACTTTGGATCAGGCACTTTCTAGCTTTGTGACTTTGGCAAATTACTTAATCTTCCTGAATCTAAGTCTCCTTATCTCTATAATGGGGATAAGACCCAGAGGTAGGTTTAGAGACTGCATCTGCAGCACCAGTTGATTGGTAAGCATTTATAAATGGTAATTACTATACTTATTATTATTTCTTCCTACTGAGGTATTTCATTTAATATTACCTTAACTTTTACTTTACCTGTGCTTAGCTTTTCACTTACTTATGTGGTTTCTCCCCAACTCTTTGTGGCTACGATTATATCTTTAGATCTTCTAAAACACAAGTTGCATATTCTAGATGCTCAAAAAATTCATTTATTCATTTCTTTCATTTGACTTCAATTTGTGTCTGAATTTGTGATGAGGATGCAAAGATGAGTGAAACTAAATCTTGGACAAAGTAATTTTCCTCTGTGGTAGTATTTTCAAAGTGGTGTGGTAAGATTTGAGTCTATACTTTGCTTCATTGACCAAATACTTTTCCTTTTATAAATCACTGTCAGCTAAACAACGTCAGCAGCAAGAGCTAGCAGGGAACTGGCAGGTGCTGCCCCTGCCAAACCCCTGTTAGAAGACAGCTGTATTTCATGATGGCCAAGAGTTTTGCTATATAAGCCTAAGTTGTTGGCTTAGGACATTACTTAGCAGAACATCTGACTGAAACCTTCTTAGAAGAAGACACAGTAGGGGAGTTCAGATGACAGTGCCCATGAATTTTCCTTTTTCAGGTCTAGTGATCATGGCCAAAGTCTCAGGAATTCACTAGAAAATTCTCAGATGATATTGTGGCCACAGTATAAAAGTTTAGTTGAATATTAAACTTGAATTTGTTAAAGTTTCTAACTGGAAAAATTGCTCAATTAAACTTACACTTTAATGTTATTAAAATAATTTTATTTAAAAGTTAATGCCTGTGTTCCAAGACAGTTCTTTTTATTTTAAAAAATACAAATTCTATATCCCATCCACCTTTTTAAAAAAACATATATATCTCAATATCCTAATATTGGGAATGATTTATTATATACTTTTTTTAAAGTTGTAGAACTGTTTTTTCTTATTATTGTTCAAAGGTAACCTTGCTAAAAGCTAAACTACAATACACCAGATAAAACTTCACTTATTGAAAAAGACACTTATTGCCCTTATCTTTTAGCAAAATACCTTTGCAATACATCCTTCAGTCAAATGTTACTATTCCTAATGTGAACGAATCCTTTAAAAATGGATAAGAAAATCATACAGCTCCCAATACAAAATTTGACAAATGATGATACCAGGCAATTCATAGAAAAAGAAATTCAAATGCTGAAGGGAATGCAAATTAAAACAAGAGATACTATTTTTTCATCCTTTGGTAAATATTAAAAAGAGAGAACATCCATGCTGGCAAGAACATATAGAAAAACCTTCTCATACATTCCTGGTGGGAATGTCAACTGCTAAAACATTTTTTGAACATAATTTATAAAAATTAATAAATATGTATATTCTTTGAGCTGGGAATGTTGCTCATAGGAATAAAAGCACCAGTATCTAAGGCTGTCTAAGGATATACATGCAAGAATTATTATTACAAGATTGTTTGTAGTGGCCATAAACAAGAAATAATTGATTCAGCAATAAGATAAATGGTTGAATTAATTATGGCATATCTGTAAGTGAGACTATTACGCAGCTATTTAAAATGTTAGACTAGTATTCACTGATCTGAAGAGATATCCAAGATGTACTGGAAAAAAAAAGAAATTAAGTAATGTATATAGGATTTGTTTTAAAAACCCATGATCTCTCTTTATGTATAATGTCTGTAGTATTTACATATATATACAATGTCCTTTTTCTGTTATATGTTTATATGAACAAGAAGGAAACAAGAAAGAAAGTGTGGAAGGACACATCTCTGGTATTAGCATTGGCTACATTGGGAAGGTGGGTTGGGGATCTGTTTTTTATCTTTAGTTTGTTACAATGAATGCATATTACTTTTTAATAAAAATTGACAGGGAAAATTGAAATGAAAAAGAGTCACTTGTATAATTAAATGATTTATTAAAGCTCAAAGGTATTTGCCTGGGTAAAAATCTGGTTTATAGATTCATGGTTACCTATTGTAATACTAATGAGATTTTAAGACTTCATTACTTAAAGTGAGAAAAATATTCAAGTTCACACTATTAAAAAAGTGTCCAGATTCACATTTAGCTACTTGGATGACTCTTCGATTAGTCAGTTTCCCTTCAAAGATAGAAAACTAAGCAGTTTAATAAAGAACCATTCAGCCCTAGACCTCAAACATTTCCCATTTGTTAATATATCTTATCCCTTTAAGTCAGTCTTCCATCCCAGATTACAAGTCCTATCTTATATACAAGATCAGTTCTTTTTTTTTTTTTTTTTTTTTTTTTTTTACCAGGAGGTACCGGGGATTGAACCCCGGTCTCTCCATATGGTAGACGGACGCCGAACCTCTTGAGCCACATCCGTTTCCCAAGATCAGTTCTTAAACTGTATTTAGTTTAAGTTCCTATTTCTCCTTTGAAGACTTTTCTTTATCTTAATTCCAAGCTAAAGGGATTAAATCAAGCACCACACGGGTATCTTCTGAGTACTCTCATTGTACTAGAATTTAAGAACCTGGAAATACTTTCTTACAATATGAAGAAAGTAGGTATTTTCTATTTACTCAAGACAAATCTATTTTTCCAAGTTTTAGTGATGCTTGTTATTCACCAATTTCTGGGACACACATATTTCCCATTTTAACATCTCTGAAATTGGGAGATATCTTAAAACGATGGTGTGCTATGGTTTAATTCTTAGCTTTGTCTTAGAGGTACAAAAAAATAATGGTGCGTTTTATTGTCAGTGATGCTTAGATTTAATGAAATATGGTAAAGATAGGGGAAAAAATGGAGAAAACAGAGTATTAGCAGACTACTGGATTTGACCAAGGCATTAAACCCAAGTGGTATGGGTCAAAGAGGAAAAAGGACAAGGTTAGAAGGGGGCATTAAGAAAGTATCACCAAAGTGACTAGATTTTTCCTCTGCCTTCACTACAGCCCTAGAAAACAGTGGTCATTTAAACAAGGGAGGTGGGGTTCAAGAATAAGGAGGCCAGTAATTTGAATGTTTGGAACCTGGCTTCTTTCACTGCTTCCTCCGCAGAATAAAGAGTAACTCAGTTTGAGATGAGACAGAGACCACAATCTCAAAAATAGAAAATGTAAATGAGTGAGTAGACAATCTTAGAAGAAAGCTTCAAAGAAAAGCTTGTAGATCAAAATTGTTTTAATAATGTTTGATAATCTTGGGGAATAAATTTATATTCAATAGTGCTTGACTTTGAGGCATTTAATATACAATTGCTGGTAAGTTAAAAATATTCTATAGGAAGGGTCAGAATGAATATGTTGATTCAGTTGAGATATTATGCAAAAAGAATAACAAAATTAATATTCATCTTTTTTCTTTTATTATAAAAATTGCATAAGTTACTTTTTTTTAAACTTATTTTATTTATTTACTTATCCCCCCCTTGCTGCTTGTGCTCGCTGTGTCCATTTTGCTGTGCATTTTTCTGTGTCTGCTTGTCTCCCTTTGTTGTGTCACTGCACTGTACGGGCTGTCAGCTCACCACTTGCCTTCACCAGGAGGCCCCAGGAATTGACCTGGGCCTACCCATATGGTAAACGGGGGCCCAACCACTTGAGCCACGTCTGCTTCCCCTCATAAGTTACTTTTAAAGCCTATTCTCTGCACCAGATGCTTTATTTCTTGGCCAGATTCAAATTCCAATGCCAATGCTTTCATTATGCAAAACCGTTTGGAATTCATTTAACAGACTTAAAAATCTTCCATTCACTTACTTGAACTCCAAAAGGTTCATTTCATGGCGATAATCCCCCTGGACAATCTTTAAATTTGAGATTTGTTCAGAAGTAGAAGCCTCTATCTTTCCTAAGAGCTGCATTACCTAATGAAAGTACAAGAAGGAGCTTTTTTTGGCACATGAACAAAACCACTAGCACTTACATTAATTATGCTTTATTCCTAAAGGAGCCGGGAAACAGACTTGGACCTAAAGCAAGTTTGCATTTGAAAAAAATTTTTTTTTCAAATGAATATGATTCAACAATTTTAGAACTATCCTTAGGAAAAGAATAACAGGGATGTTCCATTTTGCTTTCTATAATATTCTTTTTGAGAATAGGCTACCTTGTGATATAACAAACACATACTATTGACAATAGTTTATTAATTTGTTAAATTGATTATTCTTTATTTCTGTCTTCCCAGGTCTAATGTAAGCGCTCTTGTTTTACCACTTATATCCTTAGTGCACATTAAGGTAAATGCTCAATAAATAGTTAGTGAATAAATGTTTAAATGTACAATTAAGCCCTGAGGGAAACACACATGACTGGTGTAAAATCTTAATTATTGTTTAATTAGATTATTGGACAATAATATTAATAATAATATCCTAGGTAGGATTCTGACATGAGCACAAGTGAATCCAAAGTGAAATTACTTGGGGCATATAAAGACAGGAAAAACAAGCATCTGGTTCTGGAAGCTAGCATAAAAGTGTCTTCTACATTGCCAGAAACATTAAGGAATTTCCTTTAGGTAAAAGAAAGAGACTAAAAAATCGATGCAGAATAGCAACATATAATCATGCTTATACTAATCACTGTCAAGGGGAATGAAACCATATGATTGGTTTGACCAAACAGAATTGAACTTCTGAAACAGATGATCAAATGGAGGAGAGAGGACACTTAACCAAAATCAGAGTTCCTTTAGAAAAGAAAGAGGTGAGTAATGGAAGGATTGAAGTAGATAAATGTTGGATGGGCAACCAATAGCACCGGAATGACTATTTACAGGAGATACACTTGAAGTGAGATCTAAATGTTAAAAAGAAAACATTAGGTAAAGATATGTCTTGCAAAGGTAAAGTAAAAAAAAAGCAGGCACAGCAATATTAACGTTAGATAAAATATAATTCAAGATAAACTATGTTAAATGGGACAAAGATGGTCATTTTTATAGATAAAGAGTAAAATCCACAGTGAAAATTAAAGAGCTTTGAACCTTTATTTACCTTATTTGTTGAATTAAAAGGAAACTACTGCAGAATCACAAGGATAAATTAACAGAGAGTAATGTTAGTGATTTTAAACAACATCTCTTTAACCTTTACTGATCAAATAGGTAAAATATAATCAAGGGTATAGGAAGATATGAAAAATATAAAGTTTATTTAATAATTTATATACCAAACAATGTAAATTGCACTCATTCCTGTCCAGTACCCACTGAATATTTTCAACCACTAAGCATTCATGTGACTATAAAGAAATCCCAAATTATTCCAAAAAGCAGGAAAAGTGCAGACCATTATCTCTGACTACTCTGAACTAAAACTAGGAATTGATTTAGAAAGAAAAGTATAAAGAAACAAAAATCTAACCCCTTAAGTAAAAAAGAATATATATTAGTTCTAGTGTTGTGGAAACCATGAAAATGCACTCCTCAGGTTGGCTACTACAGGGAGCATAATTGGCCAGGTTCCCTAACTGCTGTGCTCAAAATCCATCACCTTGTATAAAGACCCAGTTTTGTATATTATTTTGTAAGAGACATAACCCTGTAAGGTTTTAAGCAGGGATGTAACATGATCAACACAAAATTATGTTGGAATTGTGATAATAGTAACTTCCTAAATTTATAATCCCTGGTTCTCCAGCCTTTGAGGGGAATCCAGGGTGTAAGGGTGTGGCTGTGTTGGAGGAAGCATTCATTAAATATTTGTTGCGTGGACTGACTATACTTATGGTGCATATTCATGAGCTGTCATATTTAAACCTTTTGGGGAAAAATGAGTTCTTTCAAACAATTATCACATTAATGGGCATTTTGATAAGGTACACTGATCTTACTTCTTGCAGTAACATGTAATATAATCTGTTTTCAGTTACCTTCATATCCAAGTTCTTCGAAACAGTTTCTAGGGCAGACATGAGCTCTTGCATTGCTTTCTCAATTTGCCGGTACTCGTGCTGGATGAAATGAATGTCTCCAGAAAGCTTCACAATGCTTGAATCACATCTAATGACAAGATGAAAACTGGTTGTGAGATTGATAGGCTCATAACATTGTTAATACTACAGTAGAAGCTCTGTATTCATTTGGTGAAATTTCTAAAGTTCTTTGCATAATAAATTGGTAGATATAAGAGCATATATAGGAATCTTCATTTTCTTCTTCTCTTTCTGATGGGAGAGAAACCAGGTTGGATAATGATACATTAGCCCATACCAGAGCACCAAGGTTGGAACAGCTTAGATGGTGCCATTGGGATGAATTGGGGGATATTTTAGATTGTCAATGTGATATATTAACTCACTCATAGGAGTTCCAATACATTTTGATGTTTTAGGAATACACTGATAGCTGCCAATGGCTAGGCAAAATTGAAATTTTTTCTTCTCCTTTACCAGACTTTGTGAATCCACTTTCCTCCCTTTAGTCTCTTTCCTTGCCCCCCAGATAATTCATTCTCCCTTTGGCTAGAAGACTTTCCCTAATCCAACAAAGTCTTCAAATCTATCTTTAACCCTTCTGCCCCACTACCACCACCACCCACCTCCAACTTAGCCCCACTCAAAACTCCTGGTTTCAGTCAGGTATTATGTTAGGGCAAAACAATTCACATTAACATGTAAATGAAGCTTTGGTCCATAAGTTGCATTTTATATTTTAAGGAAGGTTAGATGCGGCTAGAGTTGAAGATGTAACCATCTTCCCAGCTTGCCAAGAAACAAAACACCCAGGGCCCCCACCCCCTACTATCACACATGGCCCCTCTTTGGAGAGAACAGACTACATACTATCTTAATTATTAATTTAAAAATACTTTCATATATGCATGAAAGGTAGAATGGTGAGTACTGTAGGACTGTGTGTTTTGTATATCTGAGTTAACAGAGCTAGCTTTCACATTTGTCATTTTATAAAATAACTGTTTTGACTGTCATCAAATAATATTTATTAGGAACCATATTTTCATGTTGTCATGCTGTAAATATTGTTTGCTTTATGACTGTCAACATTTTTTAGGATCCAGACATGAATTTTTTTCTTAAGATTTTTGGTCTCAAAGAGTTGAGCCAAAGGTGAGGTAAGATGGCAATTTTGTCTGAGCAATTCCTTAAAGCAATACCATGGCGACTGTGGTGGGATGAGGTGGCTTCTCTTCCTCAACCCCACACTCTGGAGCTAACTATTAGTGGTCTTTCGACACCACTCTATATTCCTAAAGGAAGTTTCTCCCCCTCCTCCTCCTTTAGATTTTATGGTTTCTGTTAAAGTAGTACGTGCTAATTATTTAAAAAGTCCACACAATACAAGAAAGAACAAAGGAAAGTGTTAACATCACCACAAATACCATCTCTCAGAAATAATCACTATTAATATTCCATTACCATTCCATTCATACACACACACAGCACACAAGAAAGATAGAAAAATAACAAACACAAGTTTTAGAACAATGGGATTGTATTATATATGCCAATTCTAGTTAAAAGCATTACATTTAATTTTACTTGAATTTCGCCCAAGGAAAGGTAACCGTAGTGAAAAATGAAGAAATTGCTGAGCTTCAGATATATATTTCTTTGTTACAAGAGATAATCGTTTTTAAAAAGTTATAAAAAGCTATAATAAGATTGGAATCATTATACTTTTCACAACTACTGTTTGAACTTTAGACATTATCTGTTGATAATGCCAAAAAAGGAAACGAATAAGCTTACATACTTGCTTCCTTCAACAATTTTTGTTAATATATATATTTTTAAAGATTTATTTTATTTATTTATTCCCCTCCCCTCGTTGTTTTAGACTGTCTGCTCTCTGTGTGTGCCTATTTGCTCTCTGTGTCTGCTCATCTTCTCTTTAGGAGCCACTGGGAACTGAACCCAGGACCTCCCATGTGGGAAAGAGGCGTTCAATGACTTGAGCCACCTCCACTCCCTGCTTTGCTGTCTCTCTCATTGTGTTTCCTCTTTGTGTCTGCTTTGTTGTGTCATGTTGCATCAGCTCGCTGCGCCAGCCCGTCACGCCAGTTCACCGTCTTGCTCGTCCTCTCCAGGAGGCACCAGGAACTGAACCCAGGACCTCCCATGTGGCAGGCAGGAGCCCAATCGCTTGGGCCACATCTGCTTCCCTATTTTTTTGTTCATATTTTAATGTAAAAGTGACAGGTTTTGTGACATTTACATTGTGTTCTGTAACTTGAATTCACACTATTGTTTAATCTTCATTCTATATTTTAGATTCCATGTTTATTGACAGTCCTTTCAAACCATCATTTCTTTTCTGAGATCTTTATTTTGATTTACCTTGTTTGGCCAGATTTTGTCCTCACAGAAAAGATTTTAAAAGAAAGGATCATGAGTGTTTGAATCCTTAAGTTCTCGAGTGCTTGAGAATGTCTGTTTCTTATACTTTGAAGGTAACTCAGTTGGGATAATGTCATCGAGTCATTTTGTTATTGTTGTTCAGAACTTGACAGGCATCACCCCATTCTTTTTTAGCACTGGTTGAGGTGGAGAAGTCTGTGGTGGCTACATTTTCACCTTCAATGTAAATTGCTTTGTCTGCCTGAATACCCATGATTCTTTATCCTGATGTTCAGTAACTTCTGCCAGGATATCTTGGCTTTATTGTTCTACATCAAATTTTCTGTGGTCACAGTTTCTCCTTTTGATCTATGAACACAAATCTGTTTCAAGAAAGCTTCATTTATTTTCATGAATTTTTTTTCTGAAGAATTTGTTCTGTTTCTTCTTTAGGAACTCCTGTTATTTTATTTTATTTTTTTTTTAAGATTTATTTTATTTATTTATTTATCTCCCCACTTGCTGCTTGTGCTCACTGTGTCCATTTGCTGTGCATTTTTCTGTGTCTGCTTATTTCCCTTTGTTGCATCATCTTGCTGCATCAGCTCATGGAACTGGGGAATCGAACCCAGAGCCTCTCACATGGTAAACAGAAGCCCAACCACTTGAGCCACACCTGCTTCCCTCCTATTAGTTCTATGTCTGCCATATATATCATTTTCTCTTTAACAATTTTTATGTAAAGCATTTTATTTTATTTTCATTTTGTGTGATTTGCTCATGCTTGCTTTCTATAATTCTCATTTTTAGTTGTAATTATCCTATTTTAGGGGCTTCTAAAGTAGATTTAATATCTTAATTTTTAAAATTTTCTTTTATTTTATCCCTAAACAAGTCCAGTTTTTCTTTGATTTTCTTTTATCTTTTTAGCTCTTATTTGTAAAATTAATTTTTATTTTGTCAATGTGAAACATGTCTATAGCTTAAAAATCAATAATAATGCAGATATTCTCACTGTCCTGATTTTGTGATAATCAGGGTAGGCTAAACATTTGCTATATTAGAAACCATGCATGTGTTCCCAGACCTAGTTTTTCTCCCTAGGTCTGGTTTTCAGAATGCTGGTGATAAACTAAGCCTGATTTATTATATGACCATCCTGTATGGGAAAAGACTGTAACTTTGGGTATCTTTGGTCAACCTTAAGAGATATAGCAGGGGGACGGATGTGGCTTGGGTGGTTGGGCATCCATCTCCCATATGGAGGGACCTGCTTCGATCCCCAGGACCTCCTTGTAAAAATGAAAAAGGAAAAGTATAGAATGCACATGGGCCACCAGGCCCCGCAAGCAGGTGAGCCGCCAGGCCCTGTGTGCGGGTGCACCACCAGGCCCCGTGAGCCATGCAGCAAGATGATGACGTAACAGGAGAGTGACACAAGGGAGAGCCAAGATGAGACGCACCGAAAAATCAGGAACTATGGTGGCTCAGGCGGTAGGACACCTCTCTCCCACATCAAAATTTCTGAGGACTGAATCCCAGTGAAGACAGGAGGAGAAGGATGATAAGAGGGGGCAGGAAATGGACACAGAGAGTTGCCCAGCGAATGGACAGAGAAACAGCAAAAACGGGGGGCGGGGGGGGGTAAAAGTAAATAAATAAATAAATAAAACCTTTAAAAAAATGTATAGGGGAGGAAAAAAAATCAATAATAACTAAAAGATTAATAACTAACTATAGTGGTTCCTTGCCCTGCTTCTCCTTACTTCCTTCAAATCCTCTCCCTAGAGGTAATCCTGATTTTTATAGACATTTCTTATGGCATTTATGGCTCTTGTTATGGTAGAGGAGGAATTAGCTCTCTTATTCTGTCATGTCCTCTTTTTTCCCTCTACCATCATCCCAAAGGACTTGCATTACAAGTTTTGGTTATATCAATATTTAGTCTGTATTATTCTTCCAATGAAAATATTATTCATAGCTGAGTGTCAAAGTGTTCAACTATTCTTTACTTTCCTATGTTTTATTTTCCCTGAGGTTAATCATTACCTTTTTATAGAATTTGTTTAATTTTCTTTGTATCTATACCTTTCCATACCTTCCAAAAGCCTCTTAATAGAATTTTCTGTAAGTCATTTATATACAGTAATAGATCAATTCCAATGTTTTTCTTGGAGACAGTCCCCCTAGAGACTTCCATTCTCCGATGTGGAACTTTTTATTGCCATCCTTGAAAACTGCTTTCTTTTTATACTGATGGATTTCCTGTTTCCTCGCTTTCTTGGACTTCTTGCCTTCTCCTTTTCTTAGTTTACTCCATTAGTTTGGTGGAGGATATCCTTTAATAGCTTCATGACAGAGGGTTCATGGGATGTATTGTAGTAATACTTAACATAGAAAGTGTCTGTGATTGGCTAGAAATACTTTTCTTTGGGATTATGAAGAGATTGTGACATTGTCAGTCTTGCTTTCAGTGGTGCTATTGAGAAGTGCAAAGTCATTCTAATTCTTGATCCTTTGTTATTGTTTTTCTTTTTGAAAGCTTATAAAGTCTTCTCTTTGCTCCCAGTGTTTGGAAATTCATAGACTCTTTTGATCTCACAACTCATGTATTTCAGTTCTGGGAAATTTTCTTGACTTTTTGGGGAGGTGATTTTTTCTCCTCCAGTTTTTCTGTTTTGTTTTTTTTTCTCTCTTCCACACTGCTCCTGCCACCACTGCAGAAATCCTACTAATCAGATATCGGATGTCCCATACTCATCCTCTAATTTTATTAATTTTGTTCTTTCCTGTTTTCCATCCCTAGATTTTTTTTCTGTATTATGTGGAAGAGTTACTTTCTTTGGAGTTTTTCTTTTGCTGTAGTTTTGGGTTTTTCTTTTCTGCAATAATTTTCTTATATGAATGTTTCTTTTTATAGAATATTGTTTTTGTTTCATGGAGGCCTTTCATTATTTTCTTTCTTTTTTTTTTCACCCAGAGGTCCCAGGGATCGAACCCGGGTCTCTCCATATGGGAGACAGACACCCAACCATTTGAGCCACATCCACCCCCAGCATTATTTTCTTTTATCATTCTGAGGATATTAATGATTTAATGTTAGTTTTTGTTATCATCATTATTTTTACATGCCCTTCCCCTGGTATAGTTTCTATTTCTGCCAAGTTGCCTTTTTTCCTGTTTATTATAGGCTCTATTATTCATGTTAGAGGATTTTCTCAGCTGTTTGACAATCTTTGGTTCTCTACTCGGGTTTTAGAGAGGGAGACTAAAAGCTGATGGCAAGTTTTGAGAATTTGAGTGGGGCCTGATTTTAGCATGATCTGAGGTGGCCATTTATTGGGAATCTTCCAAAGTCATCCTCTTTAGGTCTTTTCTCTTGAGTTGTTTATAGTTTCTAGACAGTAGCTTTATATTCTCCACCATTGAAAGTAAAGTTCTGCATAGCATCCTGGGATCTGAGTCAGAGAAGAGGGCTTAAAGGTGGAGTGGGGCAGGAGTCTTAATAGTTATCATTCAGGAAAAAAAAAAACTCCCCATTTTTCATTTTGTATTTCTGCCCCTCAACCTGTGCCAGTTAACCTCTTATCTAAAGGACCTCTGTTTCACCTTCTCTAAAGGGAAAAAATCCAGTTGTTTGTGGGGAGGAGGAATGTCTTTTAGTGGTGGCAAAAGGGGCACTTGCCTGGCAGTATAGATCAGAGTTGGGCTTCTCAAAATTTTTCAACTAATCCTCCTTAATTTAGTGCCCCCCCTCACCTTTACCCACAGTTTCAGAAGTTCCTGGCCCAGCCAATTCCTAAGTCTTTTGAGAATTCTGATATGTAAAATCAAATTGTTCTTAGCTTATTTCACAGCTTTAACATTGGCTTTATTAAGTCTGATAATCCACATGTCCATTTACTCTCTAGGTTCCAAGGTTTCTATGCTGCTATCCCCTGTTTCCTTGTGGGTTTAGGTCTTAAAGAAAAAATCTTTTTCCTGAAGATTCAGTAAGGTTTATGGAAGAAGCAAAATTATATGTGACTGTTCAGTCAGCAGTCGTCTTTTATCTTGTGGTCTCAAATATTTTGAAACCAGGAGAAACTGATTTGACTTAATCTTGTGATTTTCTGAAGAACTCCTCTCTTGAGGTATGTTCTTTAGCCTTTTGCTTTTGTTCTGTCTGTCTGTCTGTCTATCTGTCTGTCTATCTATATATGTATATCTTAGGATATTGGTGGTGATTTGTACACGTGAGCTACATCCTTTCTAACTCACTTTTACATATCTGTACATATCTGGCTACCTGCAAACGATCAGTGAATGCATGTTTGGGTGAGGAAGGGCTGTAGTTCACATCCTCTACTTAGCCTTATTGCATCAAATCTGTTGTTTTCTTAGGCCTGGTGTGGCTATTTTACCTTCAAAAAACAGGTTGGTATATCTCCTAACAAATCATTAAGCCACAAAATCTCTGTTGTGGACTGGTACTACCAACTCCTCTCCTTCCTCAGTCTGCTGCACTTTAGCAAGTTTCTCTCAAGTATGAAGAGGGATGGAGAGAGGTATTAGATGATAAAAATGACAAATTACATAACTGCATTTTCAGCTATCTCCAACTCTTTGGTGACTTGTATCTCTAAAGAGACATTTCCTATTTCTCCTGACTTCTAAGTAATATTACTCAAGTCAAACTATTTTTTCCTATGTCTTTCAGGATTATGACTTTTTATTTGGGGTAGATCATTATCTTTAAGGTCTAAAGAGACCTGTGTCAGTCCTGATGTCACACTATGTCGTGGTTTGGAGCTGTATGTACCACCAGAAAAACATGTTCTTAAACCGAATCTATTCCTGTGGGTGTGGATCCATTATTACAGTAGGACTTTTTGATGAGGTTATTTCAGTTAAGGTGTGGCTTGCCTCAATCAGAATAGGTCTTAATCCTATTACTGGAGTCCTTTATAAGCAGAATGAAATTCAGATACACAGAGAGAAATCCATAGAGGAAACAGCCAGAAGCTGAACTTTAACAGAACCTGGAAGAGAAGGGACAGACCAGGAGATACTGCCATGTGCCTTACTACAAGATAAGCTAAGGACCAAAGATATCTGGCAGCCAGCCCCAGAATGCCACAGACTTTGGGGAGAAAGCATATCCTTGATGAGGCCTTGATTTGGACTTTCTTTTTAAACCATCAGTGAATAAATTTCCATTTCTTAATCCACCCAACGCATGGTATTTGCTTGGGCAACCAAGGAAACTAAATCACAGTAAATGGTAAGTATGAATAGTTTGTGGTTTGTGGTTGTGGCACCTTCCTTGTAATATTAAAGATGGAGTCTTTGTTTTTCTTCTACTATTTTTCATTGCTCTGAGGTATCTCAGGTGAGAGGAGTAGAGTAAAAATGTCTTTATTCTGCCATCTTTAACCAGAAGTCTCTCTTAACTTGACATCCTCTGTGATAGTTGTTTCTTCAAACAATTAGCCTTCTTCCCCCCTGCCCCCCGCCTCTTAAGGAGATCTAACTTGGGGACCCAAAGAGCCCAATGTGGCTAGCGGGTTGGCCTTCTCTGACTGCAGGTGCAGATTGTATATCTATCCCTATGAAAGTCATTTATATGCTTGCCTTTTCTCTTTTTACATTATGAAGCTAATCTATCAAATAAAGGAGAGGGTGTCAAAAGTGGGCTAGACAACCTCATCTCATTAGAAGTAGTTGCTTTCAAGCTGCCACTATATTGGGGTGGGAAATAAGGGGTAAAATTCAAAGCACAATCCAGTTATCAAATATTGAGCTTGATTTATGAGCCAGAATTATAGGAATTATGTTTGAATTAATCTACTTAATTTCACATAGGCCAAAATGCTAAAGGGCATTAAGGTCAAAATGGATGGAAAGACCATAACCTTCCTCAACTTGTCTATTAGTCAGTTGACTGGCAAAAATACAGAAAAGAAATAGAAGGGAAGGGGAAATTTAAGTTTCATGGCTTTTAGCCAAATTCCATCTCAGATTACAAAATAGATTTCAGAAATTTTTCATAAAAGAGAGACATTTTAAGGAAAAATGAGACCTTGTACTGAAATCACTGCTTAAGACTGAGGGGAAGGTAAGTGTGACTGTTCAAAGTTTTGTGAATCCTAGAAAACATCATGTTCTTTGAACTAATCCATTCCTGAGGGTGTGAGACCCTTTGCATTAGATTCAGTAAAGGAAATGTTTGATTAGACCACCTTTGGATTAGATTGCTCTAGGGCCTTTGATTGGACTACATCAGTGAGGCATGACCCAGGTTGGGTCTCCATCCTCTTACTGGTAGCTTATATAAGCAGAGAACTGAAAACAGAAACAGAGAAAGCTGCCGTTTTGACCCTACCATATGAGAAAGGACTCTGGGATTGTCTGTAGTCACAGAAAGACAAGCCTGGAGAAGCTGAGAGAGGTCCTGGAGGGCAGAGGCTCAGTAGAGCACAAAGTCATGGAAAGAGGCCCCCGTAAGGCTACACCCATGGAGCAGCTCAAAGCTGAAGAGACAAGCCCTGCCATGTGCTTGATCAGCCACAGCTGAGCTCAGAGAGAAAGTTGCCTGGAGGACAAGGCAGAGAGACCCAGATGGAGAACTTCCATTTTGCCTTGCCACTTGGCAAGAGTCCAGGATCTCCTGTAGCTGACCGTGGTGAGAAAGTATCTCTGATGATGACTTGATTTGGACATTTTCACAGCTTTGGAATGGTAAGCTTTTAACCTAATAAATTCCTATTATAAAAGCCTACCCATTTCTGGTATTTGTTCCCAGCAGCTTTAGCATACTAACCCAGTAAGTAAGAAATTGGAGCAGGACAGAGTCATACATCTTCTCCTTGTATAATTTCATTTATCTCTTGGCTCCATTTAAATTTGTTTGTTATTTTTCTTATATGGAAAATAAAATTTACAAGAGCATTATAATAGGGTTGAAAGTGGTTCACAGAAAGAAATAGATGTTGGGATTCTTATCAGCCTGCCACCAAATTGAACCACATCTCAAGCTTTATTCAAAACAGATATTTGGTATTTATGTTTTCCAAAAGCACAGCACATTTAAGTAGGGTGGTGGGTTTGTGGATGTTTGTTTTATTATCTTTCTTCATAACGTATATACTTATTATAAAAATTCCTTTGTATGTATAAAATATTATATAATAATTATATATATTAAAATATAAAAATATATTTTAAAAATATAAATAAGTAGTTTTGTTTGTATGTACATATTATACATCTCCTTTCCTGTTGAATGGCATGAATATTGAGTCACCCAAGCCAGAAATGTGGTTTGTTATCCTTGACTCCCTCTTCTTAACTCTTCTTCCATGTTTATTCAGTTATTAAGCCTATAGAGTCTACCTTCCTAAAATCTGAGTTGTCTGTATCCCATCAGACTCCCATAGCTAGTGCCTTAATTTAGGCCCTTGCTATTGCTCACCTGGATTACTATAATAGCCTCCTTTTGGATTTCCTGCTCTCTTTCTATACCCCATAATTTAGCTACTACTAGAATGTCACAAAATAAGAGCATTCACTTCCTTACTTAAAATTCTCCCATGGCTATTTTTAAACTTCAGCGTAAAGTTCAAACTCTTCATCTTCGCCCACAAGGTCCCTCATCCTCCAACTCTGGACCAGTTCTCTAGCTTTATCTACTCTCCCTCCTTAAATGCAACCTTCCAAAATACTACAACCAAAATACTCTTCTCACAGGTAAGTCCTTGAACATGTCACAGTAATTCATCCCTTGGTTCTTTGGCATATATTAATCCTCCTATGTGAAGTGTCCTTGCCACCCATCCTTGTCTATCTAATTGCTATAAATCGTTTGAAACTGGCCATCTCACGTGCCACCCCCTCTGGTAAGTCTTCTCTTTGTTCTAGACTGATTTGGTATTTCCATAGCTCCCCAGGCTTTTGTCATAGTGTTCACTTCATTGCTTATTGATGGAGCTTGTTTCCCCAGCTAGTCTGTGAACAGTTATGGAACAGGGACTGTCTTTGAATGCCCAAGGCCTAGCACACTGCCTGGCATGAGGTAAGTGCTTGGTAAATTTTTGTTGAATTAAATGGACAGACACCCTGGGGGAGGTTTGTCTTAAGTATTGATCATCTAATTCTTATTTGTTCATTAATATCTCTGAGTGGATTAACAAGATGGAGGTGGGGATATTCCAGGAGGAGGGAAAGAGGAGCTGATAGATGTAGAGATTAGAAGGTACCTATGGCCAGCCATTCACAAGTCATATTTGATGTGTCTGCCAGAGTAGTCCTGCATTTTTGCTGAACTTTATACTGTTACTTCTTTTGATTTAGAAATCTCATTTAAGATGTTATTCAAACCTTTTCTATGTTCAGTAAATCTTTCTTTTCTAACATTTATGCGCAATTCTTATAACGTTTAGTGTTAAATAACCATTAGAACTTGACACATCTGGGGATTTTATGTGATTTTTAGGGTGTGTCTATGTATGGTGTTGGCATTTGGGCCATTGAGGGCTTTAAAGATAAGATCCTGGTCTTTTTGAGATGGAATCAAACTGGACATTCTGTATTGGGGACTTTAATAGAAATCTTGGATCCTACAGGTAGTATGAAGCCTTCAAAGTTCTAGGATATACTTTCTCAACTACCTCTCATCAGTTTAGTGAAATATAAAGATAATACCTTCTTTTCTGCAATATGAAACTTATCTGGGAATGGGAATTCAGTGGCTAAGAATTGACTGCAAACACTAGTTAATATGCTTCTTCTCACCTGGCTACTCTTCCTCGAAGATCTCCAACTCCTTGTTGGTGTTTTGTGTTTAGCTCCTGTACTCTAAAATGATTTCCTGTGGCCACCTGGTCTCGAACTCTTATTTGTTCTTCTAAAACCTGTAATTTTGAGTTAAAATTCCCATTAATTTCCCATCATACATGACAAGAAAGTATCACTTAAAGGATTATATAACCAAATGCTTAGGATGTTATTGTTATAGTTTGGCTGATAATGTAAGTGAGTGAGAAAGTCCCATCTCAGAGAGAGGCCACTCCTGCCCACCTGGGCAAGATGGCACAGATTGATTCTAGCTGAGCTGCCAGGTGGGAACATATTTCAATAGAAGCCAGAATTCCAGTTTTATATGAAATCTCTCAATTTTAAAATATTGGCATCTTATTAAATATCTTTTATAAGCACTATATGGGCCAAACAAAATATATTTATTAGCCTGACAGTAGTTGCCAATTGGCCATCACTGATATAAAAGCTTTTCTCAAAAACCTGCTCCACAAATGGTGGTAAGTTTTTAAAAAGTGATTTTAAAAATATGGCATCAGGCAAGGCCCTTTACAGATTGACTCAGAACCACAATGAATCTAACATAATTAACACAAGCAAATCCGAATCCAACTGTTCCACACATGCCGAGTAAAAAAAAGCTTATTGTTCTAGATTTCTTAGAGAACATGAGAGATTTAGGGCTTGAATTTTTTCGGATTTTGTTCTTGCGTATCTTTAAGTGATAATTTCATCATGTCTTGGTATCGTGGAAATAGAGCTGACTTTCCCATTCCACCAGGCTGGTGGTCTTGAAAACAGTGGTTTTAAAATTTTTGTACACCAAATAAGAATTTAAAAATTAAAATAATTCTCTGTCTATAAAGAAGATTTGTGTTTTACTTGACATTCAAATATATTTCAATGAAAAGTGAAGAGAGAAATGAGGAATAGTTTATATAAAAATAATTTGCATTTACTCAGAAATAGGAGTAGAGAACTTGGGAAAATAACCAATTTCCCAAACAGTGATTTGGGAAACTTTCAAGTTAAGCTGTTATATTTGACCAAGATCTGTATTATGCTTATGAATTAATGAATTTTACTAGGAAAAAAGCATTTTTGTAGCAAGTGAATTATAAAAATTTCAAAACCCATATACAGAATCTTGCCCATTTGTAAACTGTCAGATTGAAACAACCCAAGAATAAATAAAGCCTTAACTGAAGAGAGAAAAATGTCAAAATCACTAGTGAGAGGTTTTTTCCTTTTCTTTTGGTATATGTGTAGGAGTTTTTGTTTTCTGTTTTTGTTTTGGTTAAGAATAGTAATGAATGGGAGCTTGCCCCACTAGATATTAAAACATTTTATATAAAATAATAAGCATCAATATAGTGCTGGTGAGCAGACAACTATATATATATCAATGTAATGTAACAAAGATGTTGGCAAATGTAAGAAAGGAATATGCTGTACATGGGGCTCACAAATAAATGGGGAAGGAATTTCACAAATGGTGTTGGGATCTCTGGTTATTTGTTCAGAAAAAACTGAATTTAGATCCTTACCTCATATGGTATATCAAAATAAACTTTAGATAAAAATAGTTTAAAATATAAACAAAAAAATAAGCCATACAAAATAAAAGATAACAGAGGAGTTTATCTCATTTCTGAATGAAGAATTTTATAATCTTAAAAGTACTGAGAAAGGGAGCGGATGCAGCTCAAGTGGTTGAGCACTTGCTTCCCATGTACGAGGTCCTGGTTTTGATCCCCCGGTACCTCCTAAAAACAAACAAAAAAACCCAACTGTCATTGGGGAGCGGATGTTGCTCAGTGGTTGAGTGCCTCTTTCCCATATATGAGGTCCCGAGTTCAATCCCCCAGTACCTCCTAAAAGTAGTGAGAGAAACCACAAAGCAAAGGACTGGATGGTTGGTTTAACCTTATTAAAAAATGTTTTACAAACATTAATAATACAATTACTATATAAACAAAAAACTGAAAAACATTTATAATGAATAGTATTGCCAAGGATTTTAGTGGTATGCTGGAAAAGGCATACACCTGACTGGGCATAGCTCTTCCCATCTCTGTGTTCAGTGACATCATGTGGGTTCTTTGAAATCATTCATGGAGGGAGTATTTATACCATAGAAATTGGCAAACACTACAAACCAGGTGGCTTACCTCCCCAGATTGCTGATTGTTAAACATTTACCAATGAGCTACTGGTTATTATCCTTAATATGAAAGGAGCTCATTAAATCAATAAGAATTAAAAAGCATCAAATTCCTGAGAGAAAAATTGGCAAAAGACATGAACAGATTATTCACAGGGAAAATGCAAATTGTTACAGTCACTTTTTTAAAAAAGTGGGTTCAATGCCTTCTGTAAGAAAAGAAAAAAATAGGAAGATCTATCTCACTTCTGTCGAATCAAATTAGCAAAGATTAAAACACCAGTACATTTCAATGCTGGCATAGGCACAGTGAGAAAATTACTCTCATATAATGCTAATGGAAATGTGAATTAGTATAAACTTTCTGGAATTCAGTTTGACAACATGCATCAAGAGCTTTCAAAGTATTCATATCCTGGTAATCTGGTAATTTCACTTCTAAGAGTATATACTATGGAAACTATCCAAATGCAGTCAAATACATATGCAAGAAGATATTTCAACATTAGGAAAATAATCGAGCAAATCATGGTGTATGCAACATGCAAGAGATTTTAGTGGCATGCAAAAGAGTTTGTGATATAATTTTATATTAAAGACTGTTTACAAATGTATACTCATCCTTCTGAATGGGATACTTGGAAGGACTAGAGGGATATGTGTCTTGGTATTTGTAGAGATTGCCATTTGGTAGTGGAACTGTGGAGGAGATTTTTTTCCCATTTAAAAATTTTTTCTTGAACTTTCAAAATTATTACAATGATCAAGTATTGCTTTTGCTTTTGTAAATGGGGGAAAAAGCCACAATAAAGCAATGCCATTCATAAAATTCCCTTTTGAGTTAGAATAGTTTTAAACTTGAAATTAGGTCACAGGTTTAAAAAGGAATAACGGGAGTGGATATGGCTCAAGCAGTTGAACACTGCCTCCCACATAGGAGGGTCCCGGGTTTGGTTCCTGGTGCCACCCGAAAAAAACAAAAACAAACAACAAGCAAAACCAACTCAGGGAAGCCGATGTGGCTCCATGGTTGAGCGCCGGCTTCCCTCAAAGGATGTTCCAGGTTCAATTCCCAGCCCCCGGTACCTCAAAAAATAAATAAATAAATAAATAAATAAATAAATAAATAAATAAATAAATAAATAAAAATGGCAATTTAACTGCTGCGATAATGGTAGATAAAAATCAAAACAAAAACAAACTTCATTCGTTTTAAGGGCATGAGTGGAGTTTTAACTCACCCTTGTATCTGTTTTGCTGATGGGCTGACCTAGCTAAGTTTAGGTTCTTTTAAAATACTTGAATAACACCCATTTCTCTGCAAAGTGCTGATTACTTTATAGTCTTGGTTATTTACCAAAGGTAGTCTAACAGGGTTTCTTCTTTTTTGTGTTTTATCCACATTATTTACAGCCTTTAAATATTACTAATTCAGTTTTCTATACAATCAGTCTGGTCATCTTCATTGATTCATTTAAGCTTCTAGTGCATTTTCCCTAAATATACCATATCCTTAACAAGATTACAAATTTTTTGAGATTTTATAGTTTATGGATAACATTTTTGCTTTGTCTTTCTTCAGGGCTAAATTAAGATAATCAATATTATAGGAAGAGAAGCTCTTAGCAAGATCTCTAGAAATATGGAAACATTTTTAATGCTAACAGTATTTTATTGGTATATAAGCTATATTCATTAAAATGCACAAATCAATTGTACATCTTGATGAATTTTGATAAATCTAATCAACTGTGTAACAATCATCCAGATCAAAATGTAGCACATTCTGTAAACACTTTGATGTTTCTAAGAATGTCATTTGCTTCTCAATTTCAAGAGATTTGCCTCCTAAATTTGGATGCTATTTTTGTGCTAATGCTATATTTACACGATTTTCTGGCACCCAGACTCTTGCCTGCCTTGTCATTTTTATGACACTTCATTATGCCTGGAAACACATTTGGCCACTTTGAGAAGTGGCACTGACTCTTCAGGCAATGGCATCCTTTTCAATTTGACTAAAAAGTTCACTAAGAGCATTTAACTTTCCACACTCTCTCAAGTACATTATGGGGCCTGCTAGATCCTACAAATAAAAAAATAAATTATTACATATCCTGAATTACAAAGTCATGAGGAAATCATTGTTGGGTTAATCCTAATGTTTTTATTAAATCTAGTATTTTCTCTTATAGTAGAAAAATGGCATATATTATTGTGGGAGTACATTATTATCAGATTTCATGATAATTCCACAAATTTTTGCCCCATTTCTTTAATGTGTATTCCCTGGAATCCTTGCCTGACTGTCCTACAATTCATCATAAAGGACTTGATTTAACCCTAACATTTTCTTTTTTCCTCAGGAACTTTTTTTCCCTTAACATCTTAAAAATTGTCCATTCATCTAATTAAGAAATATTTCTGGAGTTTGACTACATGCCAGGCATTGTTGTTGTGCACACTAGGGGTTTAGTAGTGAACAAAACAAGGTCCCTGCTCTCATAAAGATTGCATTTTAGAAGGAGAAATCAAACAATAAACAAATACAGAGTTTGTGGTAAGTGATATAAATTAAAAAGTAGGTTTAAGAGAGATTGAAACTGATGGGGCAGGGTGTGTATGTGCAATTTTATAAAGTTACAATGAAATTATCTCAGATAAGTGATATTTGAGCAAATATCACAAATGAATGAAATGAAAAATAATTCATAGGAATCTGTAGGGAAAGATGACTCCAACCAGAGGGAATAGTAAGTGCAAGTGAGACTGGAGCATGATTGGTACATTCTAGGAATACAAAAGGCCAGTGTAGCCCGAGTGAAGGAGAGAGGGTAGAAAATGGGGTCAGAGAGATACTGGAGGTCAGATAGTGATGGACCCACTGAGCCAGCATTCCAACACGTTATAAAAACCTTTTTGAAAAGATTACATTAATAAAATCTGGGAGATCTGGAGTAAAATAAGCACCTTAACACACTATCTGGCATAATGTTAAGTAACAGTCTTTGCTGTCACGAAATAGATATACAACAAATGTTGTTTGAATAAAAGTTCCTTCTACATTTTGGCATAAATGAGCATTTGAAAAATTGAGCTGTTTCCCTCTGGGGCAACTGAATTGTAATCATTTAAACTTTAAAAATGGCTGCACATTTCCGTAGTTGAAAAATAACATTGGTGGTTGATAATCTTTGTTAAGCAGTGGTGGCTAAATATGGGAAATGGAGAACTACCTCAATGTTTTGGTTGAGTTTTTTGACGATGCTGGTAATGGTCTGGATATGACTTTCCAGTAGCTTCCTGGCAAGTGACTCCTCTTTTCGAAAGCCATGGGTCCCCTGAAGACAAGCAGAGATGTCCTCCTTGATGCGGAAGGCTTGTTCAAGGAGGAAGGCTATGGTACGTTCTTGGTTGTTTAGTCTGCTTTCTAGCTCACTTTTCTGGGTGTTCACAATGGCAGGAAGAAAAGAGTGACCCCTGTTCAGGAAAAGGAAACAACATGAGGGATGTTATAAGAATGAACTGGAGGAGCCAGCATCCAGAACTTGTATTCTCACTTCTACTCCTTTATTTTATCTCCTAGGATTTTAGCAGGATTGAGTGCCTGCAAGATTAGAATTTAGGTTTATGTTTCATCTAAAAAGCAGATCTGGCTTAAGCCTTCATCTTGTGTTATGAATTTTTCACTTTTCTTAAGCAGGAATTGGTCTATATACTATGCTGGTAAAATTTCAAGCCAGATTGGTGTGTGTGTGCATAGAAACAGGGTATGGGGAGTCATGAAGGAAGATATTAGAAGACTTCTTCCAAGACATATGCCTTTATATACACCTGTATTAAAAATATTTTTTATATACTACTTTAACCTAGAAATTATTTGAATTTTTATATCTTTGAAAAGGTAAAAATGGTTATGTTAGAGAATTTCCCAAAGTGTCTTTCTTGAATACTAGTCCAGTAACATAGGTCACCATAAAAGAATTCTATGATCAAATCAATTCAGAAAATATTGCATTCAATATCCCTCTTTTGGCAATTCATACCGTGCATTAGCATATTAATGTTCAACAGTCATATTCTAGTTTTATAGATAAGAAAAGTGTAATGGTTAGTTAATGTATCAACTCGGCTAGGTAATTGTGCCCAGTTGTTTGGTCAAGCAAGCACTGGGCTAATTGTAATTCAAGGACATTTATGGACTTTCGTCATCTGTGAGTTTACTAGATAGATGGCTGATTACATCTACAATCAACCAGGGAGATTGCCATCAGCAATGAGTGATGTTTTATCCAATCAGTTGAATGCCTTAAAAGGAGAAGTGATTTTAGCATTCAGAGAGAATTTCCCAACTCGTCTTTGGACAGCCAACGTCTCCCAGAAACTCATCAAGGAACTTCATTGGACTTTCATCGGAGCTCTTGGTTTGTAGCCTGCCTGTGGAATCTGGACTTGTGCATCCCTATGGTCACATGAGAGAATTTTTATAAAATCTCATACTATTTATAGATATCTCCTGTTGATTCTGTTTCCCTAGAGAACACTGACTAATATAGAAAGTAATTCATGTTGTAAACAACTAGTCCTAGGTCACCCAAAGCCCATATGCTAATACTTGGTTGTATCATCCCCAAGCACAGGTCACTCCTCAAGCCATTGTGTGCATTGATTTCTGACCTCATGTTAGGACACATTTTGTATATATGAGCATGATAATAATCAATTGGGTCTACATAACTCAAACTTAGAAGCTTATTTTAGTTTTGTCTGGAATGCTATTAAATTTCTTGGGGATTTATTATCTTTTGGGTTGGGAAGTAAAATTAGAAAATATTCATGATGCTTAAATACGTTCGGATGTTGTGACAGTTTGAAGTTTTGTGAATCCCAGAAAAGATCATGTTCTTTGAACTAATCCCTTCCTGTGGGTGTGGGACCCTTTGATTGCATTAGATTCACTTAAGGGATCTTTGATTATGTCACATCTGATTAGATTGCTTTAGGGCCCTTGGACTACATCCTTGAGGCGTGACCCAGGTTAGGTCTCTGCCCTCTTGCTGAAGTTTTATATAAACAGAGACACACAGAGAAAGGAAGCCACCATTTTGACCCTGCCATGTGAATGAAAGGACTCCAGAATCACCTAAGCTGCAGAAAGACTAAGAAGCCCCAAGAGGCTGAGAGAGAGGCCAGAGGCTAGAATCAGTGGAGAAGCTGAAGAAGCAAGGCAACCAAGAGGCTAGGCCCATGGAACAGCTCAAAACAGAAAGAAAAGGTGAGCCTAGAGGGGAAGGCAGGGACCTCAGCAGACATTGGCTGCCATCTTGCCTTGTCACATGGCAGGAGTCCAGGATATGCCAGCAGCCAACCTTTGGTAAGAAAGCATCTCTGACTATGCCTTGATTTGGGTATTTTCACAGCCTCAGAACTGTAAACTTTTACCCTAATAAATTCCCTTTACAAAAACCAACCCATTTCTGGTATTTTGCCCGGCAGCCTTAGCAAACGAAAACAGATGTCATATAAAGATATTTAAAATAAAACTTGAAAAAATTTTAAACTCACAAAATTAAATGCAATTACAATTTTACAAAACTCTGTTTTAGGAGTGTTACTTAAAATCTTTATAAACTGTTGTATGTAGAATACACTTTAAGAAACACTGATTTGGCATTATTGCAGTTATATGCAACACTTGTCCTGTGAAATAGTAAAAGATATTAGATTAAAAAATGGGATGGTTCTAGTCAAACAGATTCAGTTTTTGGATTCATGGCTATAAGGGTATTAGTCTGGTCAGCTTTTCAGACATCCTCTGAATCAGAATCCCTCATACTCATCTTTTCTGTAATAGTCATTAAACATTAGAATTCGGGGACAAATATTAGATGTGATCTTGTAGAATGACTTTCAAACTCTACTCTGAAGGACACTGTACAGAGGTACCTTGGGAGTTGTGGGGAGGGGTGAAAGAGAGAAGGACCCAGTTGAAGGAACTTTGGGCTTTCTCTCTTCGTTCTTATCTGTTTAATACATTGAGCTTTTGCATGATTTTTCATTGAAGAAATGATTCTACTATCAATGAAGCTGAAAATTCCTGATCAATTAAATCCCTGCATTTAACATACTCAGAAACTGAGGTCCAGAGAGATTAAGTAGCTTGCATAGCTATCTATTTGGCAGAGCCAGGATTATATCTAGGTATCCTGCAACCTAGTCCAAGAGCCTATCCATGATGTCACCTAGGAATGGTAGCAAAATGTTCTGTGAATATCACTAGAAAGAAAGAGCAGCCTTAAAAGAAAAGGGAAATTGGCTTCATTAGGGCCTGGGAATAAAATGATGAATAAAAGAGATATGACCCCTGCCTTCTAGGAAATATCTATATCTATATACCTATGTAGATATATAAATACACAGTATATATCTTTTTAAAATAACTGTTTTATGTGCTAGATCATAAAAAGCCAAAGCCAAATAGTTCCCACTCATTCCCACTGCAAGAGTCAGAATAACTATTGTGTTTTGGGCTAAAGATGATATGTTTTCCTAAAAGTGAGAGTATCCTGGGAGCAGCAGATTTTAAGAGGCCTGTTTGTGAACATTAGCGTTTCCGAAGCTGGCAAGTATCAGCTAGGATTGTGTTTAACGGTTTGCAATAGAAACCAAAAGAGAGAGTCTCCTGTAATGAGGAGTCCAGAGGTAGATGGTCGAGGCCAGGCTAGTACAGCTGATCAAGGATGCTATCAAGTGCCAGGCTCTTTCTAGCTTCCAGGTGTGCAAGTGTTGACTGTCACTGTTAGGGTCTCAAGGTGGTTGTTCTACCTTTAAGTATTATGTCCAAATTCCAGATAGAAAAGAAGAAAGGCAAAGAATAAAATGTGTGTGCCAGATGAGTTTGTTCCTCCCTGCCCTTTTTAAATCAATAAAACAGCTTTTCTAAAAGACTCGTCATGACATGTCTGTTTATATTTTCTTGGTTGAAATTATGCCACATGGCTGCCTCTTCTAACTTTTTTTTTTTTTTTTTTTTAAGTGGGCACATTGCAGCAGCCTTAAACATAATTGGGACTTTTATTATCAAAGTCGAAGTTGGGGTGAGGGGATTGGGAATGTGTATTGGGTTGACTACCTTGGTATTTGCCATATGCAATTTTCTTCCTCCTCACCTCCAATTTTATATCAAGGATCATTGTCAAGGGGATTAAAGAAATAAGAAATTGGTTTCTTCCTTGTTCGTTGTTTGCTCTCTGCTGATTAATCTGCAACAAGGATTCCTTGGACAGTGCCACAAGCTAGCTAAAAGTTGTCCACAAATGCCATTATTATCCTAATGATAGATGGGTGCTCATCAAGGATCAGTGTGTGTGAATAGCAAGGCTTGGACTGACAGTGAAGGTTAACAGAAACTGGTTGGAGCAGAAAGGAGGAAGAGGAGCCCATACTGCAAAGATAAATAAAATATAATACATTGCTTTCTTGTAGTTTAGTAACTTAATGATATCTTTTGAAAACACTATCCAAAATAAATATAGTGCAAACCTCATATGTAGTTTAAAAACATTTTGTAGCCACATTAAGAAAAGCAAAAAGGAGAGCGAGCGCGAGAAATGCAGAGGCTGCAGCGGCGGCGGCGGCGGCGGCGGCGGTGGCGGCAGCGGTGGCGGCTGCGCCCCAACTCGCTCCTCGCGCCGGGCTCCGCTGTCGAGCCGGGGAGAGCGCCTCGGCCAGCAGCCAGGCAGCGGGCCGGACGACGCCAGCCACCGGGGCCCCTCGGCGGCACCGCGCACACCCAGGGGCTGCACAGGCACCCAGAACCGAACTCCAAGATGGGAGGCAAGCTGAGCAAGAAGAAGAAGGGTTACAACGTGAATGATGAGAAAGCCAAGGACAAAGACAAGAAGGCTGAAGGAACAGGGACAGAAGAGAAGGGAACCGCGAAGGAGAATGAGACCCAGGAAGCCGCGGAGACCACGGAGGTGAAGGAGAGCGAGGAGAAGCCGGAGAAGGATGCCCAGGATGCTGCAAACAAGACCGAAGAAAAGGAAGGGGACAAAGACACTGCGGCGGCCAAGGAAGAAGCTCCGAAGGCAGAGCCGGAGAAGATGGAGGGAGCAGCGGAGACCAAACCCGAACCCCCGAAGGATACAGAGCAAGAGCAGGTCGCAGCTTCTGCCCCTGCTGCCAGCGGTGATGCCCCTACAGCTTCTGAGGTCACTGCTGACACCAAGGTGGAAACCACAGCACCTACCAAAGTGGATGACAAGAGCAAGGAGGAAGGGGAACCCAAAAAGACTGAGGCTCCCGCAGCTCCGGCCGCCCAGGAAACGAAAAGTGATGGGGCCCCAGCTTCAGACTCAAAACCTGGCAGCACTGAGGCTGCCCCATCTTCCAAGGAGACCCCAGCAGCCACGGAAGCACCTAGTTCTACACCTAAGGCCCAGGCCCCTGCAGCCCCAGCGGATGAGGTTAGACCTGCTGAGGCCCCAGCAGCTAATTTGGATCAAACCGTAGCAGTGAAAGAGTAACAAGGACAGCCTATGGGAAAAAAATAATACCACATTAAAAACAACAACCAGATTCTCTCATTCTCTCCTCTCTCTCTCTCTCTCTCTCTCTCTCTCTCTCTCTCTCTGCTATACTAACTTGTTTCAAATTGGAAGTAATGATATGTATTGCCCAAGGGAAAAATAAAAAGGATGTTGTCCCATCAAGGGAGGGAGGGGGTGGGGAGAATCCAAATAGTATTTTTGTGGGGAAATATCTAATATACCTTCAGTCAACCTTACCAGTAAGTCCTGGATTTTAAGGATGAATGTCTGAAAGTACAGTCCACCTTCCGTCGGTGAACTGCTGTTAAAAGCCCTTCACCACTGAAGTCCTAACAGCTTATCTTCTACAACGGGGGTTGGGAGCGATGTGTTTGATTCTGCCCACAGGGCCTGTGCCAAGGCAATCAGATCTTTATGAAAGCAGTATTTTCTGTGTCTTCTTTTTAATTTACAGCCTTTCTTATTTTGATATTTTTTAAATGTTGTGGATGAATGCCAACTCTCAGACAGAGCCCACTTAGCTTGTCCACATGTATCTCAACGCCAATCCTCCATCCTCCCTCTCCAGATATTTTTGGGAGAAACAAACATTCTCTCATCCTACTTAGCCTACCTAGATTTCTCATGACGAGTTAATGCATGTCCGTGGTTGGGTGCACCTGTAGTTCTGTTTATTGGTCAGTGGAAATGAAAAAAAAAAAAAAAAAAAGTCTGCGTTCATTGCAGTTCCAGTTTCTCTTCCATTCTGTGTCACAGACACCAACACACCACTCATTGGAAAATGGAAAACACAAATTAAAAAAAAAAACAAAAAAATGTACAATGGATGCATTGAAATTATATGTAATTGTATAAATGGTGCAACAGTAAAAAAGTTAAACAATTAAAATGAAAAAAAAAAAAAAAAAAGAAAAGCAACAAGAAACAGGTGAAAATTTTTAATTATTTTATTTAACCCAATATGTCTAAAATAATATTGCAACACATAACCAATATAAACTTTATTAATGGGTATTTTGCAAAGACAATATACTGTGTATTTTGCATTTAAAACACTTCTCAGTTTGAACTAGGCATATTTCAGACTTAATGGCCACATGTGGTTAGTGGCTATTGTATTGTTCTAGAAGCTGAGAACCAGAAAGTAGGAAGAAGATATCACTGAGCAGTCAAAAGTGACACCACCATGTTCATACACTACTCATGTGCTTTACCAATAATTATGGCTAATACCTTTGAGCACTTAATATAAGCTGGGTATTGTGACCAGCACTTTATGTGATTCATTTAATTGAATATTTACAATAATGCTGTGAAGGGTATATTAATATTACCCCCATTTTAAAGATGATGAAACCAAGGCTTAGAGGGATTGAGTACCTTGTCCAAGTTCACCCAACCAATGGAGCTGGAGACAGCATTCAAGCTAAGCAGCCTGACTCTGGAGTCCATGCTTTTACTGTTATGTTATAAACATAGGAGAGCTTCCCCCAACTCCTACTTCAAGCTTACCCTCAGAATGTGCTTATTCTTATTGTACACACTATTCTAACAAGCCATGTTGGATGGTTTCTGTATCTACATAAATGTAATATCTGATAATTTTATGTTGAAGAGAGGGCTGCCTACTAATAGCTGGAAGAAATGATAGCTGAAAGGCACAGAGTAACAAAAGAGTCAGGCCAATGAAAAGTAAACAAGGTAAATTAAAAAAGGAAAAGACAGATGCTGGGGCCAATTTGTACAAGGGAAAGAAGCATGTGAAATCTTGACAGCCCCTGTTGGTGTTAATATACCCCTTCCTGACACAGATAAAGTTCTTGAAGGAACAAGCTACTTTTGTTGTGCATTTCCTTACTTGTGGTTTGCTCTTCATACTATAATACCCAGCTTCCTGTGCTCTCTGTCTGTCTGTTTCTCTCTCAGCCCTATGGAGAGGACCAAGTGATGAAGAACTGAGGCCTGCTGACAACAGTCAGCAAGGAACCAAGGAGTGTCTCTGCAAGCCGTCTTAGGAGCAGATCCTTTAGCCCCAGTTCAACCTTCAAAGGACTGCAGCCACAGTGGACTTCTTGACTGCTACCTCAATGAGACACCCCAAGCCAAAATTACCCAGCTAAGCTACTTGTGGATTCCTGACCCAAAGAAGCTGTGAGATGATAAACAACTGGGTTTTTAAAAATTTTTTTAATGCCACTGAGTTTTGGGATAGTTTGCTATACAGCAATAGATAACAAACACAGACTGCAATCTGTGTGCAAAATGAGGACGGTCTGAGACTAAGATGGTAAAACTAGACATAGAGAGGGAGGACAGACAGTTTAGATATTAAGTGATGGAGCTTTGGGGTTAGATTGGAAATGGGGCTGGGAAAAGGACAGAGTCTAAAGTTTATGGTTTGTGCTTAATGAATGATGATGCCTTTCATCAAGACTGAAAATTTAAAAAACAAAGAATTGGGTTTAGGGGAAAGAATATGAATTTGAAATATTTATAGAGCAGTCATATGAAGATGTCCAGTGAACAGTCTGAAATGTGTCTTAAGAGAAAGATCAGGGCTGCAGATAGACATTTGGATATTACCAGAAAAATAAATGGTCTCTGATGCCTTGGGTGAGCATCATGAGATGGCCTGAGTTGGCAGGAGTGTGTGTGTGTGTTGGGCAGAGGGTGGCTTGGAGGGGTAGAGACAGACTTTTTCAGAATCACATAGGTAACTTTCAAAAAGAAGAGTCTCACCACCCCTCCGCCCACCTCGGCTCCCACCCCATTCCAGACACTCCAACTGTTTAATGAGTAGCAGAGTCCTCAGAAGAACTGGAACACAACAATGTTGAGAACCACTGGTGGGGAGAAAATAACAGAAGCCCAGCTCTGGGGAATGCTGATATTTAGGAAATCCAGTCTAAGAAAGAAACTGACAAAGGAAGAGGCCTAGAGGTAGGAGGAAAATGCCCCAGAAACCAAGTGAAGAAAGTTTCAACTTGAAGGAAAATCATCTACAGTGTCTTATCTTTCTGATAAATTAGAAATGGGATGAGAAGTGCCCATTGAATTTAGTAATACACAGGTCATTGGTGACCTTGGCAACAACAAGCTGGAATGGAAGGCAGAAGCAGAGTATCATAGAGTGAGTAGCGAATGGCAAGTAAGGAAAGTCACAGCAAAAGTATCTCGCTCCTTGAAGAAATTTATCTGTGAGAAGGAATAATATACTGTTGTCACAGGGGCTATCAGGATTTTACACATTTCTTTCCCCTTATACTAAATTCATCTTTTTCTTTTTTTAAATGTACTTTGTTTACTTTTGTGACCTAGTCTCTGAAGCTATAAAGCATCACTTCCACTTTTGTCCATTCCCTAGAAGCAAGTCATTAAATCCAGCCCACATTCAAGGTGAGGGGCATTATGTACCTCTTCTTGAAGTAGCAAAGAATTTGTGAACATTTAATAACATTTGTCCTGTCATAGTCATCAAACTGGCCTCTGCCTCTACTTGTGCCTTTCCCTGCACCCCCTCCTCCCAGTGCCATCAATATAATTTTTCTGGAAAACAAATCTGGAGTTGTTCTGAGGTGGTGTTTGAGGGCCTGAGCAAGACAGGGGTTGTTCTGTGGGACTCACAGGAAAAACTTTGTTCCCATGGAAAATACCGCCAACCCCATGTCCCAGTGGTCCTGATGTCTCTGCAGAGCCCAGACCACAGTGCACCTCAGCTCAGCAGCTCTTGTTGGATCTTCAAAGGCTACACTGAGCTTCAGCCTCTTGGGAAAATTGAAGCTTTAAGTGAGTGAGAGAATTAAGGTCTAGCATGAACATGCCAGCTAAAGTAAATTTGCTCCTGTCTCTAGAAGAACATGATAGCTCATGAGAGATACAGCACAGAAATAAAGAAGTCAGTTACCCAATTCTTTTGGGGTAAAGAATTCCTGGGCTGATTATGGATCCAACCCTAACACTGAACTAACAACACCTCTGCTTTCACATCCTATCTCTCCCATAAAACCCTGAAGGACCTAAAGTGAGAAAACAAGAATAAACTGTAAAAAACAAAAAACAAAAAACACACAAATCCTGGGAAGGTGGTGACTGTGTAATGTAGTGAATGTGTGTGGGAGGCATAGTGGATGCTGTGATGTGCCACCCAGATCCCTCTTCAGGAAGGACTTAATCCTCCCCATCGCTGGGAGTGCTGCTAGCTGAGGGAGCTTGGCTATTGGCCTTCTCTGGGAATTGCCTTGATGAAGAGAATCACCTTGGCCAAGGTCATGCACACTTCATGGGACATCTTACATTCAGTGATTGGTCAACATGGGGTTATAAAAGCCTGGCACCCTTGTTCTAACTCAGAATGACACTAAAGGGACATCCCAGTCTCAGAGTTCCCTGTGGGGTCAGTTGAAGTGTTCATTGGTACAGCATAATAGCACAATTTTTCCTTCTGCCCAATTCTGCTTTCTTTCCTTCTCTTCCACAGGTGTTGATCCCAGAACACTCCACAATAAGCCTTCTATTTACCAATGTCTATCTCAAAATCTCTTTCCTGGGCCACCCGGTCTGAGCCAGATGGCAGTTCTGGCCTGGGGCAAGAGACAGCGCAGCAAGACTATAGAAGGATAAAATGGGGTAGAAGGATTGTAGTTCTGCTCTCACTTTTCCCCCTTCATGGCCTTGGGACAAACAATACCTACTCATGTAAAATTTTAGACTCTGGTCTAGGTGTCCTCAAGTGTAAGATCAGAGGAGGGAAGAAGGCCTGAGCTGGTAGGGAGTTGAAACAAAAACAATCACAACAAACTTGGGGAGAAATTGACCTTGGCAGTTGCTTCACACTACTTTACATCCAAATGCCCAGAGGTAGGGAAGCAATTTTTCCCCTAAAGTTGATTATTCCTCCTGACCAGAGGAGTTATTTTGTAGGATGAGGAGTGGTTGACTGTAGTTTTATGGTCCCTGAACTCATTAGAACTGACAAGACCTCATTGGAAATTGGGCCCTGGCTGAAATCCCTAAGAGAGAAATGAGCTTACTGTTCAAAATAAGACATTTGAGGATCACAGCCTTTCAAAACCACTAACCAACCAACAAACAAACTTCTGGACCAACAGAGGAGAAAAAATAAATTAGATGCCCCTACTTAAAACAATGGCTTCCCACTCTCTGAGAATTAAATCCTTTTTCTCCTTTCCAACTTTGTCTCCTCTCACTCTTCCCTTCATTCACTCTCATTCAACCCAACCACACGGGCCTTCTTTCTGTCCCTCAAACATGCCAAACTAGTTCTTGGCTCAGAGTCTTGGCACTTGCTGTTCTTTCTGTTTGAAATGCTTTTCCCTGAAGAAACCTCATGGCTGCCCACTTCCTATTGAAACCTATATATTCCTATATAGGTCTCAACTCCGATATTCTTTCCTCAGAGAAACCTTCCCCTCAATCACTTTCTATCATTATACCCCATTTTATCTTCTCCATAGCACTTGCCATGACCTATAATTATATTGTTTGCTTATTTGTATTTATTTTCTGTCCTTTGTCACTAGAATGAGAGCTCCTGTGGGCAGAAACTTTTTTTTTCACCACAGTGTACCCAATAGTGAAAAGAGAACCTTACTCATAATAGGTAGTTAATAAATATTTGCTGACTGGCTGATGATTTCTGTAAACTGACTGTTCCCTTAAGGCTCAGTTGTTGAAAAATTGGAGAGAAAAAAAAATTTGATCCATAAAGCTACAGGTTGTTGGAGCCTCAAGGTTTGCAATTTAATTATGAGAAGGATCAATACTACCCACTTCCCATACTTTTCTCTCCCCTAAGAAAGATAGCCTCAGGCTTAGCAAGATTCTTCTTTCCTATCACCTGTACATCTTAGGTATAAAGAAAGCTTTTCTAAGGGGTAAGATTCCATCTAATACTCATTTTGCTCAAAAATGTTTTTCTGGAAAATTACCAAATAGTACCTCATTAAAAAAAAAAAAATCTATTCCTCTAAAATCCCAACATGCTGACATTGCTACCCTGAGTCAGATGCAGATGGGAGGAGGATGTCAGGCCCTGCTGCTGGTGACAGACAGCCTGGTGGGGGATTGCAGACTTGCTCATTATTTTCCTTGAGCTAGTACTTCTTCAACCCATCCACACAGGCCTGTCACCTGAGTTGCCAGTGAAAGTATATTTGTTTTTTCAGTCCTCAACCCTATACTGACCCTTGTAAATGATGCTACATCCCCCCAAATTTTTTAATTTGTTTTTTCTTAGGTGTTCCTGATGTGGGAGACCCTATTGGTTATCTACACAAAAGCCATTCCCCATTTTGCCTGATTTAGTTCATCCTCCTGTCCCCATGTCCTTTGGCAGGAGGAGATGGAATAATCATTGTGGTCTCTTTCTTTTGGGTTGAAGTCGCAATTGGTTTATGTAGGAGCATGTGAAGCAATTCTGACCAAAGAGATGTAAGGGAAAACCTGCTGTGGGACTTCTGAGTAAAGTGTCTTTGCCCTTAAGAAGAGACAGACAAGAAGAAACTTCTTTGCTGGATGTTGTCATGTCTACGTGTGATGCCTGGAATTGCTGATGCCATCTTGTGATCTTGAGAGAAAAGAGGATGGTAGAGAGGAAGGAATGGGTGCTTGATGATGTTGTTGAACCTTTGAATTAACCAAATTAAATTATTTTTGTTATGTAAGTTAATCTGTGTCTCTACATTTAAGCCATGTTTTTGGTTGGGTTTCTGTTAAGTACAATGGGAAGCACTTTATCTGTATCTAATACCTGATCAATAAAAATGTTGGGTGAAACAGAAAAAAATCAGCCAGTACTTATTGAATATCTACTTTAGCTTACAATATGTAATGATTCCATCCCTTATGGAATTTAGTTTGACATAATGTTTCTCATGGAGAAACTATATATAAAGGAATCCTTCAACTCAACAACAAAAAGACAACCCAATTTATAAATGGGCAAAAGAATATATTCCCCAAATAAATACAAATGGCTAAAAAGCACATAAAAAGGTGTTCAACATCATTAGCCATTAGGGAAATACAAATCGAAACCACAATGAGATACCATTTTACTAGAACAAAAACCAAAAAAACCCAGAAAATTACAAATGTTAAAGAGGATATGAAGAAGTAAGACACTTGTTAATAGCTGGTGGGAATGTAAAATGGTGCAGCTGCAGTAGAAGAACCTTAAGGGAACCGTGCAGAATACAGGAGAACAAAAATAGAGAGTCCTTGGCCCCACCCACTAAATTGTAATCTTTGGGTGATTGAGTGAGAGTGAGTATATATATTTTAAATAAGTTCTTAGATGATTCTAATACATTCTAAAGACTGAACACCACTGATTTATTTAAGACTGGCTTGTGAATTAATGGCAATATAAGGCAGGATATATAATGAAGTGCTGAAGCGTGAAATATGGAATATGAGACCTCAAATTCTATAGAGGTTCAGAAGCAGCTTGGTAAGTTGGAAAGGAAGACAGACTGAGGGTAGAACACAGAACACAGGCTCCACAATTAGCAACCAAGTGTTTCAGTCCCTTCATCTTTAAACAAGCTCATTAGGACCTTCTTTGCTATAAGACTGTAAGTTCTAAATTATATAATCAGAAGCTATAGTAGGGGGCAGTTTTCAGGGTTATGAAGGGCTTGTGTGCACTCACTCTAGGGAGTGGTGTTGGCTGTTGTCAAGACTGTATCCAGAAAGAACAATGAGGAAGCAGAACTAGGCCAGCAAAAGGCCGGTAGAACTAGGCTCCCACCTCCGCCCAGATGCCAGTCTGTGGTCCTGCCAGTCAGGCTGGCCTCAATATTGTTGCTACTTGGTGCATTGAAGAAAGCCTCTAAGGGGGTCAGCACTTAGTACTAGGGAAATGCATTTGCCTGCAGCCATGGAGACGTTAAGTGGCTTAATCCAATGTTGGACTGTAGGTCTTTCTTTTCCTTTACTAGTTGTTAGTTTATTTATAAAAGCTAGTTAATATCTAAGTTGAAAACTTTCTTTTTTGAACTTCCTTTTAATTATTAATATTTCTGTTTTTATTATTAGAGTAATATTATTGCTTATTAATAATGCTTAACGAACCACTAATTGATGTTGTGTTTAATTCTGTTTGCATGCTTCCTGCAAGGTAAACGTAGAACTTATATTGTTTTCCTGTTTCATTGCCATAAGGAAAGAGGATGTTGTTCCTGACTGACCTATCTAAATCAACAACTGGAAGAACAAACACAGTCTTCCAAGAGAAATTCTTAAAGATACCATTATTCAAACCATCAGGTCATCTAAAAGGTTTAAAAACAGGCTTTCACTGGTAGTATGAAGTGACCACCCTCATTCTTTCAGTAGATAAAAAAATCTCACTGCTTTCTTAGTATGTTCTATCAGTGGGCCTACATCTAACTTTAGCTATAAAGGGAAAGAAAGAACTGAATATTCAAGACTAGTCCAGATGGAGTTACTAACCACAGCAGGAAGAATTCCTACTGGGCCTTTTTCAGAGAGAAATTTGAGCTCCACATAGACCATTGATTATGTAGCTGACAAATGCATCTGAACAGATTTCCCACAGATCCAGTTCTCTCTCTCCACAGTTTGGTGTGACTTTCACCAGCTGCGCTGTAGCTGGCAGATGCGTCGGTACACAGAGCCTCTCACTTCCCTGCCTGTTCTGTTCTTGTGAACAGAGCTCTAAATTTACTTAGGAGATCCTGATAACTATTTTAGCAACCTGTAATAGATAGAAAGTTGAAAATTTTAACCCATTTCTGGAATACAAAAGGGCAGAACTGAAGGAAATAGTCTATATTTCTGTGAGAAGATTATTATGGCTGGTTACGTTCTGAGTGTATAGAGTTCTTCTGTCTATACATATAAAGTGAAATTGCAGAGAACATTCTCATGTTTCACAAGAATAATCTGTTATAGTGTGTGTGTGTGTGTGTGTGTGTGTAGCAATGAAACTGCAAATACATTTTCTATAGTTTCTCCATTGCTTGTTTATAGCCACCCCTGCCTTCCAAAGAAGATGGGTTTTGGTGCTGTTGAAGCCTCTATTGATGAATTTATGTAGGATTGGATGCTCTGGGGAGTGAGGGAGGCAATTCAAGCTTCTGTGGGCACAGTCCAGGAAGAAGCAGCAAAAGGCCAATGAAGCTGGGCCTGCTGGGGCCTGCACAGGGAGAGCCAGGAGAGGAGAGGACTCCAAATAGTGGCACCGCCAAGAAGACACCTGGACAAAGAAACTCCTTGGGGATCTTTTCCTGTGAAAAGCTCTACATTATATGAGACAGACTTCTCATGTTCGATAAAATTGCCAATAAATTTACAAAATTAATGATGTACCTGGCATGATTGACTTTCTTTCTTGTGGAAGCATCAGCTTAGCATGGGTTCCAGAGTTCCTATGTGAATGAGGGATGATGGATATGATGGTTAGGCTAGTGTGTCAACTCAGCCAGGTAATAGTGCCAGTTTTCTGGTCAAGCAAGCACTGGGCTCATTGTAATATAAGGGCACTTCATGGACTTTAATCATCAGTGAGTTGATTGCATAGATGGGTGGTTATATCTACAATCAACTAAGGAGATTGCCATCATCAATGAGTGACATCTCATCCAATCAGTTGAAGGCCTTAAAAGGGGAAGTGATTTCAGCATTCAGAGAGAATTCCCATCTCTACTTTGGACAGCCAACATCTCCCGGGGAACTCATCAAGGACCTTTATCGGAGCACCTGGTTTGCAGTCTGCCCTACAGAATTTGGACTTGTGCCTCCCCACAGTCTCATGAAACAATTTTTCTAAAATCTCATACTATTTACAGATATCTCCTGTCGGTTGTTTCCCTAGAGAACCCTGACTAATACAGTGGACATCTGGGTTACATTAATAGGTACGACCTATGTAAACTGTGGCAGCAAATTGTTCTGATAATGTTTTGTACAGCATTTTGTAGCTCTCTTTAGATACTTTCCCATGTTACCCTACTATTTGGGGGGTGGGGGGATCTTTATTATTTGAGTGTCTGGGGGAAGGACACTATGCTTGGTATGAGAAGACCTGAGTTCAAGTTCTGCTTCTGCCACTCACTACCTTTAAGTTAGGTTGCCCAGAAAAGGGCCTGCTGTCTGTCCTGTGGAGATAAGGATTTCTGCCCTAACCAATCTGCTGAGGGGATCAATTTAAATAATGTATAGGAGTGCTTTGTTATGTCTAAAATTGTCATACACATGTGTTCTTATTATGCTGATTATATGGTAAATCATTTGAGGGGACTTTCTAATCCTGGAGGAATGTAAGGAATTTATTATACTATCTTATTTATATATAGTGCTTATAGCCAACATATGAACTTCATAAACATTATTTCATTTCACTCTCACAACTATCTGGTGACATAAGTAAATTTTTTCTCAATTTATGAGGAAACTGTGGCTTGGAAAGATAAGTAACTCTGCTGGGAAATGTTTTTTGTTTTTTTTTTGTTTTTTTTTAACAAATCAATTTTATTGATATGGGAAACGTTTTAACACGCCTCTTCTGGCTCTTTCTCCTACTTCACAGCAGCTTTATTTAAACCAATTGGTGGCTCTTCTTGTTATATTTGTGCTTTCCTCAGAGGGCTGAGGTGTGTTCATCCTCCTTTTTAACAACATGTAATTTGCACCCACATCACCTCTCCTCTGCCTGGCTTACTTCTCTCCTTGGAGTCCCTCTGTTCTTGGGATCTGAGACTGGCCTCAGCCCAACCTCACAGGGAGTCATCACACTTGAACTGAAGCTATTATGTGTGGGAAGAATTCAGAGAGCCTCCTGGGGTGGGAGGGACTGAACTTATAGGGAGGGGGGCAGTGAGAAGATGCTAGAGAGAAAAGGCCAAAAGACTGTTATGTGGCTGATGGCAACTTCTTCCAGGTGCATCTGTGATGCAGTGAATTCCATGGAGGAGCACTCATGGAGGAAAATCAGAAATCTTCTATGCTGTGTGAGAGGAACCAGAGAGGAAGACGACGTCCATGTAAGTGTGCACATGCACACACGCATGTTGTGAGGCAAGGTGGCAAAAGTTGTGGATATAGTAGTGGTTAAGAAAATAGCCTTTGGGGTAACAGACATAGATTCCTGGGTTAGAAACTTGTGTCTGCCACTTAGCATTTGTGTGATCTTGGGCAAATTACTTGACCTCTCTGAACTCCAAGGTCTTCCTCTTTAAAATAGGGACAATTTCCACCTCAAAGGGTTATTGCAAGAATTAAGTGAGATAATTAACACAAGGTTTGACACAGATTAAGAACTGGGAGCTTTAACAGTGAATGTGGTTGGCAGGGCCAGGGGATTGTGCAGGATGGGAGAGCATCCACTGGGTAATAAAAACCTTGCTAACAACTGAGTGTCCCATAGATACCTTTCTTCATAAACTGTGCAGACTGTTTTGAGTTTTCTCACCTGGGAGTTAGTTGCCTTCAAAGATAGAAACAAAATAAAAAAATAAAACCAACCTAACATGATCTGGAAAGACCTCTGACCTAACATGTCTTATCCCATAGAAAGCTAAACCAAAAGAGTTTCGTCTTCCTTTTTTGTATTGTAATGTGAATTCTCAATCTCCACCAGGTAGCAACAAGAGCAATGCAACACAGTATAATAAAATGTCTGCTACACTGCTAAGAAAAATCCTTGAAAATGAATAGTGTTTGGACCCTGAGTGTCATATTCTACTAAGAAGACATCATTAATCATTTATTATTTTGCCCATTTGACTTACTGAAAGATTGATGTATCCAAATTTTAAAAACCATTCTTCGGCTGTCAGCCAGACCTTCATCTTCCCAAAATGTTCTCCTGAGAGAATTCCTGAAATATATATTGGATATAGCCCAGCCCAGACATTTCCTCAGTGAAAACAACTTCATTTCCCTGGTCTCCTTTTTGTTCAGGAAATTTAGAACTTTCTCCATGGGCAGCAGAAACTCAGGATTAATTCCATTCAGAGACTTTCAAATCAAGTCCTGATAGCATCATAGGCCAAATTCACATTTTCCTTCTTTTTGCTCCAGCCATCCTGATCGCCTTGTAGTTCCTGCCATACAATAGGAATGCTGCTGCCTTAGGAATTTTGCTCTTCCCCATATGGCCAACACCCTCACTTCCTTCAAGTCTTTTCTCAAATGCCAACTTCTATAAACCTACCTACAGGGTTATATAACAATACATGTCTCTCCCTCTTGCTAGAATGGAAGCTGTATGAAGGCAGGGATCTTTGTTTTGTTCACTGATGACCCCCCAAGTGCCTACACAGAGTCTGACACATAGCAGGTACTCAGTAAATATTTTTTAAATGAATAAATAGTAATAATAAGTTTTTGAAGACCAGAGAATCTTAGAAGTGTAAGTGACCTTGGAAATTATTTGATTCAGTGGTAAGAAATTTTCATTTTAGGAGGGTCGATTGAAGGAAATACAAAGAGACTTACGGGCAGAATTTATTTTCCATTCAAAATTAAATCCCATGAGGGAATAATGTATGTTCTTAAAACTTAGTCACCTACTGTATTACAGAGAAGAATGTTCATAAGAAAATGAACATAAATTAATATGTGAGTAGAGTTGAGAAGTAGCAAGTAAGGGCAGCTCTCTAATCTGCATCCTGGAAATGAAATCTGGATTTTATTTTGAACCCAGACTTAGGCTGTCATCACTGATCACTTGAAATCTCCATCCTAATTTATAGAGGAGGATAGATTGCTTAGAGAAGAGTAGAAATATTCTTTTTACTCAAGGTCCTGTAGCCAGTTAGAGGCAGATTTAAGAATAGAACTGAGGTCTCCTTCCACCAGCAGAAGAAAAAAAGCTTTGACGCTTTTCTGCTCAAGTAAGCTTAAATGAACATTGGATATACTGTTATAAAACCAGTGGATATCTGGTAATTGTGAATCAATAAACAAATGTAGAAATCAGAATTACTTATTGCCACCATATTAATGCCACCATAACTGTCCTATAAGTAATTACAAGCATCCCACCTTCTCCTGGCTCAGTGGTTATTAATATGACCTAACATTTAGCAAGTACTGATAAAGCGCAAGTGCTGGTCCGACTGCCTACGGTCAAGATGGACCCAAAAAACCCAGCAGGTCTGCCATCTTCTCTTAAGTGTGTATTTGTAACCAATCCTTTCTCATAGGATAGGTATTACCTCTCTTGTTCCTGGATTTTTGCTTCTTTAGGGTTGTAGTTACTTGTTTTTAGTTTTAACTATAAATATATCCACATTGGTTCGTTTATAAAGCAGAATCTGTGAGAACATGTAATATGTATTCAGACATTTTAATTAAGAGATAATGACTTTTACTTGTTTCAGTATTTTTATTGTATATTAATAAATTTGTTGCCACTCAATGAATATTGTGAGTGAAGGGTGAAAGGGTGAAATTATTTTTAACAACTGTTGTTCTTTATGTTTATTTTATTGGATTAAACGTGTCAATTCAAAATGTCTGCATTGATTACTGAAATAGCCAATTGTCTGCTTTTCCAGTTAATCAGCTACCCTTGAGTCTACTGCTCTAAGGATTCAATTCAAGCAGAGCTCTAATGATTCAAATTTGCCACCATTGTTCTCCACTCAATTTGACAACTACAGTTTGCCAGGAATAGACATTCATTGTCCCATGAGAGCTTGCTATTCAAGGTATCAGAAAGCATAGGACCATAGAGTCCTGAAGTCAGGGAGCTTGCAGCTGGCCCTGATTGATTAAAGGGGAGAGATGAAAAGGGAGCTAACCTTCCCTGGTGGAAATAGGAAGTTCTAGATATATGGCTTAAATAGCAAGAGAAGGGATGAGTAGATGAATGTAGAAATGAATGCTGGGGACAGGCAAACTTCATCATGTTTTGGTTTGAATTATAGAATATTTCTTCCTCTTTGCCTTATTTTATTTCCTCCAGAATACAGGAAATGATTTTAAAAAATGTCCTTGGATTTCTTTTTAAGTTTGTTCCCATCTCCCAGGAATTTGTCCGTCTTTCATTGCCCTGAATGTAGGTCAATAGCCGGGACTATAGATATCCACTCGGGTTCATATTGGAATTTAACAGATCAGAAGAATGAATTTTATTTTCCATTTGTTGTGTGAAGAGTCAGGTTTCTAGGAGGAACAAGTTTTCCTTTACTCCTTGGATGGTAAACTTAGCAAATATACATTTATAACAACTGGTTTTGGACATATCACATTCATTCTCCATAACTCAGAAAACATTGTATCTATCCAAATGTCATATTTTTAAACATTAAACAAAAATCCTTTCCCCTAGTTTGGTTCTATTATCTCTAAAATATAAACACAGAATCACATAAGCAAATACAAGTTACGGGCAATCTGAAAAAAGGAGCTGTTTTACAATGTGGTTGAACTATTTGGAATGCATTAAATTTAACTGGCTAAAGAATAGGGAATTTCTTAAATGTAAAAAATGTTGCTATGAAAATCAGTGGCTTTAAAATGTTATCATCTTTGCTGTTAAAGGTAATTTGAAAAAAATTAAGTCCAGAATTTATATTTTTCTCTTTACATTGGCTCATTTCATTTAGTCATTTTTCTTCCTTCATCATGATATATATTTTAGAATCAGAATTATTTTGTAGCTCTAGGACCCTAGAGAGTTTCTAATGTAACCACTTCGTTTTGAAAATGAAAGAACCAAGGCCCAGAGAAGTTATGGGACTGACTGAGGTCAAACAGTAAATTAGTGGAAGGACTGAGACCCTGAAAATATTAATGGAAACAACAGATCAAATATTCCTTCAACATATGGACTAGAATACTCCTCAATTTATAATAAGCATTGCCTTGTAATCCAGTCTTAACAGACTGGAATTTTAGGCTCTTCTGAGCAATGTGTTTATATCAACAACATGTCATTGGATTTCTCAAGTCTCAGAGTTGCATCTTTTATGTAGACCTTCCCTGGATGAGCTGCAGGAATGGGACTGTAAACAGAAACAAAATTTTCTGACAATTAATTTATTTCAAAATTTCCTGAGTTTTTGTAATGAAAGTTCAAAAGATTGATTTTGTTACTTTGAAAGCATAGTTAACTATATCTGATCTTGTTGCATAACACTTATTGCCTATGTTGTATTATTTTATCCATAAACCTGGAAATTATTTAAGGAGGAGGCAGTGAAATCTGTTAGCCCTATCAGAAAGGAATAGGATAGAGAATTTCAACTTTCTGAGGTGGTTTAAGTGCAGTCTCTTCTGAAAGCAGAAAACTAATTAGGTGAACTCAAAGGTCTCATGCAAGCATTTTAATTCTGATGGAATCATTAAATACAGTGAAGAGTTAAAATTAGTTGTAATTTACAGACTTACTTGTCAACATATTCAACCAGATCTGTAGAATTCCTGGTTGACATTTTGGCTGGAGATAATCTTACCTAAAACAAAGGTTATGGATTTAAAATATATCATCATCAGCACTTTATAGGGAAATCTTATCCATCTTATCCTTACATAAATGTTTTATTTAAACTAAATATACACCCATAGATCATAGACCACCAGCCCAATTCATCTTGAATATGTCCTATTTTATTGCTAATGACTAAAACCAAAATTAAGTTCTGGGAAGATACTAGAGAGCTGCATTTCATAGCTTTAGTATCATAATCAGGAAAAACTTTTTGAAAATGTCAAAGCCATACATTATTGTTACATTAATTTTAAATGAAATATACAATAATCATTGAGTTACTAGAGAAGTCCTCACAGAGTAATTTATTCCTGACATCCTGATTTCCCAAGGAGAATCAGCTACTTTCCCAAAACAGAGCTGAAACTAGTCTATCCCAATACTTTTGTTTTCTAAGAAACCTGGATGTCAGATCACTATATTCAGTAAGAAATAAAAGCACATAGCACAGCTATTTACATAATTTACTAGCATTAAATACTACTGGCCATTTGAATACTTAACTGACAATTTTAAATCCAAGAAAAAGATACTACTAGAAAGTTCTATTTACATGAATGTTTTTAATTTTGCAGCATTTCTATGAGAAAAGAGGATACCACATATACTCACTATTTTGCATTGGCTGAAAATGCTTTCAATTCTGATGTCTTTTTTTTTTTTTTTTTTTTAATTTTTTGTAAGTCTAACAACAAGGACACATTTATTCTAATTTTCATAGCCTGTCACTGAACTGGATTCAATAAAGAGAATATGAGTCGTATTCTACCTCAACTCAGTCAAAAACTTAAACAAAATATATTTCTAAGATATCTTTTACTTGGAAACTATAATGGTGGGCAGAACGTGTTAAGACTTGTATACAGAAATCATTTCTTTTGCAAATAATCAAGGAACCACCCCTTCTTGGGGCCTAAGAAACTTAATTGGAAACCTCTCTCCTCCAATAACACTTGAAAAGAGGTGAGTCCATTATCAAGGAAGCTAATAAAGAAGATGACAAGTCAGGCTTTCCTGACCCAGCCCACACAGTGGTGAGCAGCCAGGATGGAGCCAGTGAGCTGCCATGATAATAATTCAGGCCGTTTCTCCCATTGCTCAGTGGCATCTGCAATGGCGCTGATGCTGCTAGTTCTGGTCTTTCCCTGGAGGATGGATATACTGATCCATGGCACTCCCAGCTCCCCATGTCACAGATATTATCTTAATTCCTGAGAAGACCTGACTGATCTTCTGCCCTGGTTTGTACTTCCTATTGGAACATTCCTGGGCCCTGGGTACCCCTTCTACTTTATGACAGCTTCTCCTTCCCCCTCTCCACCATGCCCCCTAGCCTGTTGGAATCTACTTTTGATATTTCCTCAGAGATTGGTTGACCTTTACCTTTTAAGTTTGGCACCCAGTAGCCCTCCATAAAAATTTGTGGAATGAATGAGTGCAATGAATTGTCTCTCAGCACTCTAAATGACTGGGTTACAGTCTTCCTTTCTCCTTCTGTAGTGCAACAATGGGATATATACCTGGTTTTTAATTTTTAAAAAATTTTTGTTTTATTTGGAGGACCATAAGTAGCATCCTCTTAAAAACATACAACACACATACTTTAAAAATGACAAATGTTAAACATGATGATGGAGGAAAATTTGGAAAAATATAGATAAGTAAAAAATACAGAAAAAAAAATTCTCATTTGTACTTTTACCACCTAAAGTAAAAGCCATTAACACTGTGGCAAATTTATTTCTTCATTTTTATATGCAATTTTTCATGTATTTAAGACCATACTGTATTTACATTTTTATAATTTTGCTATTTGAACATAGAAAGTGGTTTGGTTCCATCCCCATTTCCATAGGCTAAGTTGTTAATATAACAAAATTGTCTCAGTTGAACAACTTGGTGGAATTGGTGGACTTAACTATTATGGGATTTTAACTTGTGCCAGATAACACTTTACTTTCCATAATAATATTAATTCCACACAAATAATACATTATAATTACTAGTTCCATAATAATACTAATTATACATAAATAATGCTTTATTTATAATTATCAGTTCCATGATAATACTTAAAAATGTTATAGTCCTTTATGACTTTATATGAAGTACTTTCATGTATGTGGTGTGATTTATTCTTCCATCAACCCTGTAAGGTAGGTATCATTGTATCTACCTTATAGATGGTATTAGTTACTGTAACAGAACTCCTTCCATATTGTAGAAAAAAACTTAACATGATTATTGTATAGATAAGGCACTCGAAGATCAGAGAAGTAATGGACTTGCTCAAGATCACCTGGATAATGTGATAATCATGCCACAGCTTTTGTTGATTGAAGCTCTTCCTACCTGCTAAGCACTTCACCCAAGTGGTTCATTCAAACCTGGCAGCAACGTTGTATAATAGGCCTAATTAGCCTTATTTTACAAAAAAGGAAACAGAGAGGTGGGGTAATTGCCCAAAGTCACAGAGCTTGTGTGTGGTATAGCCAATAAGATACCAAAATCGTGCTGGATATTGTGCCCTTTCCATAACCATAGGTTGAATCTGAGGTTATAAGAATTACAAAACAAAGTCTAAAAGCAGTGCTTGTTTTGAATGTTCTTTTTTTTTTTTTTTTTTAGATTTTATTTATTTATTCATATATCCCCCCCCTTGCTGCTCGTGCTCGCTGGGTCAGCTAACCACGCCGTGCGGGCGGGCTTGCCTTCACCAGGAGGCCCCGGGAACCGAACCTGGGGCCTCCCATATGGTAAACGGGAGCCCTACTGATTGAGCCACAGCCGCTTCCCATTGAATGTTCTTTTTAATAAATGAGGGAGATATGACAAGGATAAAAGAGACCTTCTATTTAGCTATTCTCTTTTTCACATTAAAGATAAATGTCTACACCTTGAGTTTGTCACGGTTACCTCTGAGTCTTCATAAAAAATAAATCATTATCAAAATTTTGTTAATCTTCTCAGGCCCACATCTTAAAAGTCATTTCAAGGAATGCATTCACAAATTGAGACCCTTTTTCTTTTCAGCTTGTGCTGTCATTAAGTCACTTGGTCAAGGCACAACAAACAGGAACTATGGGAAGAGTAAAAAGAAAACCACTCTTCCAGTATTCCTTAAAACTCTCTAAGCAATGCTAAGTTTTAAAGAAGCTGAGTAAAATATTCTATTTTTAATACGAATATCTAAAGTACTTGCTTTCTTTTCTTGGTCACTGGCTGGGCCAGGAAGGGGGCCATCGGGTTCATCCGGCTGTTCCTCGGCAGTCGGGGAGGCACTTTTGTTTACATCTGTATCTAGGCAACCAGAATGCTGGGAGTCAGATCAGGAACTATGGCAAGTGACTTTTTATAGTGGCAGTATTTTTTTTTTTTTTTAACAGCAGTTTCTGTACATATGGCTAAGATTAAATTGAAGCTTCCAATTTGTTTTATATCTTCCCTCTTTCTTGCACCTCTACCCCAATTATCCCTCTCCCTTCCTCCCTATCATACTCATAGTTACCTGGAAGACATATTATCATAGGCACTTACATAAGACATTTTGGAAACTTTATTGAGATTTGTGCACTTATTTAGATCAAACAGGTCTAAAATAATAGGGAGTAATTTCTTACTTCATTGTGCCCAAGTCATCTCAGAGTCTCATTTAGGATTTATTATTGTTTATATGTGATAAGATATGTAAGCAAGATAATGAAGTATGAGAAATTTAGAGTTATTGAGTTGTCCATGTGACAAATACCTGAACTCATGAAGCTTGATTTCCCAGCTTTATTTGTTGATTTGGTTTTTTAAAAGGGAACAGGGTTTTTTTTTTTTTTTTTTTTTCCCTCAGAAAGCTAAACTATTAAGGAATCGTGATTGCATCCTGACCAAAGTCTTCTTGTTTCTGGGGCATCTTCCCAAGGTTGGCCCAGCAGCATTGTGACTGCAGGAAGGATCTGTGATGTCAAAGGGCTTAGTTCTCACACTTTCAGGCCTTAAGTCCATGGGCTTAGGAGCTTCAAGGGTTTTCCTTAATGCTCATTGTCACAAAAATGAGTAGGTCTTTCAACTCTTTGTCTCTTTGGGTGGGAAGGGACCATTGTTAATACTATTTCAGACCCTTCTCCTGCTTTCATATTCTCAGTTTGATAAGAGACCAGTGTCCATCAAATCAGACAAAGAGGGAAGAGAATGAAATGCTGCAATACTCTCAAAAATTTTCAAATCTTTCTCCAAGCACGCTAGTTAAGAAAGAAAATTCTTCTAGCCCACTAGGGGGAGTATGGCAAATAATGCAGCAGTAAGGACAGATGAGGCGGGTCAAGGCCTTAAATAAATGAACATATCAAACTTGGGCTTTGTAGAGATTATTTTATTCTACTTGGCCCAAAAGATGTGGATTGTTCCAGCTCTAAAGTATTTTCATGATTTTTAAAATTAGAATTTGCATATTTTAAAATACTACTTGGCATCATATACAGAAATGATGTTATTGGCTGAGTTACTTTTGAAATTATGGTGCTGGACTTGCCCTGCTCCAAAGGCTCACAGTGCTTAGCATGCTAAGTGATCCCTCAGATAAATACTTCTCACGATAGGCCTCAATGTTATATCCTCCAGCACGAAAACTTATAGAGTATTTCATGATTTGCAAGCAATGCAAAAAACTCTTTATACCATCCTTATCATTTATCACTGTGGGAGACACTCCAGTGTCTGAGAGCAGGTGGCTGTGGAATCCAAGAGAGTGGGTTGGGACCCTGACTTTTAAAACTACTGGCTATTTGAGCAAAATCACCTCGCTTCTTCAAGCCTCAGCTTTCTCGTCTGGAAAGTGAGCTAATAATATCGATTCCATGAGGTTGTTGAAAGGATTAAATGTGATGATACTCTTAAAGTGCTCTGCTGAGTGCCAGGCTGAGAATCCACTGAAAGGTAGGTATTGTTAGTGATTTCACAGAATGGCAAGTACCCAAGAAATAGATACAGGCAGGGCCTATCTCAGGTTCTTCCTCTTTTACATTCTGTTTCTAATCCATTGGTCTTGGCTCACTGAAATGGAGACCTCCATTTCAAATTGTTTGTTCTAATTTGTTTTTAACCAGACAGTGCAGATAATAAATATGTGCCACTGAATTCCTACCTGCTCGAAATGCTTATATAAAATCCTTCCTGGAGGTCAATGTTCTTCAAAGATCCCTCCTAATTCAGGGCTTCTGACAATATAGCCTAAAGCACACAAGCCAAAAACAATGTTCAATTTCTGTTCTAATAATCTAAAATTTACATTATATTCTGGAATTAAATATAGGCATAAAGAGATAATCCTGACATGGCAGTCAGTGAAGGGGGTTGGTCGTGGAGAGGGTCATCCTAGACAGAGCCCTTGTGTGTTGTTGGGCACAACACAACCCTAGGGGGCACCCTTTGTATTGCAACCCTATAGATTTTAAAAATTGTTACAATTTTTGGGGTGTATATCAGGTTCTTGTTTAACAAAGTAAGTCTAGCAGGACAGTTTTCTAGTGGAAATAAAGGGTCTGGAGGAAGTGGTGCATATTTCTAATTCACACAAGGGGGTTTTATTGGCCAGTGGCAGCCCTGACCCTGGGTCAAGGCTGTGTGTTGTGTCCTCAGCTGAACAAGCCTCGATCAGGCCTGGGCCAAAGCAGCCAGTAGTTGTTGGCCTAGTATGCACTCTTCGATTTCCTTTTCTTTCTTTTTTCCTTTCCTGTCACCTCCCATGTGTTTTCCCAACTGCTCTTAGGCCATCCTTCCTGAAAAGGCCTCATTTAGACCTGGGGTCTCATAGGACTTTGCACCTTCCCCTGTGCTATTCTACTTTATCTGCTCTAGTCTTCTAGTCATCTCCAGTATGTTTAGCACTTAATATTTTGGAAGATATTCCTCATGTTTCACCTCATGATTCTTATGAGGAAGTCAGCACTAGTGTTAATATCCCAGTTTTACAGATAAAAATACAAGGAAGTTCAGTGAGGTTAAGAGACTCACATAAGTAAATGATGAAGCCCTGAGTACCCCCCAAGTCTTCCGTCACAGCCTTGTGCACTATCCCTCCTGGGATGCATCATACGTAATTCTGCCAAGCAGGGAGTGGTTTGACTTCCATTCTAAAGGGTTCCTCAGTGCCTGAATCCAAAGGAAAGACTAAGGGTTGGAATTTTAGTGAGTGAGATTTTTTTTGAGGCAGGCATATTTTGGTTATCCTCAAGTTAAGTGATAAGTTCAATCTCAAGGAAGATCATAATGATCATCTAAAATAGTGGTTAGAAATGTACTCTGGCACCAGCCAGGGTTCAGCTCTTCATGCAGCCACTCATCAGCTGGGTAATCTTGGTAAATTAAAGAACTCTGCTTTCCATTTGTAAAATGGGATAATGATGATGATGATAATGATGATGATGATGATGATGATGATGATGTTATAGGATTGTTATGAAAATTAATCAGACATGTAATGATCTTTAAACAGTGCATAGAGCACAGTAAGCTCTCAATAAATGCTAGCTCTTATTCTCTTAGGTCTAACTATGTCAACTTTATTACATTTTCTAGGTAGATCTCAATCTCTGTTAAATGAATGAATGAAAACATTCATACCTTGGCCATGAGGGATTGGAAGGAGTCCATGGAAAGAACCAGAAAGCCAGCTTCCATCAACCATTTCATGGTTGCCCCAGCCTCTCTCCTAGTGGCAGTAATGGGATTTGGTCCATCTCATATTATCATAAATCTTATGTTAGGAGTCTCTACCCTGTGTCTCAAGAGAATTCTTTGGGACTTCTGGAATCATCTATTTAAGAAGTATTCTGAGCACTTCCTATTCCAAGGCATTGATTGTGCTAGCCTCAGTGGGGTAATACAGAGATGAAAAAAAAAAAAAAATAAAGCCCCCACCCTCCAGGACCTTAATACCTATAGGAGAAGGGGTGAGACCACAACTGACTCCAAATCAAGGCAGAAAGTGCTAAGTTACATGGTCAAATATTGTAATCAATTTCCTGCTTCTCACATTTCCTCATACTACCATGGCTAAACTAAAACCTGGTTAAATCTCTCTCTCTGCCTATTCTCTGCCTGCAGTTGTGCAGCAAACGGGGATGGAGGGAAACATGCAACCATGTTGGCTGATCTTGAAATTCATGATCATGAACCTTGAGTGGGTCCTTAATGCTCCCTGACAATTATGCTACATTTCTTTAGTCCATCACTGTCCTACTCTCCAGGGGACTTTTATACTGTTTCCTCACACTGTCCTCACCTCCTCTCCCATCTTCACTCTCAGCTGATGACCTTGCCTTTCTCTTTCACTAAGAAAATAGAAATAAGCAGAAGAGAATTTTGATGGGACTACCCACTACATCTATTAAGACCTATGTGTGTCTGTGTATTCTTATGGAGGATGGACCATTTGTGCTCCTCGCTAAGGCCAGAATCTCCAGTTGTCCTTAATGCCACTTCCTCTCACCTACTCCAGTACATTGCTCCAATGATTTCCCCCTCTCCCCTCTTTATTGGATCATTCCCATCGGCATACTGATACACTATTTTTTCTCCCTCCCCACCCCTCATTAAAACAAATGAACAACTCTCTCTTGACCTTATATGCCTTTCCAGCTTCCACCCACTTGTTTGCTTTTCTGCCCAGGAAAATTCCCTGAAAGTATTGTTTATATTTTGCTATTTCCAATTTCTCTCCTTCCATGTTCTCATCACTAAAATTGGACTTTCTGTTTCCTGCACTAAAACCGCTCTTGTTAGTGTGTCCTATGACCTCTCTGTAGCCAAATCTTAGTCTTTATCTTACTTGCCCCATCAGCAGCATTTGACAGAGCCCATAGCAGTTTTTCCCCTGAAACCCTTTTGATTCCCAGGGCATCATTTCTCCCACCTCTCTGACTACTCCTTTTCATGGATTTTTTCCCTCATTTCCCTGACCTCTGAACAGGTGACCAAACATTTCAGTTTGCCCTGTGGTTTTAGCACTGAAAGTCCCACCTCTAGGGAAGCCCCCTGGGGTTGGTGACCTTACCTCCAAATGTTAAAGTGTCCCATTGTACATGCACTGCCTTGATGATCTCACCCAATCTCAAGTCAGATTTTTTTTTCTATTGAAGAAAGTTAAGGTCCCAGAGTGTGATGTCTCCTGCAGACCCCACATTTGCCAGGTGGTTTCAGTGTAGCCCTTGTAAAAGGGGATCCTTCCTGTGTAGGTGTTTAAGCCATTCCAGTTTAGATTCTTCAAGAAAGCTCTGTCCCCACTTTGGCAGGCACCCCTTCTAGGTGCTCGGTGTTACCAGCTGTCAGATACTTTGACTATTGCCCCAGTTCCTTCAAACCATGCAGTACCAGTCTGGTACCCACACTGATAGGAACCCTCTGGCTAGGGCTCCTGAGAATGTATTTTAAAAACTGTTCTTCAATGAGACATCCACCTTAAATGATGGAGTCCCCAAATGCACAGAACTTCTCGATTACAAGGTTATAATTCGTGCCCTTCTCATTCTTATAGGTGCCGGTGATGATCCTCATCCAGCCTCTTTCTCCCCATGGTTTGCCCCATGAATTCTGGATGATCCAGTACTCAATGCCTTTGCTGCACCCCACCCAACCATAGAAACTGAGGATTTCCAAATTCCCCTTCCCCTGAAGCTGCTCCTCCTCTAGTCTTCCCCACTTCAGTAAATGGCAACAACCTTTTCCCAGTTGATCAGGCCCCAAACTTTGGAATCTTCCTTGACTTTTGTTTCTCTCATACCCTACATCTAATCCTATGTGCCCTACCTTCAAAATATATCCAGAATTGGGTCACTTCTCACCACTTTCTCTGCTATCAATGTTGTCCTAAGCCACATTATCTCCCTCCTGGATTATTGCAATGGCTTTCTAAAATCACTCCCTTCTTCCAAACTTGCCCCTGATGATAATTCTTAACAAAATATCCAGAGTGGTGGGGTTCAAGCTAAATCTGACCATGAAACACGTCCACTCAAAATCCTCCAATAGTTTTCCAACTCACTCAGAGTAAAGAGTAAAACCTTCCTAAAAGCCACAAAACAGTTGTGAGACTTATATGATGGGGCCTGACCTCATCTCCAACTACTCTTACTCTTCTCCAGCCACATAGGTCACCTTACTGCTCCTGAAGGCACTGGCAGGCCTTAACTTACCTTCCTGTTGCCTCTGCTTAAATGTACTTTCCTAGATATCCCCTCAGTCAGCTCCCTGACTTCCTTCTGGTCTTAATCAAATGTCATGTATCAGAGACCTTCCCTGGCCATCTACAATTATAATTTCCTCCCCCATACACACACTCCCTATGATCATTTCCTGCTATATTTTCCCCTTGGCATTTACCTAATACATGTTTTACTTTTCCTATAAATTGCCCCCCCCCCCCGCCCCCCCCCCATCAACGCGGCGTCAGAAGAACAAGATGTTTTTTTCCCACTGGTTCACTGCTCTGTTTCAATGCCTAGAACAGTGTCTGGCACACAGCAGGTAGGCAATACATATTTGTTAAATGAATGAATGAATAAACAAAGTACATAAAAGATGTGTAGAAAAAGTTCTACAGGGGAATTTAGAAGTACAGGTAACTTCTCTCTGAGGTCAGGTAGATGAATGTAGCAAAAATTGTGGAAGAACTGGCATTTTACCTGAACCTTGAAAAATGCACAGGCAGGAGGGCCCTAAGGTCTTAGTAGCACTCAGCGTTGTTTAACTCTTCCCTTTCCTCCCATAACAGCCCTAAGGACACTTCCAGGGGTTCCTCCTACCTTGAATCCTCCATTGACACTTGGAGGAAGGGAGGCTCTCTCTTCCCACCACCAAGACTTCCTTGTCTTATTCTCTTCCTGACTTTCAGCCAGCTGTCTATTAGAAAGTTCTGATAATTTCAGCAAGTTTACACCTGACAAGGGATAAAGTCTTAGTCCCTGTGGGCATTTTCAGGGATTACTGTATAAAACTCACCTGGAGAGCTTCTCCAACTGTAGATTCCTAGGTCTATCACACAAGTTTAAACAAGCTTTTTTTTTCTTTTCTTTTTTTCCCATTTTCACTTTTTAAAAAATTAGAGCAGTTTTAGGTTTACAGAAACTATAGAGTTCCCATATAACTCCCTCTCACACATGCAGTTTCCCCTGTTATTAACATTTTGCACTGGTGTGATGCCTTTGTTTCAATTGATGTACCATCTTATTATAATTATACTATTAACTATAGCCCATAGTTTATATTAGGGTTCACTCTTTGTATTGTTCAATTCTATGTTTTTTTTTTCCTGGTAGCTTATTTACAACCTAAAATTTCCCTTTTTATCCATATGTACAGTTCAGTGGTATTAATTACATTCACAAAGTTGTGCTTCCATCCCCATCATCCATTGCCAGAACTTTTCCATCACTCCAAACAGAAACTCAATACGTTTTAGCTTTTTAAAGTTTATGATAATGGACTGACTACAGAGTTTGTCTAAGCAAGAACTATTTCATGGGAGATGTTCCCCCTCAATACTTGTAAGGCCTGGCTTTCTATCAGGGAGCCTTAGCCTCGCTGGGAGAGATGAAATTCATGATACGTATATAGACAGACTGATGCAAAAGGACTTTTTAAAGAAACATATCTGTGAATGAAAAGAATTGTAAACATAGGTGAGCTTGTGAGTATTAGAGTGATGAGAAAGAAGCTGATAAGAATCTATACTATACAAAGTACTACATTAGATTCGTCACATGTATCGTCTCCTTTAAATTGACAGTACCCCTGCACATTAAAAATAATTGCACTTGTTTTCAGATAAGGGATTTGAGTATCAGAGACGTTAAGTTCTTGCCTAAACAAAGTCATATGCCATGTAAAGATGATGACAGACTTTTAGATCGAGTTTTCCCAAACATGCTCATTTTGATCCAGAGGTCCAAAGACTACACATTGAAAAACCTAGAAGGATTTCCTAAAGGTAGCCTTCCTGAAGGCCTATGTGGAAAATGATTTTGTTCAGGTGGTCCTTTGATGTCCCTAAACTGATACAGTATTCTTATAAAGCAATCTTCATTTATCTATCCAATCATCCATCTGTCCGTCTATCCTCTGTCTCAGATTCTGTGTTTAAGTGAATTTTCCTATACTGTAGCAATGCCTGCGGAACTTTCTCTTTTCAAAACAGCATCCCCAGATTCTAATTACCACCTGCAACTCCCCCAGTGTAAAACTACATCCTTCCCAGTCTCCCCTCAGGTACCAACTAGCAATTTGCTTTCATTCCCTACCTCGTGTTTATATCCAGCTGCTCCTCCAGCCAACTGTCAGGGAGGCTCTCTTTTTCCAGTCTCTGGTTTCCTATTATCATTTCTTTGTCCTCTGCCTCTGAACAAACAGCTCTACCCAGATGCCTAAGTGTAGCCAAGCTATTGTGGTAAATTCACATTTCCCTTAGCTCCTGTTTCCTGACTCCAACTCCTACTGCCCTTTATCTGGCTTTCACTAGTATCAGCCAAATAAATTGACTAACCAGATTAAGACATGCAATGCACTAAAATAGAGTAACTTTAATAATTTCCAATAAAACAAAATGTCAAGGGAAAAATACATCTTTGATGTGCAAAGATTCCAAAACAAACAAAAAGCACCTAAAAACTCGACAAAATCCCACTTAGCAGATACAGAGGTATCTGTAAACTAACAATTCAAAAACTGACAGTTTGAGTGGTTATTTCTTATGCTGCCCCCAAATGCCTTTTGTGTGTGTGTGTGGGGGGCGGAATAAAAGCTTTGTGCTTGTTGTTAAATTAGTGTACAGGAACTCTATGGCACTGGCAGAAGGAATAATTACTCTAGCTGCTGTAGCCCCACCTCTTATACCCCTCATTTTTCTGCAATATCTCTTTTGCTACAAGGACATTTTCTTGCTGTGCCAGGGAAGCTCTGAGTGAACCTCTGTGGACATGCAGTCTGCTCTGAGAAAACCTGATTCAATGTCCCTGAAAGTGTCAGTTCTCCAGGAACAGGCTGGTGGTGGGCAGCAATCTTGACATGCTGCTCTAAATATCTTGAGGATCCTATTTTTGTTGCATGGTAAGACTGGTGTCTGCAACCATCCAGACTAACACAAGCCCCGGTGCTTCAAGGTGAACAGAAATATCTTTTTGAAAAGCATATAAATAGCTTCTAATCCCAAAATCAGTGAATGCATTTTTGGCCCCAGTCATCCACACATTTAGCCAAATGGTCTAGGACAGAATTTAATATTGTATGTGTTTTGTCTCATCAATAGAAAGGGTAATGAAACCCATAGAGGGAAGTTTTCTTTGCTCTGAGAATACCTCTATGTCCCAACATTAATATGTGAGATTCTGTTCTGCACAAAATTATTCCTGAATAACCCTCAGGGGCCCATCCCTCCTGTCAGGGCTACATACCCTCATCTCCTTATAACAATGATTCTTAACCTTGTAAGAGTTCGGGCATCTTCCATATGCTACAGTCTTCTTCTAGCATGGTTTATCTTTTCAAAAATTAAAACAAGTTAAAATGTGTCCAGTGCATTTGTAAAAGTTTTATTGTTGTGAAATATATACAGATCAAAAGTTCCCATTTTAACCACTTTCTCAAGTGTACAAATCAGTGATATTTATTACTTTCAAAACATTGTACTACCATCACCAACATCCGGTACCCCAACTTTTTCATCATCTTAACCAGAAACTGTGCACCCATTAAGCAATATCTCCTTCTTTGCCTCCCTGGCCTGAGTCCCTGGTAACCTATCTACCATCTGTCTCTATGAAATTTGATTATTCTAGGTATTTCATAAAAGCAAGATCATACAGTATTTGTTTTTTGTGTGTGTGTCTGGCTTATTTTGCTTAGCAAGGTGTCTTCAAGGTTCGTCTATGTTGTAGCATGTATAAGAACTTCTTATGGCACAGTGCGCTTTTTTTCCCAGAAATTTGTGACCAACTTCTCATGGGTATAGAAATGCCTAGACCAAACTTTAAAGTTACAGGATGGGAGAAAGTCAAACATTGACTGGAAGTCTACTATGGGCAAGGCACAGTGTGTGTATATTTATATATTTAGAGTTTAGGTAGTTCTAGCAACAACCCCATGAGTTATTATCCCATTATAGGTGCAAGTTGAGGAACTTTCTCTAAGTCAAATAGTAATGCATCTGACTAAAATATATGTTTTTTCCGCCCTACTAAACTACTTATCTTTGAAGACTAGAACTTCTTTGTCCTTTTTCTGTCTCCTTTTTGGCATCACTTCTGCCCCTCACCAGGCACCTTGTGCTTCAGATACTAAGTTCCCTGCTGAGTTCATTCAATTATTCCTTCATTCACTTACTCATTTATTCTGTCAGTCATACAAGCATTCAAACACTTATTGGTACCTTCTAAGCACTTTACTAGGCACTGACAGACAGCCATGAGCAAATCAGGAAAAAATTCCCTGCCCTTGCCAATATACTAGAAAGGAATGTACAATAAGTACACAGACATTTACCATGCAGTGTGGTAGATACAATTAGAGAGGCCAGCCCCAGTGGTGCGCTGGGAGTCCAGAGCAAGGGCATGTAATGCAGCCCGCAGGAGAGCAGGAAGGGAAGAGACTTCTCATACTAGAGAGGCGTCTTGAGGCTTTCTCTGTAGGAATTAGCCTCATAAGTGGACAAAGTTTGTTCCGCTCGGTGACTGCCCGTTCCCCATGGCAAGTAGGGCAGGGTGACAGGAATAGAGATGATTGATAACCAGAGATGAGGCTGTACAGGTGAGCAGAGGCCAGACCCTGAAGGGCATTGTGTCATGGTAGGCATGATAGGGAGTTTAAAATTTATTCTGCAGGTGGTGGGGAGTCGAGTGCTCAAGTAGTACTTCCTGAGTCCATGAGTCCTGGGCCTGTGCTCATATGTTAAAACAGAGAATAGAATGAGGCTGGTGACATGTAAACACGGTTGAATGAATTCTGTTCATACTTCATTGTGAAAGAACTTCTTCCTTTACCTGAAGACACTAAGTCAATAGTGTAAAAGTATGATCAAGACCTAAGTCCTTGCGGAAAACTCTGTTGTGCTTTCTTCTTGTGTCTAAGACTGCCATTGTATAACCCATGTAAACTATTTGGAAACTTGGATTTTGAGACATTATTGCTGCAGCGTTATTATCAGAGGAATTCTTATTCATTACATGGCAGTTTTATTTTTGTAATATAAAAATATATCCAAGTGAATTGAAAAATTTCTTTGTCCAAAAACAAAATAAAAATACAAAAAATAACTTTGAAAAATGGCTCATCAGAAATATGAGAAAAGGTTAATATCATGAATATGTAAAAATGTATAGCAGAATATAGAAGAAGGAACATTTGCAATCCTGAAACAACCATAGTACACGTTTTGCTGTGCTTCTTCCCAGCCTTTTTTCTATGAGCAGGTATATATATGTGTGTATGTATAAAAAATATATAATTGAGATCATTTTACATATGGTTTTATATCTTTACTTTTTCACTTAAATTTAATGAGACATGATGTTTTGACATTCTCCTAATACATATTTTTGAAAATATGTGAAGCATAGTTTCACATTTGAAAATATGATCTTAATGGCTGTATAAAGTGTATCCTGTGGATACCACAATTTTATTTAACTTATTTTTAGACATTTAGGTTGTGGCCAATTGGAAATAATACTGTAACAATGTTGTAAACAAACTCTTTGTTAATATCTGATTATTTTCTAAGGAAATAATAGTTCAAAGGGTATGAATATTTGTGAGGATCTGGATACACACTGACAAATTGGTCTAAAGAAAAGATAATTATATTTTTGTAAAGCAAATTGAAAATACATAACAAGAGACTTAAAATTTTTATACCCAAATGCAGTAATTGCATATTTAGAAATACATCCTAGGGAAATATCCTAAAATGCAGGGGAAAAACCTTACATACAAACATATCCACCATAGTGTTAAAATAATCAAAAACTGGAACTTTTAATCTTCCATCACAAGAAGTATAATTTGCCAAGCTGCCTTTTGTCTGTTATTTTATTTTTTGAAGTTGAAATAAAGTTTTAAAAAATGTTATATACAGTTTGATTTAAACTCTTTTAAGAAAAATACCAAAGGGAATTTTATCAAAGCATGAACAGTTTTTGGAGATAGGAATATGGATCATTTCTTTTCTTCTTAATTTACTCTATTTTCATTAGTATGAATTATTTTTCTGCTTTAAATATTGACTAAGCAAAATACTACTCTTCCTTTGTGCAATTGTATGCGCTTTTCTTTTTTTCAAATTTCCTTATCAATGTGAGTTTTTTGTATAAAACTTCAACCATATTTTCATTTTCTAATGGTGTGGACCAGACTTTACATTTTGTTAAGAAGTCAATAGAAACCGTATGAGTTTTCTCCACACAGCTTCCCTTGAAGTAAGCAGTTTGAAAGTACCTGCTAGTTCCAGAATGCTTTCGTGGATTCTACCTATGGAGAATGGATATGGGGCTTAGGATTTAGAATTCAGGTTTGGTTCCGACTTGCCCTAGATCTGAGTCAATTAGAAGGCAGCAGTCAGGAGAGTTGTTGTCTGATCTATTCATTGATCTGTGGAGAAGCAGACCGGGTAGCATTTTTGGAGGAGAATGTTCAGCTCCAGGCTGAGAAAGCACTTTTCAATCCAAATCTCAGTCTCGATTTCCATATGTCAATAACCTGCTTTAGGTTTTTTTTTTTTTTTTAAGATGGAAAGGAAAATGATTTGACGTGACATAAAATAAGAAATGTTTTGAAGGAGATGCAGTAGGAGACTTTAAGAATTTTTGTGAGAACTGGGATGCCTCTGTAATTATTTTTATGTTTTAAATGTTATATTTAATTTTCGTATGTATACATACATATATAATTTTACATAAATGCATAAATGTGATGTATTTTTTTAGCAGTGTCTTTTTTCTTTCCATTTTTGCTACTATCCCCTCCCCTTTTCCCCCTTTCACCCATGTTAACTACCTATCGTGTAGCCTTAGTAGGAGACCTTTATAATTTCAGAATATATCAATTAAATTATAACTTTCCCACTCAAAGTTTTGGATGGATGTTACACTTCAAATGTTAGCCTGGATTGTAAGCTCTGTGGCAATGACTTCTCATTAGTAGCTCATCTGTGCTGAACCTATACTTAGAGAAGTGTTATCTCCTTTTATGTGAAGAACTGAAGAGCTAAATGTTGTTTCTGGCAAGCGATAGAGTCTTTTTCATTTACTTCAATTTTAGAATGCTCCAGTAAACGTTATGTGACTTAAAAAATAAAAATCTTCTGTAAGCACTGATAGTGAAGGGCACAAGAGAATTTTCTGGAGGCATAGAAATGTTTTATATCTTGACCATGGTGATGGTTACATGGATGTATAGCATTTGTCATAACCATTGAACTATATGCTTAAAATGGGTGCATTTTGCTGTAGCTAAATTATACATAAAGTTTATAAGAAAAAAAAAAAAGCATTTCTATTCATTTAAACTCTTGGGTTTTAGAATTTGCTGTAAAGACATTGTCATTCACTCCTCATCTACCCATGATGACATGTGGATTTCAGGTGGTTCATTCCGTGGGGCCATTTGAGGTCTGGGAAGTGATGGAGAAAAAAAGGTGACTCAGCAGGTGACAGGGTGTCACTCCAGGAACTGTCATCAGAGCTGCTCACTTCTCTTGTTCTTCCTCTTTTGTTCGTTTACAAGCATCTCCCAGGTGGTGGTGAGAGATGTAGAAGGAAGCAGTTTTGATTTGGTATCATAGATACAGAGTCCAATTCTGTGTCTCAATATTTCTCTCTCTCTCTCTTTCTCCCTCCTTCATTACTTCATTGCCAAATATAGGCCAGGACGAGCGATAGGTTCATGTGGTGGTTTGAAGCTATATGTTCCCCAGAAAAACATGTGCATAATTTTAATCCATTCCTAAGGGTGTGAACCCATTGTAAGTAGGATCTTTTGATAAGGTTACATTAGTTAAGGTGTAATCCACATCAATCAAGATGGGTCTTAATCCTATTACTGGAGTCCTTTATAAGTGGAATGAAATTCAAACACACACAGAGAAAGAAAGCCAAAGGAAGCAGGAAGCTGAACATCAAGGGAACCAGAATAGAAGGGAGAGACCAGGAGACACCTCCGTGTGCCTTGGCATGTGACAGAGGAGCCCAGGATTGCAGGTAGCCAGCCCCAGAACACCAGTCTTTTGGGAGAAAGTATCACCTTGATAGTGCCTTGATATGGACTTTCTTTTAACCTCAAAACCATAAGCTAATAAATTCCCATTTTTCAAAGCCAACTCATTTCATTGTATTTGCTTGAGCAGCCTAGGAAACTAAAACAGTACAAGTTAATTAAACAAATGTCTGGATAACCATGGGAAAAATACAATTAATGTAATCTATGGACTGTAGTTAACAGAAATACTGTAATATTCTTGTATCAATGCCAAAGATGTACTGTATTAATAGTAGTGGGGTATAGAAAAAATATGGCAAATATACACTATGGGCCATAGTGGTAATAGTCTGATGATGTTATTTCATAATCTGTAACAAATATTCCACAAAATGTGGTATGTTGGTGAAGGGTTGTTGCATGGGAATTCCACACATGTGTATGATTGTTTTGTAAGTTCACAAATTCTGTAATAAAAATATATATTTTACAAATCACCATTATTTTCTTAAAGGATTGTTTTGGAAGCCAAATAGTGGATTTCTCTGTATATGTCCTTTATCTTTTTCTGTCTACTCTCAACACAGCCATAAGTGTGATACCTGTTAAAACAGGAGCAGTCAGATGATGTCATCTTGTGCTCTAAACTCTCCAAAAGTCTTCCATTACATTTAGAGGGAAAGCCAAAACTTACTATGTGTATCAGTTAGCATTGCCACAATACTTCTGTGTAACATGCTATGCCAAATCTAAATGGCTTAAAATACAATCCTTTATTTATGCTCATGTTTGTGGGATGGTTGTTGGTGGTTTGATGGTAGCACTCCTGATTCAGTAGTAATTGATTTAAGGTGCAGGTTGGGTCCAGTTCTGCATCACATGATCTTTGTCATCTTTGGACTAGCTGTCTACCTAGCGTAGGTTCTTCTCTTGATGATTCTAGATGCTCCAAAGAGCAAGCCAAATTAGGATCCCCCCACCCCCCCCAAAAAAAAACAACTATCATTATTTCTGAGCCTAACAAGTCTCCAACTGCTTGTTACAATCTCTCTTGGGAGAGTTTTGGGCTAAACTTAATTATGCTTTTTATTCTATTGTTTACTTTAATCATGGTGACCAATAAACTACACTTGAAGGAATGACTCCATAATGTATCTCACTCTAAAAGTAATTTGGCTAGAAATGGTGACATTTAGACTATGAAATGATTAAGGCAGATACTCATCTCATTTTCCCCACTACTCCAATATTTGGCCTTATATTAAATACTGTTATTGAAGTTGCACGTTGTCAGGGAGACCCTGCCTTCCATCTCAGTTTATGTTAAAAGCAACAAAGCTTTTGTTCCTGTGCACACTTCTTTTGCTGTTACTAAGTCCCAGAGAGTATCCAGTCATTTTGGTTTCTGCCAATGTCAGGGAGTGCAGGAGCATTCACCAGGGAAGAGATTGGGTAGGACTGGGAAATGCGGAAGATGGTGAAAGAGTGTGGAAGTGAGGGAGTTTGATGAGGAACTGTGTCAGAAATTCTAAGAGCATCTGAGTGTGTGAGGGACCAGCATGGGAAAGCACACCTATTCATCAAAAGTGTCTCCAGCCAACTCTGTCTAAACCATGTTTCATAACTACTTTTTTTAAAATTGATTTTTAAAAATTTTTAAAGAAGCTTTCGATTCCATAAATGTTACATAAAAAATATAAGGGATTCCCATATGCCCCACTCCCTCCCCTCCCACACTTTGCTGCATTAACAACATCCTTCATTAGTGTGGTACGTTTCTTAAAATTGATGAACCCATTTTGAAGCATTGCTACTAACCATGTACTACAGTTTACATTATAGTTTACACCCTGCCCAGCACAATTTTTTACATTATGACAAAATATACAATGGCTTGTATCCATTACTGCAATGCATGCAGGACAACTCCAATGTCCTGGAAATGCCCCCATATTACACCTTTTCTTCCCTCTCCCATCCCTCAGAACCTCTAGTGGCCATTGCCTTTATAGCAGTGATGAGTTCTTCCATTGCTAGAATAATAAGTCTATAGTAGAATAATAATAAGTCTACTTTAGTCCATTGTTCTTTCCTCAATTGGGATGGTGATGCCCACTCGATTTCTAATTGAGAGGAGGCTTAGATCCCATGGGGCAGATAGATGGAACTGTCTTGTTTGCAGTTGCAGACACTCTCTATTCCTTGGGATGGGCGTTGTCCATTGTCATCTCCTTGTTAGTTGTCCTGGATGAGTCCAGTGAACTGGAGAGTAGGTGTTAAAACTCTGTTGAGATTCAGGGCCCAGCTGGCACATGAATGGGCCAAAGATTTAAGTCTCTGGGGCATATATTTATCAAGTATAGTGCTAATTATGGGTTAAAAATAAAAGGAGAAGAGCCGTGTATAGAGAACCTATAAATGAATCTAACTCTGTTACACTGGGGAGCATAAATTCTAAAGTAAGGCCCACTGACAGGGTGCCAAATTTCTCTGGAGCCCTCAGGAGCCCCGCTATTTGAGGCACTGTTTATTGTGGCATCATAATTACTTTTTAATATTCGCAAAACCAGTTACAGAATGTCAGTTTGGAGAAACAGTGCAAAGGCAATCTAATATTGGATGTTTAGCAATAAGTGAATTTATGTGAATATAATTAATTAAATTTGTAATTCAAATTTATGTGTGGAATCTGGGATAGCTTATGGGGGTTAGACTGACATTTTTTATAGTGTTGTAAATCCTTTTTAAACAGTTCCAGAGTTAGATAATATCAATGGCATAAATAAAATTGGAGATAATTTATGAGGAAAAACTTCAACTACTTTAAGGAAGATCAAAAGTAGGTATGTATATATATATTTACTTATTTATTTGTTTTATAATCTCTTCAATAAAGTCCCTGTGAATTGTGGATAATCATTTGTTTGAGTTACTCTGTATATTTAAGTAATAAAATAAAACTTCAGCAATGCAGTTTTTTAATGTATCCAAATGGAGAGAAAGAAAACAAGATATATTTACATTACAATGCTTAAAATATATAATAATGGTATTGACCAAATGACAAAGACTACAAAAAGCCACCCAAATATCCAATATCCAGTAAAAGTTTGTTCTCTCTTTGGGCTGAACATCTGCAGTGGAAAGATCTAGAAACTGCTTCCACTTTTGGTAGGAGGGTTAGCTATGGAAGGAGGATAATATTGTCCCTTTCTAGGCTTGTGTCCCTCCAGGTTGTGTGTGATGAGTATCCCTCAGGGTGGAGACAACCATCTGTTAAATGAAAATGCCTCCATTACCTGTTGGAGAGTATGTCCTTTGGTGCCCTAGAGAAAGGGAAAAGATGCTCTGTGGGAAACCAGTTAAGTCTATGCTCCTGAGAGGGAATAGAGAAGCTGGGCTGAGAGAATGGAGAAGAAAGTAGTGAGAAGGTGTGGACCACATAAGGTTTGAGGTGACCCCTGCTTGGACTACAATTCTTCAGCAATTTCTATATCCATTAAATGCTTGGAATGAATGGTGGGTTTTTTGTTTTGTTTTGTTCTTGGAAACCAGTAATGAAGCAGGGTTTTGTGACTGGATTTACACAAGCTGGAACAGAGCCAGTAAGCACAGAGATAGGAGCTGGTCACAAAAGAGGTTCAAGAAGTAAGCCCTGAAGGTTCACATGATCCAATTTTGAACAAAAAACACACTGCTAGTGGGGGAAATGAATCCAGTTTTATGATGAAGCAGAACTGTGCAAGGCAGAGATAGAGAGGTAAAATAAATATTGGGTCCTGGGTGACTTCTGCAACCCTTCCTACTTTCAATTTTTATGAAACAATACAATCCCTTTGTTGTATGAATTGTTTTGAATATGATTGTCTATAACTTATAATAGAAAAATACTAATTGACATGTGTGACAGTTTGAAGCTTTTTGTGTACTCCAGAAAAGATCATGTTCTTGGAGTTAAGCCATTCCTGTGGGTGTGGGACCCTTTGATTGGGTTGGATTCATTTTGGGGGCGGGGGGGGGGGAGGGCGCTTTGATTGGATTACTTCAGTGAGGCATGACCCAGGGTGGGTCTTAGTCCTCTTGCTGGAGACCTTTATAAATGGAGGACTGAAAGCAGAGAGACTCAGAAGAAAGAACAGCAGAGGCAGAGAAACCCCAAAAGGCTGAGAGAGGCGCTAAAGGAGGAAATCAGCACACAGAGGCACAGAAAGAGGCCCCCAAGAGACTCAAAGCCTCTCTGACTCTGGGCTGTTACTAGAAGAGACTGCTGTTAAAGGTGGTTTGTCTGAGAATACGTGACTGAGTATTTGCCCAGGACTTTTCCAGTTTTAGCAACTGAAATTCCTGTGTCCTAGGAAATCCCTCAATGGTTGGTCACCCTGGACTCCTGGGAACTTGATGTGGGTGGGTGTTTAGGGACCTTACAGGCTTAGTGCTCTCTTTGACTCCATATTACTGGCTGAGGCAGGTCAGAGGAGGATCAGTGGAAGAAAACTGAAAAGTATGGTTCCATAAGAGGCTTACTTTTTTTCTCAATTTCAATTTGGATTCCAGGTACCCTTGATCCAGAGGAAGAAGGATAAAGCTGTTATTACTGAGACTCCAGATCTCACTTTAAATCTTCCTCTGGGGTGGGCAATGTATTTGGGAGACTGACAGATCTGCATTCTGGGTTCAGGGTACAGAGGTAAGGGGTTTAGGAATATGAAGTGCACATGGGTAGAAATAGGGGCCTGGCTATGGAGATTTCTTCTTGCACCTCACTCACCCACCCCCCACCATGGCAAGAACCTGGTCGATCATTTAACTTTCCATAGCTCCAGCTGGAAGAAACCATCACTATTTGAAAATAAAAATGGAAGTGAGGGAGGGAGGTATGGCAGTTTGGTATTGTTTATGAAATCCAAAAATAGATATTGGATTGTGTTTGCGAACAGATCTGTTTCTCTGGGTGTATTGGATTGTATTGGACTCAGAGGTTTCACTTTCACTTTATTAAATCAAGATTAGGGCTTTTATTTGACCACATCATTAGGGTGACTCGATTTGAGTCCTGTCCCGTACCCACCCCCACCCCCCCCACCTCTCCAGCTAGCCTACAGCTGTGGTCCATATATACAGATCCTCAGTCAAAGACAGGGAAGTAAACACATGGAGAAGGAGAACACAGAGAGTTTAGTTTTGATGCTGGAGCTCTGGGAAGAGAGCCAAGCCATTGGCCTGATAGTTTACAACTGGCCTTGCATAGAGCAGAGCAGCTGTGCCCGGAAAAAGATGAGCCCCGGGAATAGAGATGAGACTTATGCCAGTCTACAGTTGAGATCAGAAGAAGCTGGGACCAATGAGCCTTAAGAGGAAATAAGGACGGTTGGATCCTCGTAGACATTGCCTGCCATTTTGCTTCAATACGTGGCCATTGACTTTGGGTGAGCTCTTATGGTACCTTGAGTTGGACTCTTTAGGGCCTTGTGACTGTAAGCTTCTACCCCAAATAAATACCCTTTATAAAAGTCAACAGAGTTCTGGTACTTTGCATCAGCACCCCTTTGGCTGACTAATACATGAAGGACCAAATTATGTGAAAAAAAAATTGCCCTGATTTCAACTCAAAATATGTGTGCACGTGGGGAAGCTATATAAAGAGACAAAATGGTGTTATGGAACTCTATGAGTTGAAACAAGGCAGAGTAATATTAACCTTTAGCAGCAGCTACCTGCCCTTTTGCTGGAATGAGAAAATAAAAAATTGCATTCTTCCACTGTATAAAATACTTTGTAATATGGGGATAGGAGGTTTCCAATGCAGGGAGGAGCACTTGCTGATGCAAATACGTGATGGATACAGAGAGGAAGAGGTAAATGAATCTGTAGACTTGTCAGTAAGAAGCCAGGCAGGTAACGTTGGAGTAAGAAAGCTGGGGTGGAATGGGACATAGAGGAAGAGGCAATTTACCTTCGAGTCTTCCTAGGTGGCTTCAAAAACTACAATGAGGGCATTTCATAGGTTTTCTTTGAAAGAAGAGTTCATGCTCACATAAGATTGGGAAACACTACTTTCCTTAGCTCCATTTTCATATGTGCTTTAACTTGTCAAACTGCTTAACTTTAACTATTTCCAAAAGGTATTTAACTGGGTAATCTTACTTTATTTTAAATTGAGAAACAATTATCATCATCCTAGGGAAATAGTGATTCACAGAGCACTGTGACATTCTGCCAGTGTCAGAAATACTGTCTCAGAGGATTTGTTTCTGGAGATAACCCCAGTGAACACTCAGAAAGAAGTTTCCTTTAAATTCTTTTAGAGGTCCATGACATCTACACTGGTGGATTTCCAAAATGGACCCCCTTCCCCTAATCAGAGATGTAGAACCAGTTTAGATACCAACTTCTCAGAAGTTTTGGTTTCTTGACTGAAAACCAACTTTGATTTTGAAATCCCTTGCCTTTCAAAAAAGCAGCATTGTTTTTTTTTTGTTTTTTTTTTTTGTTGTTGTTTTTTTACCGGAAGGTACCGGGGATCAAACTACGTTCTCTCCATATGGTAGACGGACGCCGAACCTCTTGAGCCACATCTGTTTCCCTAGCAGCATTGTTTTGATTGGAGCACTGCATTATTTAATCTTTACAAATCTTCTCATTGAACAAAAATGTTAAATCTAAAACCTAAAAAGAGCCCGATCTTTTAGAAATGCTGTCTCAGATAGGTAAATAAGAAAAGAGCTAAGAAGGCAAACATGAAAATGAAAGTGGCCATTTAAGGGTCTGAATGATATTTCAATTAAAAAGAAATTTTATCACTCAAAACATGTGTGGAGATTCTTTTAAAAATTTGGATGGAAAAAAAATAAAGATTATCATATTGAGTAAAAGCACATTGGAAAGAGCTTGCTATTTACATGGAAGAACAGTTGAATTAGTAAAATACAAACCTATGTTCCATGAAAACACTATCTTTACAATTGCAACCCTGTCAAAAGGAAAAAACATAGGAAAATTACTTTATAAATATTTTATAGCTAGAGAACATTTTAGCTGAGCAGCCTAAACCTAGACTTTTAGGTTAGAGGCAATATGCTCTCATTTTCATATGATATAAATAGGCCATCTATCATTATTTGAGACCATTTTTTTGCACTAGACTAAAAAAATGGGCTGTGTTCAGATGAGAGGAAATAGCAGGCATTGATTAAGAATGTTTAGGGAAAAAAGTGTATTACCTTTCAAGAATTCTTCTGAATGTACGTTCTAATTGAATTGTCCTTTCCAAAATAAATGAAGGACTAAAGAAGTTTGTTATCACTTGTATTAGTCAGCCAAAGGGGTGCTGATGCAAAATACCAGAAATCTGTTGGCTTTTATAAAGGGTATTTCTTTGGGATAGAAGCTTACAGTTACCAGGCCATAAAGCATTAGTTACTTCCCTCACCAAAGTCTATTGCCACGTGTTGGGGCAAGATGTCTGCCGATGTCTGCCTAGAGTTCAGGTTTCTTGGATTCCTCTCTTCCTGGGGCTCCGTTTCTCTCTGGGCTCAGCTGCTGTGCTCTCTCCACAAGGCCAGCTGTAGACTATCAGGCAAACAGCTCTGTCTCTTTCCCTGGGGCTTCTGCTGTGTCTAAGGAGCCATCTCTATTCCTCTGTGTTCTTCCCCTGTGTGTTCACTTCCTGGGCTCCAGCTCAAAACTCCCAACACTGTCCTTTGCCATGTCTTTTCTCTGTGAGTCCCTGTCCACCAGGGGGCAGAGACTCAATACCCTCCTGACGTGGCCCAATCAAAGTCCTAATCGTAATTTAACCAGTTAAAAATTATACTTCTGACATAATCCAATAACTATTTTTGGAATTCATAAACTATGCCAAACTGCTATATCACTTAACTGAAATCTTCTAGAAAAGGAATTTCTCTCTAAAAGATATGAGACACAGAAAGGAGTAGCTATGTCTGCCTTGGAGCTACCTGTGTGCTCTTCTGAGGGTGCCACAGCTACACAGGACCGTGCCCAGGGAGATGTGGAAATGGTCGGTTTTTCTTGAGGGTTTCCATATCTCCCAAGAACTCCCCCCCCCCCATTTTAGTACCCTCAGAGGAGTCCAGGCCTTTGGTTCTCCAGCTGTCAAAGGACCCTTTCTTTGGCACCCTACCCTGGACTGTTGATAGAATGCACCTTTCCTGCATCTCACTGAAACTTCAAATCTTACCCTCCCTCTTTATTCACACGAGCAAAACATTGGAAACAACTTAAATTCCAAACAATAGGGAAATTAAAAAAAAATAGATTAAGTATTCTGGTGGAAAACTAGTAAATCATTAAAACGGCAATTTTGATTACTAAAAAATGTGAAAAAAACAAGATACACAATTCTATGTATTATATAATCTATATACATAAATTCTATACGTATATCCATTCTACACTTATAAATTTTTACACAAATACTCTATATGCATCTATCTGAAAATGCTACTAGTACTTATATCTTGGTATAATTACACTTGATTTTTATCTTCTTTATACATTTTATTTACCCCAAATTATCTAAATGAACATGTATTACATTTCTAATAAGAAAAGATTAAAAACAATAATTTATATTTTAATAATTATGTTTTATTTCTATTTTCTTTTTGGTCCATTTCTTTACTCCCCAGTTTTTCCTAGAGGAACTGAATTTATTTGGGCAATTATATTAATATCTGTAGTGCAGACCTGGAATTGTGTGTCAAGAAGTCTGGGTACTAGACCTGGCCTTGCTGCAGATTGGCTCTGTGGCCTTGGACGAGTTACCTGGCTTCTCTGGGCCTCAGTCTTCTCATCAATAAAAGAAGAAGCTTGGAAGAGATAACCTCTGAGGTACGTCTCTGGGTCTGTGACTCTGTGGCTTTGTGGCTATGACTTTCCCAAGTAATATATTGTTACTTGAGAAGCTTGTGCATTAATCCCAAGGAATAAATTTAAATGATAAAAATTTTTGTAATATAAATAGTAGTCTTGTGTAAGAAATATTTGCATGAATGTGGGCTCTTCTGGGTCCTTATTTAATATTCTTGGACAGTGATTCTCAAACCTGAGGTTGCACCAGAATCACCTGGAGGACTTGTTAGACTGTAGACTGCTGGGCCCCACTCCAACACTTTCTGATTCTGTGGGTCTGGGATGAGGGCAAAGAAATTGCATTTCTAGCAACTTCCCAGGTGATGCTGATGGTTTGGAAGACCCTACCTAAATAAATGTCCTTTTTAAGGGAAGCCATTTCCAATCACCGTATTGGATTTCTTTTTTTCCTTTCTAGAAATGTTAGAAAAGTGTCCTGAGCAATATGCAATGATATCTCCAAAGCCCTTTTTATTTGCAATGAAAACCTTGTTCCCTAAGGATGCTCTAAGTATGAGCAAATGAAGATCTTAGAGAGGCTAGGGTCTAGAGGTGGGGTAGGGAAGAGAAAGTGCTTTGTTCAACTCAGTAGAGTCCTCCCAACATGGAAGGCATGAGGTTTCCTCATCAATTAGACCAGAAAGCGAGATGGCTTTCTCTGAGGCACATATTTAAAACCTAGGTACCCGGATGGTTCCAGGATGTCACCATTACTTGATTGGTACCTGGGTATTCCTCAGAGACATCTCCCCTTTATTGTTACACAATTTCCTAAATCGATGGCAGCCTGTAGGAGTGGAGATCTGAGTCAGCAAACTCAGACAGGAACGCTGACGAGGCAGTCTCCTCCGCCAGGGGAACTAGTCCCCCTTTCAGAAATCAATCGTGCATGGTCCCTTCCCGTATCTTTGCACACGCCACCCCTGCCTGCTTAGAGTGCCTTGGCCTAAGCTACTTATCCTTTTTTTTTTTTTTTTCAGCCTTCTGTAGTAGCCCCTCATAAATGACTTTACTATAGAGCTTACCACATCTTACTGACACTGCTCAATGAGGTGACCTTCCTCTGTGGCACTGGAAATACCCTGAGTGAAGGCTGGTCTTGGATTCATCTCTCTATTTCCAGAACTTCAGAGAACGTCTGGCAAGTGTTTGCTGTTGAAAATAGGGCCAGGGATTTTCAGACAAAATTGCATCTTTAACAGAAGTAAAATGATCAATAAACAAAACCAAAACTCAAAAGTAAGTAAATGAGTGAAAGATCAAATATCTCTTTCCTTTTTTTTTTTTTTTTTATTTTCTCTTCAAACTAATATAGCAATAAACTTTTTCTAGTCTCATCAAGACGGCTCCTTATTTCCAGAAGCGTTCTCATAGCGCTGACTCATAGTTTCTGTCTGCTCAGGTATCTGCAGGTGTGCTAGTGAAAATTTCAGGAACCCACCCCGGATTTCTCACCTGACTCCTCTCCAGCAATCTCTGAAGGGCATCCCTGTTTTCTTCTTTTTTAGAGATTAAACAGAGCTCCAACATTTCTATAAATAAATAAAATGATATGTAAAGTGCTTGGGGCTTAGAAAGGAGCTATCAGGTATTTGATGCTAGGTTAAATTTTATTCTTCCTTTTAAAGGAAGCAATGTGTTATTTATCTCCATCTATCTAGCTAGCATTTAAACTAGCTATCTCTCCTTGTATTTGTATATATGTATAGAAAAGAATTTGAAATGATGTTTACTTAATATTAATCATGAAGATTTTATATGGTGAGATCCAAGTGATTTTTAAAACATTGTTCATTGAACTAGTCAGTATTAACAGTTAAAAATATGAGAATGCATTATTTTTTTGACATTTTTTTAACTTTGTTTTGTACATTTAATAATTGAAAATATAAACAATTAAAAACTAAAAAGTAAACACAGGTGAATAAATATATACATTTCTCAATTAAATGTAATGGATACATATAATTTTTTTTTTTTTTAATCAAACAATATATTACACAATATATTTGGTTCATAGTAACCCATTCATACAATATTTGTCCTTTTGTGTCTGGCTTGCATCACTCAACATAATGTCCTCCAGGTTCATCCATGTTGCCCTAAGCTTTATGACTTCATTTCTTCTTACAGCTGCACAATATTCCATCGTGTGAATAGACCACAGTTTGTTTATCCATTCATCTGTTGATGGACACCTGGTGTGGCAGTTTGATGTAATTATGAATTCCAAAAATATAATTGAATCATGCTTGTAAACTGATCTGTTAATCTGGGCATTAGGTTAGGATTAGGGCATTGAGCCCCACCACATGGTGGGTGGAGAATTGAATATAAAAGGCAAGGCAAAGGACAGTTGAAGCAGTGTCTTTTGAGGAGCAGTTTTGATGTTGGAAAGAAGGCCCCAGGAGAAGAGAAGCAAGCTGTTCTCTATAGCTGACCTTGTGGAGGAAACAGGAGCTAAGCCTGGAGAGAAACGCAGCCCTGGGAAGAGAGGAACCCCAGAAGCCTGAACCCTGGCAAATGCCGGCAGCTATCTTGCTCTAACACATGGCAATGGACTGTGATGAGAGAAAAAACTTAATGCTTTATGGCCTGGTCTCTGTGGACTTCTACCCCAAATAAATACCCTTTATAAAGACCAACCCATTTTTGGTATTTTACATTAGCACCCCTTTGGCTAACTAATACACCTGGGTTGTTTCCAACTTTTGGCAATGGTGACTAATGTGGCTATGAACATCGGTGTGCAGATGTCTGTTCATGTCACTGCTCTCAGTTCTTCTGGGTATATACTCAGTAGTGGTATTGCAGGGTCACATGGCAAATCTATATTCAACTTCTTTAGGAACTGCCAAACAGTCCTCCATAGTGGTTGTACCATCCTGCATTCCCACCAACAGTGAAGAAGTGTTCCTATCTCTCCACATCCTCTCAAATACTTGTAGTTCTCTGTCTTTTTTTAATAGTGGCCATTCTGATAGGTGTGAAATGATATCTCATTGTAGTTTTGATTTGCATTTCCCTAATCATGAGTGGTGTTGAGCATTTCTTCATGTGTTTTTTTGCCATTTGTATTTCTTCTTCAGAGAAATGTCTATTCAAGTCTTTCATCCATTTTTTAATTGGGTCATTTGTCTTTTTATTGTTGAGCTGTAACATCTCTTTATATATCCTGGATATTAAACCCTTATCAGATATGTGATTTCCAAAAATTTTTCCCATTGAGTTGGCTGCCTTCTCACCCTTCTGACAAAGTACTGTGAGGTGCAAAAGTGTTTAATTTTGAGGAGGTCCCATTTATCTACTTTTTCTTTTGTTTCACGTGTTTTGGGTGTAAGGTCCAAGAAACCACCGCCTACTACAAGGTCTTCAAGATGTTTCCCTACATTTTCTTCTAGTACTTTTATGGTCCTGGCTTTTATATTTAGATCTTTGATCCATTTTGAGTTGATTCTTGTATAGGGGGTGAGATAGGGGTCCTCTTTCATTCTTTTGGTTATAGATATCCAGTTCTCCCAACACCATTTGTTGAAGAGACTGTTTTTTCCCATCAGCGTGGGCTTGGTAGGTTTGTCAAAAACCAGTTGACTGTATAGGTGAGGGTATATTTCTGGATTCTCAATTCTATTCCACTGATCAATGTGTCTATCTTTATGCCAATACCATGCTGTTTTGACCACTGTAGCTTTGTAATATGTTTCAAGGTCAGGCAGTGAAATTCCTCCCATGTCGCTCTTCTTTTTTAGAATGCTTTTGGCTATTCGGGTGCACTTACCCTTCCAGATGAATTTGGTAATTGCCTTCTCTAATTCTGTAAAATAAGCTTTTGGGATTTTGATTGGTATTGCATTGAATCTATAAATCAGTTTGGGCAAGATTGACATCTTCACCATATTTATTCTTCCAATCCATGAACACGGAATGTCTTTCCATTTGTTTAGGTCTTTTTAAATTTCTTTTAGCATTGTTTTGTAGTTTTCTGTATATAGGTCCTGTACTTCTTTGGTTAAATTAATTCCTAGGTATTTGAGTGTTTTTGTTGCTATTGAAAATGGAATTTTCCTCCTGATTTCTTCCTCAGATTGTTCAGTACTAGTGTAGAAAAACATTACTGATTTTTGCGTGTTGATCTTGTATCCTGCCACTTTGCTGAACTCATTTATTAGATCAAGTAGCTTTGTTGTGGATACTTCAGGATTTTCTAAATACAGGATCATGTCATCCGCAAACAGTGAGAGTTTTACTTCCTCTTTCCTATTTGGATGCCTTTAATTTTTTTGTCTTGTCTAATTGCCCTAGCTCGAACTTCTAGTACAATGTTGAATAACAATGGTGACAGTGGGCATCCTTGTCTTGTTCCTGATCTTAGGGGGAAAGCTTTCAACCTTTCCCCATTGAGTATGATGTTGGCTGTGGGTTTTTCATATATGCCTTTCATCATATTGAGGAATTTTCATTTTATTCCTATCTTTTGAAGTATTTTTATAAAAAAAGGATGTTGGATTTTGTCAAATGCCTTTTCTGCATCTATTGAGATGATCATGTGATTTTTTTCCTTCAATTTGTTAATGTGGTGTATTACATTGATTGATTTTCTTATGTTGAACCAGCCTTGCATACCAGGAATAAATCCCACTTGGTCGTGATGTATAGGTCTTTTGATATGCTGTTGGACTCGATCTGCAAGTATTTTGTTGAGAATTTTTGCATCTATGTTCATTAGAGAGATTGGTCTGTAATTTTCTTTTCTTGTGGAATCTTTATCTGGCTTTGGTATTAGGGTGATGTTGGCTTCATAAAATATGTTGGGTAATTTTCCCTCCTCTTCAATTTTTTGGAAGAGTTTAAACAGGATTGGTGTTAATTCTTTTAGAAATGCTTGGTAGAATTCACCTGTGAAGCCATCTGGTCTTGGACTTTTCTTTGCTGGGAGATTTTTGGTGATGGATTCAATCTCCTTAAATGTGATTGGTTTGTTAAATTCTTGTATTTCTTGTTGTGTCAGTGTGGGTTGGTTATGTGTTTCTAGAAATTTGTCCCTTTCATCTAGGTTGTCTAGTTTGTTGGCATATAGTTTCTCATAATATCCTCTTATGAGTCTTTTTCTTTCTGTGAGGTCATTTGTAATTTCCCCCCTTTCATTTCTGATTGTATTTATTTGCATCTTCTCTCTTTTTTTCTTTGTTAGTCTAGCGAGGGGTTTGTCAATTTTACTGATCTTCACAAAGAACCAGCTTTTGGTTTTGTTGATTTTCTCTATTGTTTTTCTGTTCTCATTTTCATTTATTTCTGCTCTAATCTTTATTATTTCTTTCCTTCTTTTTGCTTTGGGATTGGTTTGCTGTTCTTTTTCTAGTTTCTCAAGTTGTTCAGTTAAATCTTTGAGTTTAGCTCTTTCTTGTTTTTTAATATAGGCATTTAGTGCTATAAATTTCCCTCTCAAAACTGCCTTCGCTGTATCCCATAAGTTTTGATATGTTGTGTTCTCCTTTTCATTTGTTTCAATATATTTACTGATTTCATTTGCAATTTCTTCTTTGACCCACTGAATATTTAGGAGTGTGTTGTTCAGTCTCCACACATTTGCAAATTTACTTTTTTTCGGTCTGTTATTGATTTCTAGTTTCATTCCATTATGATCTGAGAAGGTGCTTTGTATAATTTCAATCGTTTTATATTTATTGAGAGCTGTATTGTGACCTAACATGTGGTCTATCCTGGAGAAAGATCCATGGGCACTTGAGAAGAATGTATAACCCACTGAGTTTGGATGCAGTGTTCTGTATATGTCTGTTAGGTCTAACTTGTTTATCATATTGTTCAAGTTCTCTGTTTCCTTGTTGATGTTCTGTCTAGTTGTTCTATCTAATGATGTGAGAGGGGTGTTGAAGTCTCCAACGATTATTGTAGAAATGTCTATTTCTCCCTTTAGTTTTGCCAGAGTTTGTCTCATATATTTTGGGGCACCCTGGTTAGGTGCAAAGATATTTATGACTATTATATCTTCCTGGAGGATTGTCCCTTTTATTAATATATAATGGCCTTCCGCATCTCTTATCATTTTTTTGCATTTGAAGTCTGTTTTGTCTGATATTAGTATAGCTACCCCTCCTCTTTTCTGTTTACTATTCTCATGGAGTATCTTTTTCCAACCTTTTACTTTCAGCCAGTTTGTATCCCTGGGTCTGAGGTGAGCTTCTTGTAAGCAGCATATGGATGGCTCATGTTTTTTTATCCATTCTGTCAGCCTGTATCTTTTGATTGGGGAATTTAATCCATTCACATTCAATGATATTACTGAAAATGCACTGTTTATTTTCTCCATTTTATTCTTTGGTTTTCATATGTCATCTTATTTTTGTCTCTCTTTTTACTCTTTTGGTTATCCTTTCTGCTTTTCTTTCTTCTATACTCTCCTCCAAGCCTCTCTCTCCTGTTTTTTTCTTTCAGGTTCTAAGGCTTCCTTTAATACTTCCTGCAAAGGTGGATTCTTTTTTTGCAAATTCTCTTCATTTCTGTTTGTGAATACTTTATATTCACCTTCATATTTGAAGGACAGTCTTGCTGGATAAAGAATTCTCAGCTGGCAGTTTTTCTCTTTCAGTTTCCTAATTGTATCATACCACTGTCTTCTCACCTCCATGGTTTCTGAAGAGAAATCTGCACTAAGTCTTACTGGACATCAATGTACATGATCGTTTGCTTCTCTCTTGCTGCTCTGAGAATTTTCTCTTTATCTTTTACATTTGACATTCTGAATAATATGTGTCTTGGTGTAGGTCTATTTGGATTTATTCTCATTGGGGTACGGTGTGCTTCTTGGACATGTAAGTTCATTTCTTTCATGAGAGTTGGGAAATTTTCAGCTATTATTTCCTCAGATACTCTTTCTGCCCCTTTTCCTTTCTCTTCCCCTTCTGGAACTCCCATGACACGTATGTTGTTGCGTTTTGTGTTGTCATTCAACTCTCTGAGCCCCTGCTCAATTTTTTCCATTCTTTTCTCTCTTCAATTTCAGCTGCTCTGTCTTCAGTATCACTTATTCTTTCTTCTATCATTTCGAGTCTGCTGTTGTATGCATCAAATGTATTTTTGACTTCACCTATTGTGTCTTTCATCCCCATGAACTCCGTTACTTTTCTGTTCAGGATTTCAAATTCTTCTTTGCGTTCGCTCAATGTCTTCTTGATGTCATTTATCTCTTTAACTATATTCTCTTTCATCTCATTAATTTGATTTTGGAAATTTGTGCTCATCTCACTGATTAGTTCTCTCAAATTCTGCATCTCTTCTGGGACTTTGCTGTATTCCTTTTCTTGGGCCATGTCTTCTATTTTCTTAGTATGGCTCATAATTTTTTGCTGGTGCTTAGGTGTCTGGTTAGGTTGTATTTTACTTAGATGCTCTATCTCTTTCTCTTTTATGGGGTTTTAGTGGCAGGAGGCTGTGAGTTACCACCGCTCTTTGATTTTTGGCTCAACCTTGGTTGTTAGGATTGTTCTGCTGGTTGCTCAAAACTGGGCACTGGACCCAGTAATTGGTTGTAGAGTCATTTCCTAGGGCCTCGGGTAGGGAGGCTATAGAGGCCAGGAAAAGCCTCTCCTATTTATTAATTTTCTTATGCGCACTTCCTTGGTCTGCCAGGAGATGGCGCTTGTTGGCAGCTCTCAATTCAATGCCTGGTCCGAGCGTATTTGTTGTGACACAGACCAGATCAATGTGATAGCACTTCCTGTCTGTGGGCTAAGAGCCTTCTAATTCAAATTTTCTGAGACAGTTCTCCAGACTTCTCTCGTAGCACCCCCCCCCACCGCCCTTTCCCAGCTAGGAAATATTTCCACTCCCTTCTGAATCCTCAACAATCAGTCCCTGTTAGTAGAGGAGGAGATTGGGAGGTTTGTATATCTTTAGCCCCTTGTAAGCTCCAAGGCAAACAATGGCGCAGCCCCACAAGGCCTGGAAGGGCTCTTGGGACAGGGCAAACCAAACCTGGGAGTCAAAAGCAGGATCAGCTCCAGGCTTTCTCTCCCTTCTCCTGTGGAGTCCTCAACAATTAGTCCAAGCTAGAAGAGAGGGAGGTTGCAAGGGTCGGATTCCTCCAGTCCTTCCTAGGCTCCCAGGGCAAACCGCCATGTGGAAGGATCCGTGGGGCTCCAAAGCCCAAATTTGCAGGTCAGAACCTGAGTCAGCCTAGGGCTTGTCCCTCTCTCTCCCCTTTCCGGGAGTGGTAGATCCCTGGAGCCCCCTTTGTCTGTGGTCGCAGGCCCAGAGGCCCGAGAATTCTAAAGAGTGTGGGGGAGGGTGCCGGCAGCAGCAGAAGCTGCTACTTCCAACTCACGGTTCTGTTGTCATGATTTCCCTCTTTTGTCCCCCTCTCCTCTGGGTGGTGTGCAGCCTTCACCTGACGTCCTAAACCCTAGAAGATCTTTTTCGGGGCTGTTTCAGCCTGTCCTCTAGCTATTTTTCTGGAGAAGAGATTCTCGTGTCTTACTAGTCCGCCATCTTCCCAGAAGTCCGAGAATGCATTATTTTTACAATCACTCTTCCAAAATAACTAAAGAAACTTGCCTCTGTAAGTATATACATGGTCCTATGTCTATCTAATACCAAACCATGGATTTATCATCCCTATTATTTAGAAGGCACAAAATGTGACAATGCATAGACTTGAGTTACCAAACCCCAGGACAGAAAGGCAACTTATATGTATTTAAAGTTTTATAGAAATCCTACTATGTTGATGCTGAATTTGCATGCCCCTTCAACCTGCATTTCATGGTGCACACTTTGGGGAAGGAATCTCACACATTAACAGGTAGATCAAGGAAAGGGGTAAGTCAGGCAGCCAAGGTGATGAAGTCCCGAGAAAGAGCTAAAACAATGTTGTTTGTCAAGCTTTCTCAAAAAAAGTCATGTAATCTCTGAGGTAAGAAATAGAAGTACAAGGTGTTCATGACCTGATTGTTTTCCAGGTGAGACATGATTAATGGTTGTTCTAAATGTGCCTGATGAAGAATCTTTTAATTCTTTATCTGGGTGGTTTTTATTAGGTTTTGGTGCTGATATAGACTCTATTAGTCCTTGCTGAGAACAGGAAATTAACATGGGAGGTTTGGCTGAACCCTCAGGTGATAGACATCAGATAACAATATAAGATGTGAGGCAGGGTATCCTGTAGGAATTCCTAAGTAGTTACCCAAAAATCAGTTACATGATTCTAACATGTCCCACTCTCAAGGATAAAAAAGTTCAGCTGTTGGAGATTAAAGAGAATTTGTGAGGAGGATACACATAGAGACAACTGTGTTGGGACACCTTGTCCCCAAGGAGAAAAGGCTTATGCATGTGTGTGTGGGGGTACTTCCCCTGTAGCCCGAGTCAAGTAAAAGGGGCTTCAGCAATGTCACTTGTAAAACTTGATAAGTGTTCTCTTAAATTAAAGGAGGACACAGTGAACTGGTGTTTGACTCCTACCTAGAAAATATTCGGAGTGAGAAGTAGAGTCCTTCTGTGGTCATAGAGTAAAGGAGAGATGCCGTGGTGCTGTGTTAGCTGGAAGTTTTCCAGATATAGAATGTGTGAATATTGCGGAGGAACCCTCCATAGTCCATACATGTAAGAGAACCAGCATGGAGGTCATCTTAGGTCTTTTTAAGAAGGCTGCCTGTGTGGGTGTTGGGATTTCAACAGACCAAAGCTGAAGGTAAATGTCCTCTTTCTAAAGGAATGTGGAAGAGTTAAGCTATGAACCAGTGGAAGAGCATCCAGTGTGAAAGGACACTCAGGTTAAGAAGTCCACAGAAATAAAGGGTTCTCTGAAGAAGACATGAAAGTTCCTCACAAGACAGAGATGGCTGTAGAGACTTAGGACCAAAAGTGAAGCCAGCTTACAACCATTCCAGTCAAATACCAACTTTCTGCTTCATTTCCTTTCCTTCTTCCTATTACAACTCCACAGGGGTCAGGAACATCAGCCTAGAATGAGAGAGGAGGCCAGCGAGGTAGAAAGGGGAAGAGTGCAGGGGAGCCGGAGTAGCTAACTTTGAAGGAAGTTGGAATCTTTGACTATTACATGGAACCAGACTTTCTAGTTCCTGAATTGAGACTGTTTGGCAATTTCAAGGATCCAAAAGACTTTTTAGTATCTAACACTGGTCAACAAAGTCACGGGACTACCCAAATTTCTTCTAGGGTCAGAAGAATTTTCCAGTTGGAGAAACTTTAAAGGGACTGTGGAATTCAAAATGAACTTCCTTTGAGGATAGGTTACAGAACTCATACTAGCATTTCTTGAAAATTCTAGTAATTAAAATAATCATAGAATTTCATAAACTAATTCATATGTATTTGATTTCAAAATCTCAGAAATAGTGAAGAATATCAACTCAGCATTAGAAAACCCATTTATGAGCTTCAGAGGGAATGAAAAAGGACAGTATGTTGCTTTCTCATAACTAGGACAAAGGACATCAGGCTCCACCCCCAGACATTCTGATTCAATTGGTCTAAGGTAGAGCAGGTTTTATAAAGCAGGTTTTATAAAAGCTTCTTAGGTAATTTAAAGTGCAGGCTAGGTTTAGAACTGCTGCCTCAAGCTAAACTTGATGCTAGGAATTACCTGACCACCATTCACATCAAGGAAGATAAAGTTTGTATTAAGCTTCCCTGGAGGTATGAGCATTAACCAGAATCAAACCTTTCAGCTAAAAGAATGAAGCTCTAATGGTGATATTTCAGTCATTTACCAGGGCAAAGAAAGAGTTTTGAGAAGTATCAGAACTTTTTTGTTATTCCTGAAATAATATCAGAGGTTTTTCCCTCATTTGGCTCTTGCATATGGTTTACCCAGTCTATAATTTACCCTGGCTGAGATAAGCTACCAAATAAATTTTGTTCATCGATTTTAGAATAAAAGATGTTTTAAAATAAAGGCTTATGTATGTGTGTGTGTGTGTGTGCATGTTTTGTTCCCCCCAAATAATGATTCCTTTGAAGAGGAAGAAATCTTCTGAACCACTGGGTTTTTATATGGATTCTTTTTGCATCTTCTCTGCCACAAGATTGAATTGTCATTGCTTGGCTCCCAAGAACCAAGTTGTATATTTTCTGCTGCATGAATCATTATAAACAACAGCTTTGGGAAGGCTCTCTAGGGCCAGTAATTATAGTGATGAAACAGAAAGACTGTATTCCAAGTGAGGTTAATTTTAGCAAGAGTCAGATAAAAATGTTGTCAGCTAACAGCAAACATGCTGGCAGTTGAGTCAAGATCACTGGTGGCAGCAGCTGGTTGTTTGGGCTGAATGGTTCCCAGGGCCACCCTAGGGAGCCTGACTGGACCTCCCACACAGTCCCAAGGTGTTTAAATGTTTGAAGTAGACATATAGAGCTAGTAATGTGATAATCCTAAGAAATTCTAAGCAGAAAGTTATACTGAATTAAAATGTAAAATAAGAATTTAAAAATCTGACAATTTAGTCATGTGTATGTGTGTGTGCGCGTGTGAATGTTGGGGTGGGGAAGATGCCCATAGACACAAATATTTGCTAACTAGCCCAAACTTAGAACAGTTATTTTTCTGTAGAATAAACCATACTGTGAAGAAAATCCCTGAAGGGTGTTGCATCTTATGAAAGCAATTTAGATTTCTTTAAAAATGATCCATGCTTACATTTTGTTCAGAATTCTGTTTTCTGCAAAGAATGTAGTTCCTTAAGAAATTGCTTAGGTGCCTTATAGTCAATTTCTCAACAAGGTTTCCAGAAATAATGGTTATTGGAGAATTAAACAAGTGAGGCCTTCTGGGAAAAATTAAGACTGAAAATGCAAAATCAAACTGGTAAAAATGCCTGCCACTGAAGAGAACTTTGCTATAAGGAGGAAAGAGGCTGTTACATTCTCCTAGGAAAGATGCTGCAGGTGGTTTTACCTTTCTCTCTCCCTTATTCTTGCAAGAGATTCTTGCAAGGAGCTTGAGTGCAAAATAAGGTCTTGGCAATCATTTTTGAATCAGTAAAGCCAAGGTATTAGATTGGCTGGCAGCTTACCCAGAGAGTAGGGATCACTTGACAGATAAACATTTTCATTAATATGGAAAGAAACCCAATTCAAATTAGCCTGATCAAAAAGAGAATGAATTGGACCATGGTACAGGAATGTTCATGGGTAGATGCAGTATTCCAGAATTTTCTAGATTGGGGAGCTTTAAGGCTTTCACTGGCATCTGACCCTCCTACCAACATCCCACCCTTCTCCAACATCCATACTTGCTTCTGATTGCCCACGATTGACCTGAGTCTGCTTCCATCTCTTCCAATGTGTTGGGCGAGAAGGGTATTCACAGCCTTTTAGATAAGCAACATTGGTAAAAAGAGTTTGGCAATTCTTAACATCCACATATCAACCTCAGGAAAGTCTCTAATTGTCCACGACTGGGCTATATGCTCATCCCTGAAAAATTTCTGTGGTCAGAGGTACTGATCAATGTGGTAGGCTGAATAATGGCCCCCCAAACATGTCTACATCCTAATCCCTGGAACTGTGAATATGTTAACTTTCATGTCAAAAGGGACTTTTCATGTGTGATTAATTTGAGGACCTTGAGATGGTGAGGTTATCCTGAATTATTCAGGTACACCGCATGGAATCACAAGGGTCCCTATAGGAGAGAGGCCAGAGGGTCAGAGTCAAAGAAAGCAATGTGACCATGGACAAAGAGGTCAGAGAAGAGAGATATGGAAGATGCTGTGCTGCTGCTTTGAAGTTGAAGGATGTGGCCACAAGCCAAGGAATGCAGGCAGCCTCTAGAAGCTAGGAAAGGTGAGGAAATGGACTCTCACTTAGAGCCTCCAGAAGGATTGAAGCCCTGCCAACACCTTGATTTTACCACTTCTAACCTCCAGAACAGTAAAAGAATAAATTTTTATTAAGCCACTAAGTTCATGGTAACTTATTATAGCAGTAGTAGGAAACTAATATACCTAGTCTGTGCTTAACCCACTGGCCCCAGAGGACAAGCATCATGATGGATAGTCCAACTAGGATCACATGAAATGGGTGGGAGATTATTTTTCCAAGGAGGCATACTGGAAGGTGAAAACAATATATATATGACTTTAGTCAAGCAAGATTTGATGCTAAGCAATCTGAAAGTTGGGGAGAGAACTCTAAAAGTACAAGTGGAAAGAGGGGAACTGGGGCTATTCTGTACAAAATGAGTAGGGCTGGTCTCCAAAATCCTTGTAAAGCTGTTCTCCCTAAAGTCGTTGTCCATCTTTTTCTTACATTTTCTTCTGAGAGGGAGAGAGCCTTCTAGAATGGTTTGTATGGTTTTAGTGGGAATCTTAGAAAGGATCTGTCATATTTATCCTTGTAAGGATATCTCTATGAGCTATTAGATTAAACAAGTAGCTATTCCCAAAAAATTCATTTCCTTTGCAAAGTGTTTGCTTTATGGCTTGGAGAAGTGATTTGATGGTTGCCAGGTATGTTTATTTGAGATAGTTGAAGGTGCTAGCTGGCTTAAGGTTCTGACCCAAGATGAATAATTAGTTTATATCTTAAATAAAGCCAAGAAAGAAGTCTCTTTATTATATCTCAATTTGCCCACCATCATTTTTTTCAAACTGTAGTTATTTGTGAAAGATAGTAGTGATTTTTACCATCTTAGAGTACTCCCTGAACTTTCTATAAGAGAAGGCAATTGTACAAAATAAAACATAACTATTAAAATTGGTGTGTCACCTAAAATCATTTGATATACCACTAATTTTTCAATTTTAAACTTTTGAATATAGTTCTAGTCACAGAAAAAAACAAACAACAACAACAACAACAAAAAACAGTTTTAGTTAATCTATACCTAGCTATGATAGTAATCCAAAAGCAAAAATATCAGCCTTTGACTTCCAGTAAAGACAAAATGGATAATTTAGACTAACATTTCCACTAAGATCAACTAGAAGAGATGGGCAACATATAAAAATAATCTGATGGAAGCCATCAGGAAACTACAAAGTCTGCAAAGAATTATGGGATTAATGTCCAGAAAGATGACTTCAGAATTTGGGGCCACTTTTCCCACAGTGGTGCCTGCCAAATACAGAAATGTTGATTGAGAACCCCAAAACTGAACAGCTATTTCAACAGATTTATATGACTAGGGGAAAAATGAAAGGGGGCAGTCTCTGGTATAGGTTAGCACCCTATAGGTCCATCCACTACACAAGTAGGGTGTATGGAAATTAAACCAAAGCTCTCAGTTACTGAAGTCCAGCTTCAAGTAATTTCAATCTCTGATTGGATTATTTCAATCCAGAATTGCACTTGAATGCCAATGGCCCCTACCAGAAGTAAAGGTAAATTCTCTTTGGAGAAAAATAATATTTTGGAACCCAAATTGCATCTATTATTTAAAAATTTTTTTAACTTTATTCTTAAAGAAGTTTTAGATTATGGAAAAGTTACATCAAAAATATAGGGGATTTCCATATATCCAACCTCCTCACATTTTCCCCTATTAACATATTTCACTAGGGTGGTATATTAATTACAACTGGTGAACAAATATTGAAGCATTGCTACTAACCATGTTCTATAGTTTGCATTATGATTTACACTTTGCACTCTACAATTTTATAGGTTTTGGCAAAATGTATGATGACCTGTATCTGTCATTGCGATATCATACAGAACAATTCCAATGTCCCCCAAATTCCCCATGTTACACATTTTCTTCCCTCCTCCTTCCCTCAGAATCTCTGGTGACCACTATCTTTATATCAATCTTACAAGTTCTTCCATTACTAGAATAAAAATGTCTACTTTGGTCTGTAGTTACATTCCCCGCTTATGTGTGTTCATTCCTCAATCTTGAGGATTTTGGGATAGTGATGTCCACTCTGCTTCTGATTGAGAGGTGGCTTAGATCCTGTGGGGCAGATGGAAGGAACTGTCTTGCTTGCAGTTGTAGATACTCTCTGTTTTGTCTTGGGTGAGTCTGATGAACTGGAGAGTAGATATTGGCTGGTAACTCTGCTGAGATTCAAGGTTCATCTGGCATATGAACAGACCAAAGATTTAAGTCTCTGGGATACATATTTAACAGGTATAATGCTAATTATAAGCTCAAATGAAAGGGGCAAAAGAACCATATGTAGGGAAATTATAAATGAGTCAAATCTATTAAATTGGTGAAATAGGTTAACATATATTCCAAGGTAAGGCCCACTAACAGGGTGCTAATTTCCTGGGGTTGTGTGCCCTGCCTATAGTGTCCAGATGTCTATTATATTAAATTTACAATATTTGACACTCAATAAAAAATAAAGGCCCTTGAGAATACTGGATAACAGAACTAAAAGCTATAGAAAAGAGAAACAGATCCACAGGGGATCTAGATCACAGAATTAAAAAAAATATATATGAGCATTATACTCAATAAAATAACAAATGAGATTGAGAATTTTTGCAAAAGAACTGTAAATGAAATGAAAAATACAGTATCTAAAATTAAGAGCTCAATGGTTAGATTTAACCACTGAAGGGAGAATTAATAAATAGAATGATAGGGCAGAAGAAAATATCTAGAAAAAAGCACAGAGAAACAAAAGGATGGAAAATACTTGTGATGGTTTGGGTAATGTGTCAACTTGGCCAGGTAATTGTGCCCAGTTGTTTGGTCAAACAAACACTGAGCTAATTGTAATACAAGGACATTTATGGGCTTTAGTCACCAGTGAGTTTACTGCATAGATAGCTGAGTACATCTACCGTCAACTAGGAAGATTGCCATCAGCACTGAGTGACGCTTTATCCAATTAGCTGAATGCCTTAAAAGGGGAAGTGATTTCAGCATTCAGAGAGAACTTCCCAGCTCATCTTTGGACAGCCAACTTCTCCTGGAAACTCATCAAGATCTTCATTGGACTTTCATCAGAGCCCCTGGTTTGCCCAACCAGCCTGCGGAACCTGGACTTGTGCATCCCAACAGTCACGAGAGAATCTTATAAATCTCATACTATTTATAGATATGTCTTGTTGAGTCTGTTTCCCTATATTGAAAAAAAACCACACAGAGGATATAGAAAAAAGTAATATACATTTCATCAAACTCCCAGAAGAAAGAGAGAGCAGAGTAAAAGAGGCATTTGAAGAGATAATGGATGAAGATTTTTCTAAAACTGATGAAGGATGTAAAGAATTGAGAAATATTACAAGCCCAAGCAAGGTAAATGCAAAGAAAATCATATCCAAATCCACCATAGTAAAATTTCTGTAAAGATAAGACAAAGAGGAAAGTCTTTAAAAATGTATCTGGAGTGAAAAGATGTAATCCAGAGAAAAGCAAAAATTTGAATGAAAGCTGACCTCTCAACAAAAAACAGTGGGCTCCAAAAGACAATGATATTATATTTTTTAAATTACTAAAAGAAAATAATTTCTAACCAGTAGAAAATGAAGGACTTTTTGAGACAAAAAACTGAGAGAATTTGTCACCAGTGGATCTACACTGGTGAAATACCAAAGTTATTCAGGTAGAAGATCCCATTCAAAAGCTTAGAGATGAAGAAATGGTGAGCACTAAAAAGGACAAATCTAAATGAATATTGGCATATGAAATAATAGTTTTAAAGTATATAAACAAAAATTTAAAATTCTATAAATAATTCAAATTACATTATGTAAGACAATATGATGTAAATTGACGGAAGAGGTGAATGTAATTAAAGTGTTACAAGGTCCTTGAGTTATATGAAAATAGATCAAAATATTTAAAGCATACCTCATTTTATTTGCTTTATTGTGCTTTGCAGATGTTGCCTTTTTTTCTTTTTTTTTTTTTTGAGTTTAAGGTTTGTTGCTGTTGCAACCCTGTGTCGAGCAAGTCTATCAGTGCCATTTGTGTTTATCAGTGCTCATTTGTGTCTCTGTGCCACATTTTGGTGATTCTCACAATATTTCAAAATTTTCCATTATTATTATATCTGTTATGGCGATCTGTGATCAGTGATCTTTAATGTAATTATTGTAATTGTTTTGGGGCTCCACGAACCACCCCCATATAAGACAATGAACTTAATGGATAAATTTTGTGTGTGTTCTGACTGCTTTACCAACCAGCCCTTTCCCATCTCTTTCCCTTTCATTAGGCTTCCTTAATCCCTGAGATGCAACAATATTAAATTTAGGCCAATTAATAATTCTACAATGGCTGCTAAATGTTCAAGTGAAAGAAAGAGTCACACATCTGTTACTTTAAATCAAAAGCTAGAAATGATTTAGCTTAGTGAAGAAAGCATGTTGAAAGCCGAGATAGGCCTAAATCTAGGCCCCTTATGCCAAACAGTTAGTCAAGTTGGAATGAAAAATTTCTCGAAGGAAATTAAAAGTCCTACTCTAGTGAACACATGAATGATAAGAAAGTGAAACAGCCTTATTACTGATATGGAAAAAGTTTAGTGGATGGAAGAACAAGCCAGCCACAACATTCCCTTCAGGCTTAAGCCAAAGCCTAATCTAGAGCAAGGCCCTAACTGTCTTTAATTCTATGAAGGCTGAGAGAGATGAATAAACTTCAGAATAAAAGTTTGAAGGACAGTGGTTGGTCCATGAGATTTAAGGAAAGAAGCCATCTTTGTAACACAAAAATGCAAGGTGAAGCAGCAAGTGCTGATGTAGAAGCTGCAGCAAGTTATCCAGAAGATCTAGCTAAGATAATTGGTGAAGGTGGCTAAACAAAACAACAGATTTTCAATGTAGACAAAACAGCCTTCTATTGGAAGAAGATGCCATCTAGGACTTTCATAGCTAGAGAGGAGAAGTCGATGACTGATTTCAAAGCTTAAAAGGACAGACTGACTCTCTTGTTAGAGGCCAATGCAACCAGTGAAGGCAATGTTCATTTACTATTCTGAAAATCTGAGGGCCCTTAAGAATTATGCTAAATCTACTCTGCCTGTGCTCTATAAATGTAACAATAAAGCCTGGATGACAGCATATCTGTTTATAATATAGTTTACCGAATATTTTAAGCCCACACTTGAGAACTACTGCTTAGGAAAAAAGATTCCTTTCAAAATATCACTGCTCAATGAAAATGCACCTGGTCACCCAAGAGCTCTGATGAAGATGTACAATGAGAATAATGTTGTTTTCATGTCTGCTAACACAACATCCATTCTGCAGCCTGTGGATCAAGGTGTCATTTTTACTTTCAAGTTTTATTATTTAAGAAATATACTTCCTAAGGCTACACCTGCCATCGATAGTGATTCTTTTGCTACATCTGGGCAAAGTAAATTGAAAATCTTCTGGAAAGGATTCATCATTCTAGATGCTATTAAGAGGATCTGTGATTCATGAGAAGAGGTCAAAATATCAACATTAACAGGAGTTTGGAAGAAGTTGATTCTAATCCCCATGGGTGACATTAAGGGGTTCAAGACTTCAGTGGAGGAAGTTACTGCAGATGAGGTGAAAATATCAGGAGAACTAGAATTAGAAGTGGAGCCTGAAGAAGTGACTGAATTGTTGCAATCTCATGATAAAATTTTAAAGGATGAGGATTTGCTTCTCATGGATGTGTAAAGAAAGTGGTTTATTTTATCATATTTGATAGCAGCTTTTTAAAATTGGTTACAAAGTCTAAGCCCATATATAAAATTAGGAACACATTTAGATACCTTTTTTGAAAGAACATTTTAGTCTTTTTTAAACTGAGTTAAAAAAAATAAAAAACAATGTAAATTTTAAACACTGCTTTGAAAACTTAAAAGTGCTACAGTATAGTTTCCTTTATTTACTGTGGCAGTTTGAGATTATTTTATGAATTCCCAAAACAGAAGGATTATGTTTGTAAACTAATCTGTTACTCTTAGATTACCTGTTAAGATTACTGTAGGTCATTTTATTGGACTATGCTAGTGAGGTGTGACTCTGGTTGAGCCCCTGCCCCGTTGCTGGGCTTGATGTAAACTGACTCATTCAGACAGACACAAGAAGAGAGAGCTCTGTCATTTTTGATCCTGCCATATGATGAGACTCAAACAGCTGAGGCCCCAGGGAGAGATGGGCCATTTGCCTGATAGCTTACAGCTGAGCTTGGGAAGCGAGCAGAACAGTTGAGATTAATATAGGAGGCCTGGAAAGAGACAGCTCTATGTCAGCTTGCAGTTGAAATCAGGAAGAAAGTGGAGTGGCTAAGCCTGAGAGAGGAAGCTTGGACAGGAAGTCAGAGACCAGGCAGAGATGGCTTGCCATCTTTCTTCAGCACATGGCAGGTGACTTTTTGAGAAAGCACCTCTTATGGTGCCTTGAGTTGGATTTTTCACGCCTTGGAACTGTAAGCTTTTTACCCCAAATAAATCCCCATTATAAAAACCAACAGCATTCTGGTACCTTGCATCAGTAGCCCTTTGGCAAACTAAGACTCTACGAAGTGGTGCAATTCCTATTCAAAACTGATAAGGTCACAACAAACTGACTCAAGCAAATACATATATAGGTCTGTACCACTTGATGCTGATGTTCACTTAAAAATGTCTGCTCTGACTTAGAATGTAAGAGAAAAGATGAATGTCACACTAGACGTCCAATTTTAATCCCAATGTGTGAAAATTTTAAAGGTAACTGTAAGTATGGAGAGCCCAGAAGAAACTAAACTGGAATGGGTACAATTCACAGTATCAAGAAGATTTGGACTTTAAGGGTTTCACTGAAGTTTGTTACCTTCTTTAGTGACAACAAAGGTTTTAGAATGTTAGATAAACTGAGTTGATAAAGCAGCAGCAAGGTTTGAAAGAAGGTCTACTGTGGGCAAAATGCTATCAAACAATATTGCATGCTATAGAGGAATCTTTTGTGAAAGGAACAGCCAATCAATGCAGCAAATTTCAGTGTTGTCTTATTTTAAGAAATTCCACAGTCACCACAAACTTTAGCAGCCACCACCCTGGTCAGTCAGCAGTCATCAATTTTGAGGCAAGACCCTCCACTAGCAAAAAGATTATGACGCTGAAGGCTCAGATAATATTTAGCATTTTTTAAAGCAATAAAGTGTTTTTAAATTAAGGCATGTACATTGCTTTTTAGACATAATGTTATTGCACACTTAACAGACTACAGTATAGTGTAAATATAACTTTTATATGCACTGAGAAAAAAAATTTGTGCAACTTACTATATTGTGATATTTGCTTTAGTGCAGTCCTCAGGAACTGAACCTGCAATATCTCTGAGGTATGCCTATATGGAAAGCAACTAGCACAGAGCCTGGAAATAGTGAAAATAAACATGAGATGAAGCAAAAAACAACAAAATAAAATATCTAGGAAAATATCTAATGAGATATATGCAAATCCTCTGAAGAGAAAATTGTAAAAATGTTGAGAGAAATTAAAGAAATCCCAAATAAATGGAGGTATATACTATGTTCATGGATTGAGAGTTGTAAAGTTACCCCAAATGTGTTGTATATTTGATGTCATTGCAATCAAAATACCAGGTCTTTTTTTGGTGAAAATCAACAAGCTTATTTACAAAATTTAGAAGGAAATCCTAAGAACCATTAGTAGCCAAGAGACCTTTGGAGAAGAAATTAAGACAGACTACTAGAATCCCAAACTTTTTAAAAGCTAGAGTAATTAAGACAGTTTTGTGTTGACCTGTGAGGAAAAATAGACCAAAGAAATAGAATAGAAAGTGTAGAATCAGTCCAAAATGTATATGAATGTTTGCTTTTCCCTTTTTTAAAAACAAATCAATTTTCTTGGTACATATTAATAAAGCATCTAAAGTGTACAATCAATTGTATTTGGTATAATCACAGAGCTGTGCATTCATCACTTCAATCATTATTAGAACATTTTCATTATTTCAGTAATAATAATGATAATAAACAAAAAACAGACAAGTAAACAAGAAAATTCTTGACCTTTCAATCTCTCTGTGTTTCCCCTGCTGTACACCATTGCTATTTCTGGCTATCCTTGCACAATTATTTATTTATTAATTCAGCAGTTTTATTGAAATATATTCACATACCATATGATCTATCCAAAATGTATATTTAATGGCTTTTTGTATAATCAAACTGTTGTGCGTTCATCACCACAAAAAATTTTAGAGCCACTTCATTATTCCAAAAAGAAAAACTCGATACCACTTAGCATGCCTTCCCCAGCCCTACATACCCACTAATCTAATTTCATCTTTATAAATTGATTTATATTTACATTTTATATAAATGAAATCATACAATATGTTACACAATATATTTAATTCATAGTATGCAATCATACAGTATTTGTCCTTTTGTGTCTGGCTTGCTTCACTCAACATAATGTCCTCCAGATTCATCCATATTGTCATATGCTTTATGACTTCATTTCTTCTTACAGCTGCATTATATTCCATTGTGTGAATACACCACAGTTTGTTTATCCATTTGTCAGATGATGGACACCTGGGTTGTTTCCAACTTTTGGCAATCATGAACAATGCTGCTATGAACATAGATGTGCAGATTCTGTTCATGTCACTGCTCTCAGTTCTTCTGGGTATATACTCAGTAGTGGTATTGCAGGGTCACATGGCAAGTCTATATTCAGCTTCTTTAGGAACTGCCAAACAATCCTCCACAGTGGCTGTACCATTCTACATTCCCATTAACAGTGAATAAGTGTTCCTATCTCTCCAAATCCTCTCCAGCACTGTAGTTCTCTGCCTTTTTAGTAGTGGCCAATCTGATAGGTGTAAAATGATATACCATTGTAGTTTTGATTTTCATTTCTCTAATCATTAGTGATGTTGAACACTTTTTCAATTTTTTTTTTTTTTTTGCCATTTATGTTTCTTTGGACAAATGTCTATTCAAGTCTTTTGCCCACTTTAAAATCAGGTCATTTGTCTTTTTTATTGTTGAGTTGTAACTTCTCTTTACATATCATGGATTTTAAAACCCTATTGGACATATGATTTCCAAATATTTTCTCCCATTGAGTTGGCTGCCTTTTCATCCTTTTGGCAAAGTCCTGTGAGGTGCAAGAGTATTTAATTTTGAGGTGATCCCATTTATCGATCTTTTTTTTGTTGTTGCATGTACTTTAGGTGTAAAGTCCAAGGAACCACCTACCACAAAGTCTTTAAGATGTTTCCCTACATTTTCTTCTAGTAGTTCTATGGTCCTGCTTTTTATATATAGGTCTTTGATCCATTTTGAGTTGATTCTTAAATAGGGCGTGAGATAGGGGTCCTCTTTCATTCTTTTGGTTATAGATATCCAGTTCTCCCAGCACCATTTATTGAAGAAACTGTTTTGTTCTGTTAACATGGACTTGGCAGGTTTGTCAAAAACCAGTTGGCCATATAGGTGAGAGTTTATTTCTGGACTCTCAGTTCTATTCCACTGATGGATGTGTCTATCTTTATGCTAACACCATGCTATTTTGACCACTGCAGATTTGTAATATGTTTCAAGGTCAGGCAGTGAAATTCCTCCTACGTTCCTCTTCTTTTATAGAATGCTTTTGGCTTTTAAGGCGCACTTTCCTTTCCAAATGAATTTGGTAATTACCTTTTCTATTCTGTAAAGTAGGCTTTTGGAATTTTGATTCGTATTGCATTGAATCTATAAGTCAGTTTGGATAGGATTGACATCTTAATGGTATTTAGTCTTCCAATCCATGGGCATGGAATGTCTTTCCATTTGTTTAGGACTTCATTGATTTCTTTTAGCATTGTTTTGTAGTTTTCTGCATATAGGTCCTGTACCTCTTTGATTAAATTGATTCCTAAGTAATTGAGTCTTTTTGTTGCTATTGTAAGTAGATTTTTACCCCTGATTTCCTCTTCAGATTGTTCAGTACTACTGTACAAAAACATTATTGATTTTTGCGTGTTGATCTTGTATCTTGCCACTTAGCTGAACTCATTTATTAGTTCAAGTAGCTTTTGTTGTAGACATTTCAGAATTTTCTAAATATAAGATCATGTCATCTGCAAATAGTGAAAGTTTTACTTCCTCTTTCACTATTTGGATGCTTTTAATTTTTTTTCTTGTTTAGTTGGTCTAGCTAGAACAATGGTGACTGTGGGCATCCTTGTCTTGTTCCCAGTCTTAGACGGAAAGCTTTCTGCCTTTCCCCGTTGAGTACAATGTTGGTTGTGGGTTTTTCATATATGCCTTTTATCATATTGAGGAATTTTCCTTCTATTCCTATATTATGAAGTGTTTTTATCATGAAAGGATGCTGGACTTTGTCAAATGCCTTTTCTGCATCGATTGAGATGATCATGTGTTTTTTTTCCTTCAATTTGTTAATGTCCTGTATTACATTGATGGATTTTCTTATGTTGAACTAGCCTTGCATACCAGGGATAAATCCCACTGGTCATGATGTATAAATCTTTTGATATGCTGTTGGATTCGATTTGCAAGTATTTTGTTGAGAATTTTTGCATTAGAGAGTTTGACCTATAATTTTCTTTTCTTGTAGTATCTTTATCTGGCTTTGGGGTTTAGGGTGATATTGGCTTCATAAAATGTGTTGGGTAACTTTCCCTCCTCTTCAACTTTTTGGAAGAGTTTAAACAGGATTGGTTTTAATTCTTTTTGAAATGCTTGGTAGAATTCACCTGTGAAGCCATCTGGTCCTGGACTTTTCTTTGTTGGGAGGTTTTTGATGACTGATTCAATCTCTTTAAATGTGATTTGTTTGTTAAGTTCTTGTATTTCTTGTAGTGTCAGTGTAGGTTGTTGTACATTTTTAGGAATTTGTCCATTTCATCTAGGTTTTCTATTTTGTTGGCATACAGTTTCTCATAATATCCTCTTATGATCCTTTTTATTTCTGTGGTGTCAGTCATAACTTCCCCCTTTCATTTCTGATTGTATTTGCATCTTCTCTCTTTTTTTCTTTGTTAGTCTAGCTAGGGGTTTGTAAATTTTATTGATCTTCTCAAAGAACCAGCTTTTGGTTTTGTTGATTTTCGCTATTTTTTGTTGTTGCTGTTCTCAATTTCGTTTATTTCTGCTCTAATCTTTATTTTTCCTTTCCTTCTGCTTGCTTTGGGACTAGTTTGCTGTTCTTTATCTAGTTTCTCCAGTTGTTCAGTTAGATCTTTGATTTTAGCTCTTTCTTCTTTCTTAATATAGACATTTATGCTATAAATTCTCCCCTCAAGACTGCCTTCACTGTATACCATAACTTTTTATTTTTTTTATTTTTAAAGATACTTAGATTACATAAATTATATATAAAAAATGTAGGAGATTCTCATATGTCCACTCCCTACCCCTTCCACACTTTCCCACATTAACAACATCCTTCATTAGTGTTGTACATTTGTTACAATTAATGAACACATATTGGAGCATTGCCACTAAGTGTAGATTATAGTTTATGTTATAAACTCTCTCCCACACAATTTTGTAAGTTATGATAAGATATATAATGGCCTGTATCTGTCATTGCAAAGTCATTCAGGACAATTCCAATGTCCCAAAAATGCCCCCATATTACACCTATTTTTCCCCTCTCCCTCCCCTCAGAACCTCTGGTGGCCACTGCCTCCACATCAATGATAAAAGTTCTTCTATTGCTAGAATAGCGATAAGTCTATAGTAGAATACCACTAAGTCTACTCTACTCCATTGTTCATTCCCCAATCCTGAGGTTTCTGGGATGGTGATACCCACTCTGCCTTTAACTGAGAGTGAGCTTAGGTCCCAGGGACAAATGGATGGGACTATCTTGCTTGCAGTTGTAGACTCTCTCTGTTTCTTGGGATAGTCATTGTCCTTCATCATTTCCTTGTTAGTTGTCCTAGGTAACTCCAATGAACTAGAGAGTATGTGTTACAACTCTGTTGAGATTCAGGGCCCAATTGGCCCATGGACAGCCCAAAGATTTAAGTCTCTTGGATGTAAACCTATCAACTCTAGTACTAACTATAGGTTCAAATAGAAGGGCAGAAGAGCCATGTGTTGGGAAACCACAACTGAGTCCAACTCTGTCACACTGGGGAGCATAAATTCCAAAGTAGAGCCCACTGACAGGGTGCCAAACTCCTGAGCTGTCAGCCCTGCCTATAGTGTCTGGGTATCTCCAGAGCCCTTAGGAAACTTGCTTTTTGAGGCAATATTTACTTTGGCAGTCAATGAGATCCTACTGAGACGTGCATAAGTGTAACCTCTGGAATGACCTCCCGACTCACTTTAAAGTCTCTTAGCCATATAAACTCATTTGTATTTACCCTTTTGGTCAAGGTCTTTTTCCAGTTGCATTGCTAGTTGGTGCTTGGTAGCAATTCCTCGGTGCCAGGGAGTCTCATCCCCGGGAGTCATGTCTCACACCAAGGGGAAGGCAATGCATATATATGCTGAGTTTGGCTTAGAGAGAGGCCACATTTGAACAACAAGGAGGCTCTCAGGAGGTAACTCTTAGGCAACCTACAATACTAGGCTAAGTTTCAATTTCAAAAGAAAAGGTTCATAAGTACAAACATCAATATCAAGAGCCCACCAATGGTCCATCCTCCTTCACTAGTCACTGCCCCTGTACTTAGGGGATTCTTGTTGTCCCATTAGAGAATGTGGCAGAACTCCCCAGGATGGGAATTGGATATTCTTTCAGTTATTGTGTGGATCTCCACCCACCGTAATATTGTCCTATGAACATGTGACCTCTTTCATATGTCTTATAGGTATGCCCCAGTGAACCTCCTCCCATGCATCCCCTGTCACTGACACCTTGCACCAATGTCCTCCCCTGCCACAGTTGTAACTTTACTGTGATCCAAAACTTCGTCAAAAATGAAGCCATGAAAATAACTGAATAAAATTAATAATAAAATGAAATAATGATAGTTTTTAAAATGACAAATAAAATACAAAAAATTAAAAAGAATTTGAAATAATAAAATAAAATAAAAAAATAGAGTTTGGCGTTATGTCTTTCATCCCTGTAAGATCTGTTGTCTTGAATGTACTGTGACATTTTCTTCCATTTATTCCCCTATTGTCTTATTTTCTCATTTTATCTTCAAAGAAGCTTTAGGTTACAGAAAAGTCACATATGGAATATAGGGGAGTCCCATATACCCAACAACCTCCCCCTTCCCTTATTAATAACATTTTACGTATGGGTGGTACATTTGTTACAATTGATATACAAATATTGAAGCATTGCTACTAACCATGGTCAATGATTTACATATGGTTTACATTTTGGACCACACACTTTTATAAAGTTTGACGAAAATTAACCTGGCCTATATCCATCATTGCAAGATCATGTAGAACAATTCCAATGTCCCAAAAATGCCCTGTGTTCCGTCTATTCTATTCTTTCCTCCCCTCCCCTCAGGGCCAATGGCAACCACCAAGCTTCACTTCTTGAAGAACAAGATTCATAATTACTTGCAACAACATTGAGGGCTTGGCATACTGGCCTGTCCTCCTTGTTAGTCACTGCCTATGCTCCCAAGAGACTCGCACCCCTATATTTGAGAACATAGAAGGTCTCCCCAGGATGGAAGTCCAACACCTTCCTGTTCATTGTGTGGGTCTCTACCCACTGATACAATGCATTATGACAGCATGAACACTCACATACTTCCTGGAAGCCTACCCCAGGTGTGCCCTGTCCCACAAACCCCCCACATCCAACACCCTAAACCAGTAACTCTCCCTTGCTGTATTTGCAAAAAAAACACACATTCCCAACATTTTAGTTTCAATCATATACCTACAAATCCCCAGAATTCATCTGCTTCCTCCCTGGCCCTCCCCTCAGTTCCATAGACAATGCAACCCCCCCACACCCTACCCCCCTACACGGGCCAGCAGCGCCCAACCCAATAACATCACTGCACCACTGTCATGCCCATCCACTGCACAACTACACCCTTCCACCTTATCATAGATTTTGTCCATATGGGCATTGGTTCACAACCTTCTACTCCCTTTCTGTCTCCTGTAAACTTATCTTCCAGACTCTAGCTCTGTGAGTCTGCTCAATTTGCTTAATTCATATCAGTGAGGTCATGTAATATTTGTACTTCAGTTCCTGGATTGCTTCATTCAACATGTCTTTAAGGTTCATCCATGTCTTGCCATGTGTTAATAATGCATTCCTTTTTACAGCTGAGTAATATTCCATTGAATGTATATACCAGAGTTTGTGTATCCATTCATCTGTTGATGGACATTTGGGTTGTTTCCAAGTTTTGACAATAATGAATAATGCTGTTATGAACATTGATGTGCATATATCTGTTCATGTCCCTGATTTCAATTCTTCTGGGTATATACCCAGTAGTGGGATTGCTGGATCATATGGCAGTTCTATAGTTAGCTTCCTAAGGAACCACCAGACTGTCCTCCACAATGGTTGCACCATTCTGTATACCATAACTTTTGATAAGTTGTGTTCTCATTTTCATTTGTCTCAATATATTTACTGATTTCACTTGCAATTTCTTCTTTGACCCACTGATTATCTAGGAGTATATTGTTTAGCCTCCACACATTCGCAAATTTACCTCTTTCCTGTCTATTATTGATTTCCAGTTTCATTCCATTATGATATGAGGAGGCCCTTTGTATAATTTCAACCTTTTTATATTTATTGAGAGCTGCATTGTGACATAACATGTGGACTATCCTAGAGACAGATCCACGGGCACTTCAGAATAATGTATAACCTGCTGGGTTTGGGTTCAACATTCTGTATTTTTTTGTTATGTTTAACTCATTTATCATATTGTTCAAGTTCCTGTTTCCTTGTTGATCTTCTATCTAGTTGTTCTATCTAATTATGTGAGTAGTTTGTTGAATTTCCCAACTACTATTGTAGAGATGTCTATTTCTTCCTTCGGTTTTACCAGAGTTTGCCTCATGTACTTTGGGGCACCCTGGTTAGGTGCATAGATATTTTTGATTGTTATATCTTTCTAGTGGATTGTCTCTTTTATTAATATATAATGATTTTTTTTGTATCTTTTATAACTTTCTTGCATTTAAAGTCTGCTTTGTCCAGTATTAATGTAGCTACCCCTGCTTTTTTTTGCTTACTGTTTGTATAGAGTATATTTTACCAACATTTCACTTTCAGCTGATTTGTATCCCTGGGTCTAAGGTGAGTGTCTTGTAAGCAACATATGGATGGCTTATATTTTTTTTAATCCATTCTGTCAGCTTGTACTTTTGATTGGGGAGTTTAATCCATTCACCTTCAATGATATTACTGTAAGTGCATTGCAGTAAGTAATTTGCTTCCACCATTTTATTCTTTGGTTTTCATATGTGGTACCTTATTTTTGCCTGTCTTTTTACTCTTTTTGTTATCTTTTGTGCTATTCTTTCTTTTATACTCTCCTCCAAGCCCCTTCTCTCCTGTCTTTTTATTTCAGGCTCTAAGTCTTCCTTTAGATTCTTTTCTATGGACTCTCTTAGTTTCTGTTTGTTTGTGAATATTTTATACTCATCTTCGTATTTGAAGGAAAATTTTGCTGGATAAAGAATTCTCAGCTGGCAGTTTTTCTCTTTCAGTATCCTAATTGTATCATACCACTGTCTTCTCACTTCCATGGTTTCTGAAGAGAAATCTGCGCTAAGTCTTACTGGCATCCCTTGTATGTGATGGTTTGCTTCTCCCTTGCTGCTTTCATAATTTTCTCTTTTTCTTTGATGTTTGACATTCTGAGTAGTGTGTGTCTTGGAGTAGGTCTATTTGGATTTATTCTGATTGGGGTACACTGTGCTTCTTGGACATGTAAGTTCATTTTTTTTATGAAAGTTGGGAAACTTTCAGCTCTTATTTCCTCAGATACTCTTTCTGCCCCTTTCCCCTTCTCTTCTCCTTCTAGAACTCCTATGACATGTATGTTGTTACATTTCATGTTGTCATTCAACTCTCTGAGCCCATGCTCAATTTTTCCCCATTCTTTTCTCTCTCTGTTCTTTTCTTTTTTCAGTTTCAGCTGTCTTTGGTATCACTTATTCTTTCTCCTATCATTTTGTGTCTGCTGTTGTATGCCTCTAATGTGTTTTTGTTCTCACCTATTGTGTCTTTCATTCCCATGAGCTCTGTTACTTTTCTATTCAGGTTTTCAAATTCTTCCTTGTGCTCACTCAATGTCTTCTTGATGTCCTTTATCTCTTTAGCCATATTGTCTTTCAACTCATTAATTTGGTTTTGGAAATTTGTGTTCATCTTATTAATTGGTTGTTTCAAATCTTGTGTCTCTTCTGGAGTTTTGATATATTCCTTTTCTTGGGCCATATCTTCCATTTTCTTAGCATGGAATTTTTTGCTGCTGTCTAGGCATCTGATTAGGATGGTGGGTTTACTCTGATGCTCAATTTCCCTCTCATAGGGATTTAGTGGTGGGAGCTGTGTGTTACTGCTGTTCTTTGATTCTTGTTTCAACCTGGGTCTTTAGGATTGTCCCTGTTCATTGCTCAAAACTGGGCCCTGGACCCATAATAGTTTTCAGGCCCACTTCTTAGGGCCTTGGGGAGAGAAGCTATAAAAGCCAGAAAAAGCCTCTCTTGCTTATTTACTTTTAATTTCCTCATGTGCACTTCCTTGGTCTGCTAGCATTCGGCGCACTTTGGCAGCCCTCTCAGTTCATTGCCTGGCCACAGTGTTTCACTGCAACACAGAACTGGATCAGTGTGGTAGAGAATCCAGGCTAAGAGCCTTGTAATTCAAACTTTCTCAGAGATAGTTCTCCAACCTTTGCTGGCAGCCCCTTCCCTTTTCCCAGGTAGGAAATAATTCCACTCCCTTCTGCATACTCAACAACCAGTCTCCGTCAGTACAGATGGAGATTGAGAGGGTTGGATCTCTTTAGTCCTGAGCTGGCTCCCAAGGCAAACAATGGCATCACCTCCCGGTCTGGAAGGGCTCGTGGAACACAACAGACCAAATTTATGGGTCAAAAGCTGAGCCAGTTTTAGGCTGTGTCCCTCTGTTTTCCCTTTCTTGGGAAGGTGGATCCCTGGGACCCCCATTGTCTGTAGCTGCTGCCTGCCCAGAGGCCTGAGAATTCATGTGTCTTTAGTGTGGGGACAGCACCCACAGTAGAAGCTGAGGCTTTTCACACAACAGTTTTGCCATCGCGATTCTTTTCCTTTGTACTTCTCTCTTCTGGGCACTGACTTGTCTTCCCCTTGTGTCCTAAACCCTAGAAGATTCCTTTCCAGGACATTTCTGCCTGTCCTCTAGCTATTTTTCTGGGAGAGAAGAGAGTCCTGTGTCTTTCTAGTCCACCATCTTCCCGGAACTATCTTTCTTTTTAATAAAGCTATACCGCAGGTCTGTGGGCAAAACACGTTTTAAAAATAAATGATGTGGTGGGAGGTGTGGGAGGTGGGCGGCGTGGGAATCCCAGTGGGTTCTGTGTAGTATTTTGGGTAATCTGAGCACCTCTTAAAATATATGTATATATATATATATATATATATATAGCATTTTTTTAAGCAAATACACATATATGCATATATATTTATATATCATTTTACAAATGTTTGTATGTACTGTGAGAATTTTGATTTTTACCCATAATAAATAAATAAATAAATAAATAAATAAATAAATAAATAAATATGCTGCACCAATTGGATATCTATATGGGAATTTCACACAACAGGCACACAGTATTTATGTGGATTGTAGATCTAAATGTGAAAGAGCAGAAAATAAATCTTCTAAAAGATAATATGAAAGAATATCTTCATGATCTTGAAGTCAAAAGAGATTTTATAAACATGACAAAAAAAAAAAAAACCCACTAACTATGAAGGGAAAAATGTTAAATTGGAGAACATTAAAATTAACAATTGTGCTGATCAAAAACCACCATTTGGAGGTTGAAAAGGCAAGTTATAGAAAAGGAGAAGATCTTGCTAATATATGTCCACACAAGACTCATTCAGAATACATAAAGAATTCCTGTAAGTCAATTAGAAAATGACAGACAACTCATAGAAAACATGGGCAGAACCCTTCACAAGAGGATATCCAAATGGCTGATAAACATAAAAAAATGTGTTTAACATTATTAGCAATCAAGGAAATGGTTGAAATAAAAATGAACGGCTAACACTTTAAAAGCTAACAATACCAAGTCAGTGAATATGTGGAACAACTGGCACTTTTATAAACACTGCTAATGGTAATGTATATTGGAATAATCACTTTTGAAAAACTGTTTGCCATTCTCTCCTAAAACTGAGCATATATATTCTCTATGACTTCTACTCCTAGACATATAGGTACACCAAAGGTAAGTACAAGAGTGATCATAACAGCATTATCTGTACCAGCAAAATTTGGTAATAACAAATGTCCATTAACATTTGAAAACCAGACACAAAAAATGCAACCCATTTTAGATAAAGTTAAAAATATTCAGAACTAATCTGTTGTGAAAGATGTCATGTCCTCTCCTTGTCATTCTCTTTGACCCTGGGATTTTTTTTTTTTAAACTCTCCTTACTATCATTTTACTGAGGTTTCAGGATGGAGCAGAGTTCAATGAGTATGTGAGGACACACTCCTCGCTGACTCTCCCACAGACACTTCAAGTAAGAAATCTTGACACTCATCATCTTTTCTAAATATCCCTTAAAGAGTGGCTAGAATGCTTCCTTTATGTGAGAGAAACATGAATACTTGGGTAGATCAGAAATCACAAAGGCAAAGAGTGATTCTAGAAAGCAAGTCCTGTTTGGGGAAATGAGACAGTTTCTCAGATGAGAAAGAGTACCATTGCCCCATCTCAACTCAAGCACTGATTGAAGTCTAAAGATATTTGTTTCATGCACTGATTAAAGGTAAATTCAGGCTAAAAGCAGAGGCACATAACTTGATCCACTCATGCAACATGCATTTATTGAGTGCTACATACTCCAGGCTCAGTTTTAGACACTGGGGATCCGACCGTGACCAACATCAGAGTAGTTCCTGCTTTTATGGAACTTACATTCTAAAGAAGGGTGGTGGTAGTGGTGTGTGTGGGAAGACAGATAAAAAAAAATGGAAATAAATAAATTAATATTTCAAACTGTGATAAGTAACCATAAAGAAAATAAAAACAGAGCTGAAAGAGAATAACTGGAAATGGTGACCTCAATCATGATGAGTGGGCCATGCAAAGAGCAGAGGACAGAGCAGGGACAGCATTGTGGTTGACTGACACCTATACAGGTGCATAGGGCCCCCTGCTTGATGTAACACTCTGCTGTCACTTGAAATTCTTAAAAAGTTTTGAACAAGGGGCCCGGCAAAGTCCTGGGGGAAAAGCATTCCAATTAGAATGAACAGCACGTGCCCAGCCTTGAGGCAGGGAAGAACAGGCTGTGTGAGAATAGGAAGAAGGCCAGGAAGGCTGAGGGGAAGGAGCAAGGAGGAGAGTGGCAGTTGGGGAGGTCAGAGGGGGACAGGAGCATTGGCAACTGTGGCAAGATCTGTCTGCCCATTGTGGTAAACGCAAGTGTTTCCAGTGGCACAGGAACTGCTCCCCTGAGAGGGTCCCCTGTGGAGGGCTTTTCCAGGCAACTTATCACTAAACTGGGCTGAAGCCTAGAGACACAGACCACAAGAGGTAATGTGGCTGGAAGGCAGCCAGCTGGCTCCAGGCTTCCTGTTGATTTTCTGATCTCAATGCAGAATGGCAGCTGGGTCTGGAGCTAGAGCCCACTCTGGCCATTCAGGATGTCCGGCTTTCAGAGGCCAGTCATCAGGGGCAGAGGAAGGTGCAAGCACCAAGTAGAAGGATCTTCAAAATGCCTGGGAATCATTTTTCTCTACATTCTTGCTTTAAAGTGATGTCTCAAGTCCTGTATTCTTTCTTCATAGAAAATCCGGCGTTTTAACAGAGTCTATTTTGCAGAACCAGAATCGTTTATAAAACTCGTGGACTGTTAAAAGGTTACGAAATAGCAAATAGCGCCATCAAGTGGTGATTATCTGAAATAATTTGTAAATTCCAAATATTATCCGTGATATCTATCCCAGGACATTCTAAAGACTGAAGGTCTTTTTATTGTGTGAGAGCAGCTATTTTTTTAATCTTCTCAAACCACGAGATCACCAGATGTCTAAATATCTTAGAATTGAAGGGGGAAGGGAAATTGTTACCATATGCTCTTCTCTTCTTCCTGGGAACCCAGGAGACCCTGGGAGAGAAGGAACAGTGTAGAAAGAAAGTCATGTTGGAATCACCCTGCTGGTATCTATTTAAAGTTCCTAAATCTGACCTGTTCATCAGTGAGATCCTTTAAACCAAATGGGCCTTTTGTGGCCACTAGTCTTAGACAAGGGGCATAGGGTGGATGCAGAGATTGAACTGGTCAAAATGGTCTTGGTAGGTTGCTCGCCTCATACACCTTCAATGCCTGCTATATCTCCTTGAGGATGGTGAGTTGCTTAGCAGGTACTCCTCTACTCACTAGAAGGAGTAGTAACTCCTTCTAACTGAACTTGATTAATTAATAAGTATAATGAAAATGTTACCTGCTATTGTTGTACACCTACTATGTGTCACACACTTAATACATTCTTGCTTTCACTTCTCACATCAAATCACATAGGTAGTTCTTCTTCTTCTACATAGGCTAAAGGTGAAGCTTGGAGAGGTTAAGTAAATTACCTAATGATTACCATCTTAATGCCAATGACTGACAACCTAGAATTTGTACTCAGTTCCTGAAGCTTGACAACCTAGAATTTGTACTCAGTTCCTGAAGCTAGAGTCCATCCTCTCAGTGATGAGCCCATCCTTCCTTAATTAAGAAGCCTCTTCTTTCATTTATCACAGAACTGGAGCAGCGTGGGGCTGCAGTCAACATTTTGTTTTGTCCTCTGTAGACTGGCTGATTCTCTATTAGCCCACTGCTTAAAGGAAGCAGATGGAGCAGACAGTAGGAGCCTACTGAGCTCAAAAGAGACAGTCAAGCCCAGCTCCATCAGTCTTTTCTACATGACATTTTGTCAGATAGTTTGAAATCTTTTTAAAACCAGGGCACTAAGAGATAATGATGAGCACAGTGTTGTTCATTGGCTGTATGCATTTAAAACCTAGATTGGTAGTATTATGTTTTTAAAATGCTGGCCAGTTCTGCACAATTGGGTTTTGCTTTAAATACCAGATGGCTACAAATATCCAGCCAGATTCTCTCAGGGTATAAAGGATTTCTTGGCAAAAAGCTAGGCATTTGGGGAGGTGTATTAACTCTTTCTGATCACTACAGTGGTAGCTGCTGCTTTCAACATGACTATGAAAATATTTCTCTAGTGGTCTCAAAATACTAAGGACAGACTCATTCAGAGAATAAAACCACCCAATTGCATAAGAAAAATAAGCTGTTATTAAAGTTAGGGAGTACTTTACTTACCAGGAAAGTAAAATGATACATTAGATATAAGATATATTGTCTCTAAATTGGATTTAACAGTGATCAATGAGATGAATGAAAATAATGATCTAGGCAGACTGGCTTCCTTTCTGTTCCCTGAGTTTGCTGAGCCCTTTCCAGCCTCTAGATGTTTGCATATCTGTTCTCTCTGCCTGGAAGGCTTTCCCCAGCCAACTCCACCATGGTTGTCTTTTTCTCACCTTTACCCTTTTGGTCTCAGCTCAGATATTACATCCTCAGAGAGGCCTTCCTTAACTATTCCACATCAGTCACTCTCTACCTCTTTACCCAGTTTATTTCCTTGACAGTATTTCTCACAACATTACTATTTTTTGTTGTTGTTGTTATTTATGTGTTTATTTCCTCTCTTCCCCTCTGGATCATGAACTCTGTGAGGGCAGGGTCTAGTGTGTTTGGTTTAGTACTGTGTCCTCAGTTCCTAGATTATACCTGGCATGTACAGGGAATCAGTAAATGTTCAAAGAATGAATGAGGGAAGCGGCTGTGGCTCAATCAGTAGGGCTCCCGTTTACCATATGGGAGGCCCCGGGTTCGGTTCCCGGGGCCTCCTGGTGAAGGCAAGCCCGCCCGCACAGCGTGGTTAGCTGACCCAGCGAACACAAGCAGCAAGGGGGGGGATAAATGAATAAATAAATAAAATCTTTAAAAAAAAAAAAAAAAAAAAAAAGAATGAATGAAATTTGACAATAGTTTAAAATGCCAAGCCCTTTTAGAAAAAAAAATTTCTAAATTTTGTCTTTAAATCTGACCATTCTTTTAATAATTGTGAATACTCATTTTGAAAATAGAAGTTAACCCGCATGTTCCAATGTGTTAGAAATAACAAGTAAATATGTGGGAGTATGCATTTTTTTTTCTCTTTTTGGGGAAAATGTGAAAGTACAATGTTAAATGGTGATTCAGAGAAGAGATAGCCTTGAAGCAATAAAGACATGGACTGGCCTTCACATTTGCCAGAGAAAGAAAAGCATGGGCAGGAAGAACAGAAACAAATTCAATCTATAACTCAGTTGAGAACTATATTGAAAAGCTCTTGACAAAATTAATGCTAGCAGAGATGAAAAGAAAAATAGACTGACAAACACCAGGGACTGGAGAACAGTATTGTAGTTTTTATATGAAGTAGGTTTGAAAATTCACCATTGTCCAATTATTTCTGGAAGATATATGCTGGATTACATCTTATGAGACTTGAGCTAGATGGCTGGAAACTGAAAAATAAGCCCAGCATCTTATCATACTTAGGATAAAAGAGACCAAAATGATGGCACAGTTCTTTCAGAGGATTTAGAGGGATGCTAAATTCCATGAGACTTGTATTGAAACACTGAAAATTACTAATATGGCAAAGAAAAGTATATTTAATTATACTATGAATCACCAAGCTAAGAAGGAGGAAGGGCACTAGATTTCAGGAGGAAAATAATATGTGGTCTTGAAAATATAAAGTACTGAATGTCTATTTTGAGTCTTTTCTTACAGATGGAATGATACTAATAGCATATAAGACTATGCTAGATAGAGGGACCAAGTTTTAATTACCCCAAATTTATCTCATTTGTTTTTATGTTCCCAATAAAAAACAAAGCTCACATTACTAGTTCATAAGGCTGCCTAATGTCCAGTATTTTCATCTACATCTATCTTGCTATGGACGAGAATGCATTTTATTTGAAATGTGTTGCCTGCTTGATTATTCATTTTCCTTTTGATCTTCAAAGTGCTTCGTTGAAAACCAATTCTTCTCCTACACTTTGTGTTAAATCCCACTGAAAAGCTGGGCAGAATCCTTGTTTAAAGTTTTCTGTAGCATTATGGTACTAAACTGTGAGGAATATCTTAGGACACGATGATATTCTGTGAGCTTCTTTAAGACAAACTGCTTCATTCAGACCCAGGATTTCAGAGCTGGGAGGGGCACTGGAAGTTGTAGTGGGTATGGATGTTGTAGTGGATATCTGCTGTTTTGTCATGTGGAATTCATTCTTCTTTCTTTTGGCAATACATTTTCCTTGAGGAACCAGCCCTGGATGTGATCCAGGCCTGGCCATGCAGCACATTCTGTCCTCTTGGGCACATGACTCAAGTGGTCCAATCAGAACTGATCCTGGGACTTTTTCTGGAACAGGAAGGAGGATTTTCTTTCCCTGGACCTGGAGCTATGACCCTGTTAATCTGCAAAAATGAAGCCCATCCTGAGGAGAGAGCCTGAACACAGAACATGGCAGAGCCATGAGATGGAGAGAGGTCACTTTCTGACAACTTTCTGTGAGCTGGTGAATTCAGCCTCTGTCTTAGTTTGCCAGGGCTGCTATGATGGATACCACACAATGGGTTGGCTTAAAAAATGGGAATTTATTGTCTCATGGTTTTGGAGGCTAGAAGTCCAAAATCAAGGTCTTGACAGGTGTGCTTTCCCCTGGAGTCTGTAGTGTCTTGATGATGGCTTGCTACAGTCCTTTGGGTTCCTTGGCTTGCATCTCTGCTTCTGTCACATGGTTTCTCCTTCTGGCTTCTACTTCTGCTCAGTGGTCTGTGTCTCTGTCTACATTTCCTCTCCTTATAGGGACTTCAGCCATATGGATTAAGGCCCACCTGACTCAGTTTGGTCTCATCTAAATAGGGTCTTCAAAGATCCTACTCACAAATGAGTCCACACCTTAACAAATAGTAGCCTCTTCAAAGGTCCTATTTACAAATGTGTTCACACCCACACGAATGCAGATTAAGACTTGAACATGTCTTTTGTGGGGGACATGATTCAATCTCCAATAACCTTTCACTTGAGCTCTGATTGAATACAGTCAGCTGGCCCAAAAATTCATTATTGGTTTATGAATCAATGATTGCCCATAAAATTTTACTCAGTGATAACATGAGAAACATCAGGCCAAGATGATGAGTTTTTCAAAAAAGCTAACTTGTCAATTTGATGGACTGTTCCTGTTTCTTTTTTTAAATTTTTTTTAAAGATTTTTTAAATTTATTTATTCATTTATCCCCCCCTTGCTGCTTGTGCTCCCTGGGTCAGCTAACCACGCCGTGCGGGCGGGCTTGCCTTCACCAGGAGGCCCCAGGAACCGAACCCAGGGCCTCCCATATGGTAAACGGGAGCCCTACTGATTGAGCCACAGCCGCTTCCCAGTTCCTGTTTCTAAGATTGTGTGCTCCCTACCTTTTTTGGTTTAAAAGTGTCCTTTCATTAACAGTGATGGTAAGTGGTATTTTTAAAATGTTATTACTTTGCATGTAAGTTAGGGTAAGTAATGACAACTACTGTAACCCCTGAATATAAATGGATTAACCCAATCCCAAATAAAGTCTGAATATAGGGAACACTCCTCATGTTCATTCAGGAACCCAGGTGCCTTTCATTTGTGGCTCTGCCCTCCTCTAGGTCCCTAGGCTTCTCCATACAACTGGCAAATGTGGAAAGAGATTGCACATGGGAGATTTCTATTGACTGCACCAGGAAGTATCACTTCCATTTCACTGGTCGGAATGCACCACATGGCCAAACCTAATAGCAAGCGAGACTGGGAAATACAGTTTAGCTGTATGCCCAGGAGGAAGAGGATGCAGGACTAGCGATGAACTAGTCCATCTCTGCCACATTTGGCAAAATTAAGTTTCAAGCCTTCTGTTTTCTGTTCTTTGAAAATATAACTGTCTACAAAATCCCCCAAATCTAAGAACCACTGAACTAATTCAATTTTCTTAATTTTATAAATGAGAAAATATAATTACAGGTTAAAAGACTTGCTCAAGGCAGCACAGTTAAAAAGTGGTACAGCTGGCACTTAAATGAAGCAAAGTTAGCATAATTTCATTTGGTTTTCAACTATTAAAATATAAAATGATTTTCCTTATTACAACTAAAATCTTTTAGTACCTTTGATGTTAGTTACATGGTCCACTCTTTGGGCAGTATTGCCCTGAGCCAGTAATTCCTAGCTGAATATGGTTTGGGTTTTCCATCCTTCATGCCTTTACTAACACTGTTTCTCCTATCTGGGATGTCCTCACCCCTTCATCCCATCATCCCAAATCCTTTAAATTCCAAGAATACCTCTTCCTTCATGAAACCTTTGCAAACCGCAGAGCCTTCTTCGTCTTTTGGGACCCACAGCCACCATTGTTCTCTCCTTTCATTTGACTCTTACTAATGGACTGCCCTTGTCTTTCTCGTTGACCCCTGTCATATACTTCTCTAATACCCTTAAGCACATTTTCCTAATTAAACATTTTTTGAGCACCAAGGGCAAGATAGCTGTGATAAAGTCAAAAGAAAAGAAAAGCTGTGATATCACAACCTATTTATTTTAAAGAACCAACACTCTTAAAGATGGAAAGGTGCTAAGGAGATGGGTCATATGAGAAATGCAATAGTAAATACCAAATGGTGTCAAAACTATTCTTGCATCTTAAGATACCCAATGGGTTATAAAATGGTCCAGGAAACAGAGGGGTGGAAGATGGCAGCTTGTAGGTAAAGGGAGACTGCTTTAGTCATATAGAAAACTTGGAATTGAAATTTGAACTACACTAAAATCAAACTACTCTGTTCATCCTCCCAACTGCCTGGAATTTTCAATTTGTAGCTTTGTTGGCCTCTTCCCTTTCCTGGAACATTGTTTTGCTCATTGGCATTTCAATCAGGGAATTTCTTCTTGCTGCTCAAAGGAGGCTGTGAAGGTCAGGTGGGGAGAGGAAGCTGAAGTTAAAATGATGATGTCGCTTGGATTCTGCAGGAAGAAATTTCACCTTGTTCCCTTTTGGGAGGTACAGAGATGTCCAGAGCTTGTTTCCTCATCTCTAATGTCCTTTAGTTCACTTTGGGTTTGAAATGGGCTATTTTATTTTAAAACTGGAATCTGCTGAAAGATATAGTATTCTAATTCATTTTCTGCAATCAATGCCATAAGAAATATGGATTTTTTTTTTTTAACTGGTAGAATTACTGTTCATTTTATCTAAAAAGTGAATTGACTATTTAAAGTTATTGGGATAATTATTAAAAGATTTTTAAAGTTCTATATATTTAGTTTTAAAATTATTTTGGGAGAAGAGTAAAGAATGAGCACCGAAAGTTTTGAGCACTTATTTTATGCTGGATATTGTGATTCATTCGTTCATTCATTCATTTTGAAGTAGGTAATGTGTTCAGTGGTTTGAAATTCAAAAGGCACAGGAAGGTATATAGAGTCTTCCTTCCACTCCTGTCCTTAACTTCCCAGATTCTCGCCCCAGAGGTCACCAAAGTGATATGATCCTTGTGTATCCTTACAGAAATATTTCATGCACTTTGAAACTAATATATTTTTCTTTAAAAAATACACAAATGATAGTATGTTACCCACTTTGTTCTTCTTGCACCTTGTTTTCTCACTTAAAAATATACCTTTGAAAAAGAAAAATAAACAAACAAACAAAAAACAAAAACAATATACGTTTGAGAACATTCCATGAAAGTCCATAAGTTTTCCCTTTTTATTTACGTAAAAAAAAATCATTTTCTTTATTTTTTTTATTTCAAAGGAAATGCATAGTTTAATAAATTTAAACAGTTTAAACTAGTGCCTAAAATAAATAGTGAAAGTAGTCCTGTTCCCCTTTTTACATCCACCCTTGGAGACAACCAGTTTTTTTTCTGTGCTCCCACGCACATATATTTACATATATACATGCATACACAGTCACACGTGCATAGTTTAATTTTTGTTTTTATTGGGATCATACACTTCATATTTTTCTGTATTTTACTTTTTTCACTTTACAATATATCCTAGACAGCTTTTCAAGTCAGTTTTTATAGTTACAGTTTCTATTTTTCTTAATTTTATTTTTAAAGAGGTTTTAGATTATATAAATATTACATCAGAAATATAGGGGATTCCCATATACCTCACCCCCTCCCCCTGCCACACTTTTCCCCTTTAACATCATCCTTTATTAGTGTGGTACATTTGTTGCAATTGATGAACAGATATTGAAGCATTGCTACTAACCATATAATGAGTTAGTGGTAGAACTAGGTCTTGAAACTTGACTTTTGACTATTTAGCACTATTGTAGATATGAAGAATGCAGGAGGCTGCCCCTGCCTTGAGCTCAAGTAGCAAGAAACAGGGAAAGAAAAAGGACCTGCTGCTTTTGCCATTAGACAGTGATAATCCCCAGTCCTTTGAATTCAGTATTGTGAGTTCATAATGTTCTTTAATCTAGAATTTTTTTTTTTTTTAACTTAGGAACATTTAGTTTGATTTCTTGTTCTCTAAAAATAGGTGATGGACTCCAAAAAAATGGAGGTGATGGGAGGCTATGGTTATAGTATAAGATATAAGAAACAATCAAGTTCTGGAGGCCATACGAAACTACAAGCTCATTAAAGCAAAGGTTGGTTGTTCCTTTTCAAGAATGAATATTTGATTCATCAAAAGAATATATGTAAAGTATATGTAAGTTATAAAGCATTATAAAAGAACAAACAACCAAATGCTAATACTGCCAATGCCACTGGGGCTACTTGTAAACTCTTTGCGAATCTCATCCCTCTTCCTCTCCAAGGAGCAGCACTATTTGGAATTTTGTGGATTTAAAACTCATTTTTGCTGAAGTGGCTTCAATCACAGGCATATGCATTCCAAACAATACATAATTTAGCTTTTGAGAGTGTTTCATGGTCCCTGGGACATTGCAGGAGATTAACAAATGTTTGTAGAGAAAAAATGAATAAATGAATGAACGGCAAACAAGAAAGTTCGAGCCATTCTTTTTCACCAACCATAGAAACTAGCAAAGATATTGTGCATCACTGAACTTCTTTCCTAAATAAAGCTTTGGTATTTGGTTTTGTATATTGCTGGCAATCGTAATGAAAGTTGTTCCTACTATTAATAACTGTTAGGAGTATGAGGGTAGACTAATGCAAGACCAACTTTTTTAAAAACAACTTTGTGCAGAAAGACTGCTCTTCTTTAGGATTGTGATCTCTGAATAGATCCCAAAATCTATTAAAAATAAAAGGATTTTATGCCTTATCTATCTAACAAAACTTTTCTCTTGTGATATATTTTGGAAAAGGAAAATTATTTAAATCAAACAAATAAGGCAAACACTATTACATTTCTGAAACATAATGGCTAGCTGTATTGAAAACACACTAAATATATCAAACACATGTAGCACACTGAACTATGTACCCCGATTTAGATATGCTCGTAATCTTAATCTGCATTCCTTTGGGTGTGAACCCATCTTAAACAGGATCTCCTGAAGGTGTTATTTTAGTTAAGGTGTGGTTTCCATCAGAGGGAAGGATACCTAGAGATATGTCGGTGCCTCCAGCAAAAGTACGACTCACAGCAGCTGTGGTGGGAAAACGTTTGACTCACACGGAGAAGAGACAGAGCAAGGTCACCTTCGCTGTGGGCTTAGCGTCCCCACAGGTCTCAATCTGTGGTCAGTGCAGGGAGGTGTTCCACGCACAGCACCCTGCTCTTCTGCTCCTGTGCTTCCTCCCTGCCAGGGAAGGTATACTACCACGGCAACAGCTGCGTGACCCAAAACAGGACTTGAGTCAGGCTGTCTCCAGTGAATACTGACAGATGCTGAGGGCACTAGGAGCAGTCCCCTTATCCACCAGGGGTTTGTGTTTTATCCCACCAGGCCGGCACTGGTCCTGAGTACAGGATGTATGTGTGGGTCCTGGGGAAAAGCGGCAGGCTTCCCTAGGATGGCCCTCACACATGGCCCAACTGAGTGAGGGTGGGCCTTAACCTGGATTCCTGAATTCTTTATAAGTACAAGAAATTCAGAGAAATTCTTGAATGGTCAGAGAATGCCATAGGGAGGAGCCATAAGCTGCAAGTCAATGGAACCTGGAAGAGAAAGGAGAGGACATGGCCATTGGATGCCAAGCAGGGATATAAAGAACCTCAGGGATGGCCAGCAAGCCAGCACCAGAATGTTACAGCACCAGAATGTTACACCACCTAGCTGATGCCTTGTTTTGTACTTTACCTAGCCTCAAAACTGTGAGCCAAAAATTCCCTTTGTTTAAACCAATCCAATGTGTGGTATTTGTCATAACAGCCTGGCAAACTAAGACAAAAGTACTAAAGGTTCAGGAACTGCCAAAATCTGTAAAGAATATCAGGTCATTGGCAAGTGAGGCTAATTTTATCCCATGCCGTGATGAACTCTTAAAGCCTCATACGCTAATCAGTGAATGCACTTTCACTCAGTTGTTTCAAGAACTCAAATGACCATTTCAAGGTCTTTGTTTAAAATGCAAACTCATCAACCAGCAGCGCTATAATTATGTCCTCAAGAAATAAGAAAATTCTTTTTAAAATGGTGTTAGCATAGCTTGTTCAAACAAGTTAAAAACAAGCAAAATGAATTAGATGTTCAAGGCTAAAAACAAAACATCTTTTAAAGGGTATACCAGGCAATTCAGGACATTAAGAGTATCAAACATTTAGCAAGCATTTTCTTGTACTGTTTAAATGGAAATAGTAAACACATATATTTGAAGTATGGTTCTCAGGCAAAATCTCATGATAAAATCAAAGATGAAGGTGAATAAAAACAAAAATACTTGACATTTATTGAGTACTTTTTTTTTTTTATTGAGAACTTTCTATATGTCTGCCATTATTCTGAATATTATATGTATTATTCCCATTTAATCCCCAAGTATATACTATTAGCCTCATTTTACTGATAAATGAATAGGAATAGATAAATAACTTTTCCAAAGTCCCACAGGTGGTAAATGATAGTGTCAGAATTTGAACTATGCAGTTGTATTAGTTTTTCACTTGTTACCATAACAAATTGCTACAAACTTTAGTGACTTAAACAACACAAATTTATTATATTACATTTTTGTGGGTCAACAGTCTGACATGGGTCTCACTGGGTTAAAATCAAGATGTCAGCAGGGCTGCATTTCTTTCTGGAGGATCTAGGGGAAAATCTGTTTCCTTACCTTTTCCAGTTTCTAGAGATCACCCATATTTCTTAGCTGGTGGCCTCCTTTCTCCATTTCAAAACTAGCAAATGCTGATCTGATCTCTTCTGCCTCTCTCATCCATGCTCTTGTGATTATGTTGCCCACCCTTATAATGCAGGGTAATTTTCCTATTTTAAGGTCAGTTGATTAGCAATCCTAATTCCATCTGCAACCTTAATTCCCCTTTGTTGTGTAAGGGAACATATTCACAGATTCCAGGGATTAGGACATAGGCATCTTTGAGGTGGGGGAGGGCAGGCCACTATTCTGTGTACAACATAGTCTTATTCAGAAACTCTTCCTCTTAGTTTCGCTCTTTTAATGGAATGCTGAAATGTCAGCATTTTTAGTTTTTGAAAACCTGATTTGTAGATTTTTGGTTATGAGTGGGCCAGAGCAAACATATGTGAAAAGAAAATCATTTGACATAATTTCATAATGTTACTTATTGTTAATTTTATTTAAAAATGATTTGTTATAAACATCAGAAATTAATTCCTTTTTATAGCTGAATACTTTCCATTGTGTATATATATATGTATGTATTTATTTATTTATATCACATTTTATTTATCCATTCATCTGTTCATGGGCCCTTGGATTGCTTCTGTCTTTTGAAAATTGTGAATGATTCCATTAAGAACAATAGTGTGGAAGGATCTGCTAGAGTCTCTGCTTTCCATTCTTTTGGGTATATACCGAGAAGTGGGATTGCCAGGCAAAATGGTAAATCTATGTTTAACTTTCTGAGGAGCTACCAAACTGTTTTCCACAGTGGCTAAACCATTTTACATTCTCACCAACAATGAACAAATGTTCCTCTTTCTCTACATCTTCTCCAACAGCTGTTATTTTCCTTTTTTAAAAAAAAATAGTAGCCATTCTAGTGGATGTGAAATGATATGTCATTGTGGTTTTGATTTGCATTTTCCTATGGGTCATTGATGTTGAACATCACTTCATGTGCTTTTTTGGCCATTTGTATATCTTCTTTGGAGAAATGTCTGTTCAAGTCTTTTTGCCCCCTTTTAAATCGGATTGTTTGTCTTTTTGTTGTTGAATGTTTGAATTTTGATTGGGATCATGTTGAATCTGTTTATTGCTTTGGGTATGCTTGACGTCTTAACAATATTTAATCTTCCAATCTATGAGCATGGAATATACTAATGATGGATAAGGCTGTTTTTCTATTTTTCTTCAATTTTCCTCCCTTTGTCTATTTATTCTACTTTCTGAGAGATATCCTCAATTTTATCTTTCACCTCTTCTATTGTATTTTTAATTTAATAAAACTCTTTTTATTCTCTGAAGATTCTGTTTCATAAAAAGTATCTTCTTGTTTAATAGTTACAACAATATTGGGTAATATTAATAACAATTTAATAATACTTGTTTAATTAGTACTAGTTTTTAAAAACGTTTAATTACCTTTATGTTTTGGGCTCCTTCAAGTCACCTATTTGTCTTTGTTCTGGTTTATATCTTTCATGTTAGAGTCTTACCTCAGTTGTTTGAGTTTCTTTAGCTGTCCCCTCATATGTAACAGTGAGAGACTAAAAATTTAATTGGGAGCCTTGAAAATGTGGCTTTTTAATTGTAGAGCACACTATTTGATTCTCTGACTGGGCTGTATCACTTGAAAAAATCCAAGCATCTTCCATTTGGGCTGGTAAGATCCTCATTTTGGTGGGGTTTCATGAGGGCATGGCACAATGCATTTTTTAACTTCATTACCTTTATCAGAACAACCAATTAATTTATTCTATTAAAATAAAATTTATATTTTTATGATAAAATTAATAGATGCTTGTAGTAGACAATACAAAGTAGAAGAGTGTGAAGTAAAATAAAAAATTTCTCTGAATCTCACTTGCTTAACATTTAGATTATTATTATTTTTTTTTTTTTTTAGCTAATGTGCATTTAACATCCTTATAGGTAAATCTTTGCAAAGTCCATGAATACCATTTTAGAATCAATTTCTAGAAAAGAAATTTCAGGGTCAAAGGACTATATTTTTATTGCCTTTAAGAAACACTGTACAATGAATTAATTTCTAAAGGTAGAATTTTCAAATTTATAGTGGCTAGAAAGCAACATCAAACAGTAACTGAGATCAGTTTTTTTTTTTTTAACAATTTATTGAAGTATATCATTCATACATGAACATACATAAACTATAAGTGTTCAGTAAACATTGTGAACTTACAAAACAAACACGTATAACATCATACAGGGCTCCCACACATCACCCCCTGCCTCAACACCCTGCATTGTTGTGAAACATTTGTTAACAAATAATGAAAGAGCGTCGTCAAATTATTACTACTAACTATAGTCCATATCTTCCTCCCCTATACATTTTTTTAAAGGATTATTTAATTAATTTATTTACTTTTATCCATTTTTACCCCACCCCACCCCATTTTTGCTGTTTCTGTGTCCATTCGCTGGGCAATTCTCTGTGTCTGTTTCCTGTTCTCTCTTCTCATCCTTCTCCTCCTGTCTTCACTGGGATTCGATCCTCAGATTCTCCGATGTGGGAGAGAGGCGTCCTACTGCCTGCGCCACCTTAGTTCCTGTTTTTTTGGTGCGTCTCGTCTTGGCTCTCCCTTGTGTCAGTCTCCTGTTATGTCATCATCCTGCTGCATGGCTTGTGGGGCCTGGTGGCTCACCCATGCATGGAGCCTGAAGGTGCACCCGCACACAGGGCCTAGTGGCCCACGCACCTTCTATATTTTTCTTTTTTTAATTTTTATCGGGAGGTCCCGGGGATTGAACTCAGGTCCCTCCATATGGGAGATGGACACCCAACCACCCGAGTCACATCTGTCCCCCTGCAATATCTCTTAAGGTTGACCAAAGATACCCAAAGTTACAGTCTTTTCCCATACAGGATGGTCATATAATAAATCAGGCTTAGTTTATCTTCACCAGCATTCTAAAAACCAGACCAAGGGAGAAAAACTAGGTCTCGGGACACATGCATGGTTTCTAATATAGCGAATGCTTAGCCTACCCTGATTATCACAAAATCAGGACAGTGAGAATATTCATACCAGTTTTTATTTTTGAATTTCAGTTAGCTTCTGTGAAAATTTGTTTTTAATGTGGGTAGTATATTTAAAAATTACTCTGAATATTAAGGATTTGATTTTTTTAACTGCAAGAAAAGAAAATATATTTTTAGTAGAAGCAGTCAAAATAAAATGTGTTTTAATTCTTTGTAATGTATTATCCACCCAAATTTATCCACTTTTCCTTTAGAAAGTTATCTTTCCTTTATTTGAGGAGCATAATTTCTCAACCAAGGGTGAAGAGAGAATGGGTGGAATTTGTGCCCCTTAGTGGAATGTGAATGACTTAACAGATTGCCATTTCAGTATGGGCAGGGGCATGATGTTTCCTTCTTCAACATCATCCTCATCATTGTCACTATTTTCAAAAATCCTTCTTTACAATTTACTTTCACAATCACCATCTCATTTTAATATTCAAAACAATCCTGTAAAGTAGATAGGATAGATTATTTTATCATTTCTGTGTTATAAATGGGGATTATGAGGAACGCAAGAGTAAGTAGCATTCTCCAGCTAGAATGAAGCAGTATAAAGACTTTAATCTGAAATTTTCAACTTCAAAAGCTACTGCTATTTCTGTCATACAATATATTCTCCACGTTGCCTGGCACCAGGTCATCAAATAATACTACTTAATGAATAAATTTGAAAGGACCCATAATCAGAACTGTTGTTTAAAAATAACCATAGAAAAGTAAGTGCAAAAATGCCAAACATTAAACTGTACTTTCTCTTCTGGCATCTCTGTTCCAACTGATGGCCTGTATTGATTTAAGGAATAATATTGTTTTTTCTAATAAATGTCTGAAGCTGAAATTACTGAAAATTTTATGCAGAGCATTATCTCTTATGGTAAAAGGAATGCATATGGGAAGCGGCTGTGGCTCAATCAGTAGGGCTCCCGTTTACCATGTGGGAGGCCCCGGGTTCGGTTCCCGGGGCCTCCTGGTGAAGGCAGGCCCGCCTGCACGGCGCGGTTGGCTGGCCCGGTGAGCACAAGCAGCAAGGGGGGGATAAATGAATAAATAAATAAAATCTTAAAAAAAAAAAAAAAGGAATGCATATTTTTTATTTCAATTATATTTGTTCATTTATGTTGTCTGGAAAGAAAATCCATTTTTTATAGAAATTAACTGCTGTATTGGACTTGATATGTCAAACAATTTTTCTGGTTGGCTGCCAAGTCCCTGAAAGGTAAGAATTTACCAAGGCTGCCCTTCCTTTTGTGTGCACTTTGTAGCTCGCAAGGGGTTTTTAATACTTTACCATTGATCATCATTGATCATCATTGAATCATCGGTAGCAATGGTTGAATTTTTAAAAATCACAGCCATCTTAGTAGGTGTGCAATAGTATCTCACTGTAGTTTTGATTTGCTTTCCCTAACGAGTAATTATGTTGGGTGTCTTTTCATGTGCTTGCTCAGGGTACTTTTAAAAGTTATTTTCTTGGAGCGGATGTGGCGCAAGTGGATGAGTGTCTGCTTCCCACATGGGAGGTCCCAGATTCTGTTACTGGTGCCTCCAAAAAAAAAAAAAAAAACACAGTCATTTTCCTAATGCTCAATAAAATATCAAATTGAAAGGAATAGAAGATCAAGATTTAAACTTTGATTTTATATCTATATTAATAAATTAATTATTTCTATTTTCAGATCATTCTGAGCTATTCATTGCCCTCAATAAAAGGAAGGCTAAATGATCAAGACAATTGCTGGGTAACACAGCACTTTTTATAAAACATTATATGCTTATAAAAATGTTTTAAATATGCAGAGCAAGCAGCAGGGTAATGTATACTCAAGGGATCACTGTAATGACCTGTTTCACATCTGTCTTCCTAATTAGACTGTGACAGTTTATATAGAAGAAAGAACACAGACTTCAGAACAACATATAGCTATTGACCGCCTACTGTGAGTCAGGCTGCACTAAAGGACAAGAATAGCCATCTTCCATGACCTAATGGAGCTTATAGTTGAGGAGGGGAAATAGATAAAATCTAAGAAAAGCAACAGATGAAATATTTATCAAATATGACAAGAGCTAAGAAATAAAAGAAAAACAAACTAGTTAGAACTACAACAAAATCTGGAGAGAGGTGGTGGTGGCTCAACAATTAGTCAGGACCTATATCTCCATCAAGGAAGATCAACTGAGACCTGAATAATGAGAAAGAATCAACTGTTTGAATATCAGTAGGGAAGAGAATTCCAGGCAAAGGGAAAGGTATGTGCAAAGGTCCTGAGGTGGGAAGGAGCTTAGTGTGTTCTAGGAAAGCTTGTCCTTCCCACCTCTAAGAAAGAAACTCAGTGGGATAGTAGGAAAATGGAAAAAATGTGTCATGCACCCATCCCTTGTCTGTGTCATCAGTGGATAGCTTCATAATTTCTGTTACTTTTTATTGCAGAAAAATTTACTATCAACTTCTGCCCTGAACTAGGGCATTTTAAATTGTAGAGCAAAGTTTCAGTGTTCTCTTCCAGTTCTAGGATTCTTTGAGTCCAAGTGGAAAATTTCCTTTTGCTGATGGTAGATTGATGGTCTCACACAGGAGAGAAAAAATTTTGAGTGGAAAACATGGATGGAACGTGACTGACATCTGACAAACCTGGATTTGCACCTTGCCTATTCATTTACTGATTGTGTTACCATGCTCAAGGGTCTTATCTTCTCTGTGTATCAGTTTTTGTCTTTAAAACAGGTATAAATCTATGCCACTGTGATTATGCATACACAGCACACAGCAGAAGGCCTCTGACATAGCTAGGGCACAGTGCATATACTGCAAGGTCAAAATTACCAAGGCCATGTTGTTTTTAGGTGAGCTGCTTGGGTTATAGTTCCAGGGGAAGGTCCATAAAGTGAGGAATCATCTTGGAACATGTAAAAGGACACAGGAGAGACACACACACACACACACACACAGAGGGAGGGGGAGAGAGAGAGAGAGGAGAGAGAGAGAGAGAGAGAGAGAGAGAGAAATAGAATGAGAGATCTTTGTCCAGAGAAAGCCCCTTGGGTCACTTTGATTCTGAGGTTAACCTGGTAACCAGGAATAGGCTGATGAGACCTGTCAAGTTCACTCCTGGTATTGGCCTTCATATTGACTCCCAGGAGAAGCTTTTTCATTGGCATTAACTCATCTGTCAGCCAAAACGATTTGCCGATTATCTATAGGCCAACTTTTGTTTCATTGGGAAATTAAAAGCCTTGTAAAACTGTGACTGCAGTTTATTCTCAGAGCAGATATATGATGGCAGGCAACGGATTGCAGAAGCGTGTAGCACATTGCTGGGCCTCTGTCCAGCTCTGTTCCCCCCCTCCCCAGAAGAAATAAACAACATAAGCAAGATAGAACACCAGCCCTTGCTGTTAGTATGGGGAATATTTTTAGCTCCGGAATGTGAGGAATTGCCTAATATTTCTAACTATGTATTTGCCAGAAAATGTGGCGTCTAGGGGATCAGAAAATGTAATCCCTGGTGCCAGAATATGGTACCCTCGGCTTCAGCCTGGCACGTCAGCTCTTGACTGTGGGTGTTGGCTAGTGCTACTGAAGTGGTGCCACTATCAATTACTCTTCTCCATAGAAATTCCTGGTGATTAATAATATCCACAGCTACCATTTGACAGGCATTATGCTAGGCTTTTACATTTTATCTTCATAACAACCATGTGAAGGAGATGAGAAAACTGAGGCTCAGATAAATTAATCAGCTTTCACATATTCATGTGGCTATTGTCATGGAAAGGAAAAATGCTATTTAAAAAGATGAGTACTTCTTCAAGACAGTGATATAATTTATTTCAGGGGAAGGGAGTTTGTTTTGGGTTATATAACAGAACCAACAACCAGTCTTGAATGGAGTTTGAGAAACTAAATTTCTCTGCCTAATAAAGGAACAGAAATTTTAAGTTGCCTGCTAGTGACTTTTCAGGGGTTCTGAAAGTCAGAAAAAGGAATAGAATGGGGGTGGGGTGGGGGGGGGGAGCTTGGAGAACAGTAAGGCTGTCCACCTGATGGCAGGTCAGAGCCAGAGGAAGAAAAAGACCCTCTGATGGGAAATGGTCTTTTTAGGTACAGTGAGATCTGATATTCAATCGAAAGCTCTGTCTTGCAGTGTTGAAATTACCCTGTGTTGTAGTCAAAACCTGGTAAAACCTTGTTATAAGCCTTGTGTTGATCACACTTTGGTTGTGACTCATATTTGGGGTGAAGTGGGGAAGACAAAGGACAGGAGTTAGAGGACAGAAGATATGAGTGGGGATTGAGAATCAAGCTGTGAGCAAGAATTTAGATCAAGAAGGAACAGGAGGGCGGCAGCTGCAGAGCGGCCAGGAGGAGGGTGTTTCTCCTGAGAGCGGAGAGCCCTGGGCCCTCCTCCTCCTCTTCCTGCCGCTCAGGCTCCGCGCCGCCCGTCGTACTCCTCCTTTAGCTGCTCCCCAGCACGGAGCCTCCCTGAGGACAAGGGCCGAGCTGCAGACGCAGCTTCCGGAGCCCGCGGGGCGGCGGACCGGGTCGCGGTGCAGATTCTTCTTAATCCTTTGGCGAAAACTCTGCAACACAAAATGGCCACAAATAAACCCAAGGGTCAGAATTCTTTGGCCTTACACAAAGTCATCATGGTGGGCAGTGGTGGTGTGGGGAAGTCTGCTCTGACTCTGCAGTTCATGTATGATGAGTTTGTGGAGGACTATGAGCCTACCAAAGCAGACAGCTATCGGAAGAAAGTAGTACTGGATGGAGAGGAAGTCCAGATTGATATCTTAGATACGGCTGGGCAGGAGGACTATGCTGCAATTAGAGACAACTACTTTCGAAGTGGGGAGGGTTTCCTCTGTGTCTTCTCTATTACAGAAATGGAATCCTTTGCAGCCACAGCTAACTTCAGGGAACAGATTTTAAGAGTAAAAGAAGATGAAAACGTTCCATTTCTGCTGGTTGGTAACAAATCAGATTTAGAAGATAAAAGACAGGTTTCTGTAGAAGAGGCAAAAAAACAGAGCTGATCAGTGGAATGTTAACTATGTGGAAACATCTGCTAAAACACGCGCTAATGTTGACAAGGTTTTTTTTTATTTAATGAGGGAAATTCGAGCCAGAAAGATGGAAGACAGCAAAGAAAAGAATGGAAAAAAGAAGAGGAAAAGTTTAGCCAAGAGAATCAGAGAAAGATGCTGCATTTTATAATCAAAACCCAAACTCCTTTCTTATCTTGACCATACTAATAAATATAATTTATAAGCATTGCCATTGAAGGCCCAATTGACTGAAATTACTTTAACATTTTGAAAATTGATATGTATCACAAAAGCATGAATTGGAACTACACTGAAAGTCAAATTTACTTAAAAAAGAAATTAATGTGGCTTCACCAAGAAGCAAAGTTCAGCTTATTTCATAATTGCCTACATTTATCACAGTCCTGAATGTAGCGTGTGAGCTTGTGTTTCAAGGGTGGTCTTTCCTGAACTGTTAAATAAAGAAATGAGGTGGGGTGAGGAATAGGAGGAAAGGCTACTTCCTCTGATTTATTATAAAACTTAATTTTTTTTATCATTTAAAAATGTCATGGTCTTCTGCCTTGAAAAATGACAATTGTGAACATGATAGTTAAACTGTACCACTTTTTTTTAACCATTGTTATACAAAATATAGAAGAAAAAGTGATTGGCATGGTTGTTGCATATAGTTAAATTGAGAGTAACTCATCTGTGAACCTGCATTAATTACCTGGTGATTAACTTAGAAAAGTGGTGTAAACTTGTACATGGAAATTTTTGAATATGCCTTAATTTAAAAACAGAAAAGTAGCTGGGTACATCATCCTGGGTGTGTTCTCCCTGGCTCCATGGGCCAATACCCATGTATCCTGATTAGAGAATATATGCCTAGTGTGGAGTACAGCTTTTGTATAGAAGATTCTTGAGAAATACCTGTCTAAGACTCTGTCCAAATTTAAAATGTGTGCCATACTCTGGTTCTTGAAAATAAGGTTCCAGAGCTCCTTGATTGCTTTTAATAAACTGTACAGTAGTTTAAAATGAAGGGCCAGCATGTACTTGTAAGATCATTTTAGACTACAGTCAGGCTTCAGTGAACCCTCTTTCTCTTTAAGCTGCTGGTCCCTGGAAATCCCCTTCCGCAGGTGGTGAGCATTTTTAAGTGTTAAGCTTTTAATCTCTTTGGAGCAGGGCACAGGAAAAATGTCAGAAGTGCTCATGCATTTTGCACTAGAACACTTGGGGGAGATATCCGTGCTTGCTACCTGTTGATTTCTAAATTTGTTCTCATGAGGTAGCAGTTTGGCTATATGGGATTTATTAGGAGTATTTGCAGTCTGTGTTCAAAATGAAGAACACTGTAGCTACATTTTCCTAGCGTTAATACCTAGGAGTAAACACATGTATAATACAGAAAACATGTTTGGCATACACAGACCAAACCTGAGGCCTGTGTGCTGTGTCACCATTGTGTGGTGTTCCCACTGGAGAATTCTAGCATGCTATTTGGTAACGTAATTTCATTTGGAAATATACCACTGTCAGATTTTTTTCCCCCTCTCTGGACTGGCGCTAGGACAGTTGATTCAACAAAGCTTTTTTTTTTTTTCTTTTTGTTCAGTCCTAATTTCAACAGATCAAAAATGTATGTGTTCAGGCATTCCAGGTAACAGGTGTGTACGTAAAGTTAACAAAAATAGGCATTTTAGGAACTCAGCTCTTTAGATATTATATCTGGCTTGTCATGTTAAATATTTGTCCTTCTTGGGTTTGAGATGTACATCTTTCATTTCGTATATTTCACTGGCTATGCCACGTGCAGAATTAAAGTCACCAATGTAATCTGGCCTGGTCGGCCCATCGATGTCAATCTGTACTCATTGCAGTATTATTTAACCAGGGGTCCTAACCACTAACATTGTGACTTTGCTTTGAGACCTTTCCTCTCCTGGGTACTGAGGTGCTATGAAGCCAACTGACAAAGATGCATCACATGTCTTAGGCTGATGCCACTACCCGATTTGTTTCTTTGCAATTTGAGCCATTTAAAGACCAATAAAATTCCTTTTTTTTAAAAAAAAAAAAAAAAAAAGAAGGAACAGGAACACGAATGGCCCTGCCTGTGAAGTCCTCTGAAATACTGAGGGAGAGGGGGGTATTTGAATTTATCTTGGCTAATAGAATCAGTCCTTTGGTCATTTTACTTAGGTAATAAAGGAAAGGAAAAGCTCAGAAAATGAGAGGATTGGGGCTCTTTGATCATGTTCCCGAGTGTCAGAGAAGAATTTTGAGCCCAGGGGTGCCTGCCCAAAGCCAGTGTCCTTCCAGTTGCTCATGCAAACACGAGCACAGGCTACTGCTTGCCATCTTGATTCCCAACACTGGGGACTATGTTTTCCCTCTTAGTTTGAAAGAGTCTTGCTCTTTTACACACCAGTCCCATGCCACTTTTTATTAGAACAACATCCTGGTGTCAGAGGAATTTCAATTGAAGGGTAATGGAAAACTGAAAAAATAGAATCATAGCTTAATAGCCATAAAGTTCTTAGGTTAACTAAAAATAGATATATTAGTCAAAAAAGTATTTATGGTCTATGAGAAAGGATTACCTTAAAACTGGGTTTGTTCCATCATATTTCTAACCAAATCCTTATGTGACAATTAAATATATACCAACACTGTGCAATATGAAGTAGATGGACCAAGAAGATGAGGATGGCTTGATGACATTATTGTGTGGATAACAAATAATTTTGGGTTGGGTTGATGACAAATATGAGTTGTACATTATGAATTAATGTCATACCTTCATCCTCTTAATAGATCAATGTTTTGTAAAAATGACTATAGTAGTGTAATTCTAACCCTTTTAAAACATTTTATAGCTAATGTTTATTTTTTTAAGTTCATAATAAATTTTATTTTTCAAGAAATATTAGATTAATATGGGATATAAGCAAAATGTGGTACGTACATACAATGGAATATTACTCAGCTGTAAGAAGGAATAAAGTGCTAACACATGGAATAACGTGGATGAATCTTGAAGACCTTATGTTGAGTGAAGCAAGCCAGGCACTGAAGGATGAACAGTATATGACCTCACTGATTTGAACTGAGGAAAGTGAGCAGTCTCTGAGAACCATAGTCCGAAAGATAGGTTAACAAGGGAGAGAAAGAGAAGAGCGGGCTCTGAGCCATCACCCATATGGACATAATCTATGGTAAAGGGATAGAGTATAGTTGCATATTGAAGGATAGGACAGATGGGTAGTGATATTACTGGGTTTGGTGGTGCAGCGTTGACAGGTGGGTAGATTAGGAAGGGCAGGTTCAAATACCCAGGGCATGTAACTATGAATCTTGACATTCCATGGGTCAAGACAGGGGAGTGTCATATGCCCCAGGGGGGTGGGGAGGAAGGAACAGTTAAGATCTAATGGGGTATTTAGTGGTCATGGGAAAGGTTTTTCATTACCTTACAGTAATGGACACAGGACATGGTAAATATCATCAAAACTTATTAAACTGTATCATCTAAATTGTAAACTATACTGTAAATCATTGACAATGTTTAGTTGCTATATTTTGCTATATGTTAACAGTTATAACAATGCTAATATCCAAAACAAAAAAGGGGGGTAGTGGTTTGGTATCTGGGAGTCTCTGGTACTCTGTGTGTGACTTTGCTGTGACCTAAAACTTCTTTGAAAATTAAATGAAAATTTGGGAGACAATGGGGATTAAGAGGGGGAAGGTGTCACGGCACACCGGACATCTGATAACACAGTGATAAAAGGAAAAAAAAAAAAAAAATATATATATATATATATTTCTTTTGCTTTTTTCCCCATTTTTTTGAATGTCCCAATCCGCTAATTATATTTTGTTTTGTTTTGTTTTTTGCTTGATTGTTTGTTTGTTTGTTTGTTTTTGTTTTTTTTTTTTCCTGAATTTCCTTATGTTTGTCTCTTGCATGTAAGCTTATCGTTGTTGTTTCTTTTTCCTATTAAGTGTATTTGATTATTTTATGGACTACATGTTCATGGAAGATTTAGATCACAGAAGGGTTACAATGGGTACTGCAGGGGATTATTGGTGGGGGGTGTCTGGGAGGGGGGATTCATGGGAGTAAGTTCATCCGAATATACATGAAAGATATACAAAATTGTTCAAAAGATCAAAGGATGGGGCATGGCCATGGTGGGTGGACAATCACACAATAAATGAGGGAATCTGAATTCCTAGCCTGGAGAGCTCTGCCACATTCTCCAAGGGAGCAGCAACAGTCCTCTGAGTGCAGGGACAGTGTCCGTCAAAAGAGGATGACCCACTGATGAGTTCTTTTTATTGATGACCACCCTTATGAGTCTTTGCTCTTGCAACTGAAACTTAGCTTACTGTTATGGAGTGCTTAAGGGTTGCCACCTGAGAGCCTCCTTGTTGCTCAAATGTGGCCTCTCTCTAAGCCTAACTCAGCATATGAATGCATTACCTTCCCCCCAGCGTGGGACATGACTCCAGGGGATGAACCTCTCTGGGAATGAGGGATTAATACCAAGTGCCAACTGGCAACATGACTGGAAAAAGACCTTGAACAAAAGGGGGGAAAGGTAAAGACAAATGAGTTCAAGTGGCTAAGAGACTTCAAAGAGAGTTAGGAGGTCATCCCAGAGGTAATGCTTATGCACACCTCAGTAGGAGCTCATAGAACATCTAAGTGCATATCACCCCACACAGAGGGGCTCCGGAGAGCTCTGGAGACACCCAGGTCCTATATAAGGGGGGATAGCCCCAGAGATTAATGCCTTATCAGTGGGCTCTATTTTGGAATCTGTGCTCTTGAGAGTGACAGAATTGGACTCAAATAAGTCCTCCCTGCACATGGTTAATCAGTCCCTTTTATTCAAATCTGTATGTGATGCTGGAGTTTTTAGGTATACTTCCAGAGACTGGAGCCTCTGGCCTACCTATGTGCCAGGTGTGCGTGGAATCTCGGTGGAGCTGCAACTCCTACCCTACAGCTCAATGGACTCATCCAAGTCACCTGGCGAGGAGACAACGATGGGCAACGGCCATCCCAGGGAATGGAGAGGGCCTGCATCTGCAGGCAGGATCATCCCACCCACCATATCCATGGGATATAAGCTCTCTCTCACTTGGAGGTGGAGTGGACATCACCATCCCAGTCCCCTCAGGATTGGGGGAAGAACTATGGACTAGAGTGGACTTGATGGTATTCTGTTGTACACATATGGTGATTCTAGCAATGGAAGAAATTATAACAGTGAGGTGAAGCCAGTGGCCACTGGACACTTTTGGGGCAGGGAGGGGATGTGCAGTTGAAATACAGGGGCTTTTTCAGGATTTGGAGGTTGTCCTGAGTGCCATTGTGGCAACGGATGTAGGTCATTTTAAATCAGCACACACCATTCAGGACTGTGTGGGAGAGAGTGTGGTCTACGATGTGAACTGTGGTCTATGGTTGATGGCAAGGCCCCAGGATGTGTAAGTCCATTGAGGGTGATGGGCCATACTTGTGGGAGATGTTTGTGTGGGATGTGGTGGGATGTGTGGGAGGTGGGGAACATGGGAATCCCGGTAGCTTCTGTGTAATATTTTAGGTAATCTAAGCACCTCTTAAAAAAAAAAATAAAATAAAAATAAATAAATATAAATATATATATATAAAACATTTTTGTAAGCAAATACACATATATGATATATATTTATATACCATTTTATAAATATTGGTATGTATTGTGAAAATTCTTATTTTTACCCACAATAAAAAATAAATTAATTAAAAAAAAAAAGAAATATTAGATTACAGAAAAGTTACATCAAAAGTTTAGGGGAACAAATACTGTATGAATGCATAACTATGAACCAAATATATTTTATAACATATTGATTCAAAAAAAATTTTTATATGTATCCATTACATTTAATTGAGAAATGTATGTATTTATTCATCTGTGTTTACTTTTTAGTTTTTAATTGTTTATATTTTCAATTATTAAATGTACAAAATAAAGTTAAAAAAAAAGTTTAGGGGGGAAAAAAGTTTAGGGGATTCCCATATTACTCCCTCATACACCAACATATATGTATACCCATTTTCCCCATTTATTAACATCTTACATTAGTGTGGTACATTTGTTGCAATTGATGAACCAAATTGAAGTATTGCTACTAATCAAGGTTTACATTATGTGCTGTACAATTTTATAGGCTTTGACAAACATATAATGTCGTTGCAGTATCATACAGAACAATTCCAATGCCCTAAAAATACCATGTCTTACACCTATTCATCCCTCCCTCACCCCTCTGAACCTCTGGTAACCACTATCTTTATATCATTGTTACAATTTTTTCCATTACCACAGATAATAACTACAAAAATAATGAATCTACATTGGTCCATGGTTATACTCCCCCCAACCTTAAGTTTGTTCATTCCTCAATATTGAGGAATTTGGAATGATGTTCACTGACTGCTTCAGGTTGAGAGGGGACTTAGATGTTATGAGGCAGATGGAAGGAACTATTTTGCTTGCAGTTGTAGAAACTCCTTGTTTTTTGGGATGGACCAGTCCATCAGCATCATTTTGTTAGTTGTACTGGGCAAGTCGGATTCAGGGCTCAGCCAGCATATGAACAGTCTAAGATTTAAGTCTCTGAGACATATGTTTAACAGGGATAGTGATAATTATAGGTTTAAATAAAAGGGGTAGAAGAATCATGACTAGGGAAATTATAAATGAGTCTAACTCTGTTATACTGGGGAAATAGATTATCATATATTCCCAAATAGGGCCCGCTGAAGGGGTGTTGATTTCATGAGGCTGTGTGCTTTTCCTACAGTGTCTGGATGTCCCTAGAGCCCTTGGGAGCACTTTTGTTTGAGGTTTTGTTGACAGTGAAATCTGCTTGAGACCTGCATAACTGTAACCTCTGGAATGACCTCCCGACTCTCTTTGAAATCTCCTAGCCATAAAAACTCTTATTTAATGCTTCCCTATTTTGGTCTGGGTCTATTTCCAAATGCATCGCTGGTTGGCACTTGGTAATTATCCCTCAGTGCCAGGAATGCTCATCCATGGGAGTCATGTCCCACGTCAGGGGGTGGGGAAAGTTTGTAAGTTTATTTGCTGAGTTTGGTTACATCTGAGTAACAAGGAGGTTTTCAAAAGGTAACTCTTAGACATTAATTATATTTAGCCTAAGTTTCATTTTTTACAGGAATAAGGTTCAAAAATACAAGCAGTAAGATTGAGGGTTTGGCATATTGGCCTGTTTTCTTTTATTAGGCACTGCCTATATATTCCAGAAATTTTTGCCATTTAAAAATTTTTATTGTATTTTATTTTTTTCAAAGAGAGAGTCTTTATTGCATTGCGCAAGCAAGGAGAATAGGAGAAAATTCCCAGATCTATGCGCCTTGAATTGGAGAAACTTTGGGTTTTTATGAAATTCGAACAAAGGAAGGTGAATATAGTGACATTAGGCTGTTAGGGAATATTGATTGACTTGTTTAACTGGAAGTGTGTAAGCCCCACTTACAGGCCCCAGAGAGGCTGGCTGGGGTAAGCATTGGATTACAGGTTACAAACTGGGTCATAAATTGCTTAACTGACAAAGTCAAACTAGGTAATATATAAAGTCATAAATAGTTTAATCTGCATAAGATATTGCTAAACTAAGCAGAGTTTGGCTAGGCTAATACATAAAATTGTAAATAAGCTAAACAAAGCAGGCCATACTGAACTGTTAAGGACTGACAAAATCCATGCCTGGTAACATAAGGGAATACAAATGGGGGCTAGCTAGGAATTAAAGATCAGCACTTATAAAACATAGTGTTAAAATCAAAGAAAAATGTCTCTAGCTACTTTAAAGTTAACCTACATCAAGGCTATGATTACAGTGAATAAGTCATTCTACATTATACTAAAAGTAAGAAAACATCTATATAATAATTTAATGACTCTAGTTATTTGTTAATTCTCAATACTAAGCTTTAATTCTCCTATAGAAGCCTGCCAAAGGCTTCAGACAGCATCTCTATTTGCCACTGACACTTCGAGTACCACTGGATCTGCTGGATCATATGGCCCAAGTGGCAAAGGAGCTTGCACTTTATCCTGGACCTATCTCAGAGCCTTCTTTTGTTCCAGTCCCCACTTAAAACTAGCAGTTTTTCTGGTCACGCTGGCCAGAGTAGCACACCAAAATGAGGAAACTCAAAGAGGCCAAGTATGCATTGTGCCTCTTTTTGGTTGTGGAGAGGACAGATGTAACAGCTTATCCTTCACTTTAGAAGGGGTATCTCAACATGCTCCACACCACTGGACACTTAGAAAATTACACCGAGGTAGAAGGTCCCTGTATTTTTGTTGGATTTATCTCCCATCCTCTGACACACAAAAGCCTTACCAATAAGTTTAGTGTATTTGCTACTTCTTGTTGAATAGATCCAATCAGCATGATATCAATATAATGGACCACTGTGATGTCTTATGGGAGGGAGAGATGATCAATGTCCCTGAAGACAATATTATGACATAGGGCTGGAGAGTTGATATACCCCTGATATAGGACAGTGAAGGTATATTGCTGGACTTGCCAGCTGAAAGAAAACCGTTTCTAGTGGTCCTTACTAACACTAAATGAGAAAAAAAAGCATTTTCCAGATCAATAGCTGCATACCAGTTACCAGGGGGTGTGTTGATTTGCTCAAACAATGATACCATATCTGAAAAGCAGCTGCAATTGGAATCACCACCTGGTTAAGTTTATGATAAGCTACTGTCATCCTCCAAGATCCATCTGTTTTTTTGCACAGGCCAAATAGGAGAGTTGAATGGGGATGTGGTGGGAAGCACCACCCCTGCATTCTTCAAGTCCTTGATGGTGGCACTGATCTCTGCAATTGCTCCAGGAATCCAGTATTGCTCTTGATTTTCTATTTTGCTAGGAAAGAGCAGTTCTAGTGGCTTCTGCATGGCCTTTCCTATCATAATAGCCCTCACTCCACAAGTCAGGGAACCAATGTAGGGATTCTGCCAGTTGAATATGTCTATTCCAAGTATGCATTCTGAGACTGGGGAAATAACCACTGAATGGGTCTGGGGACCCACTGGACCCACTGTAAGACAGCCTGAGCTAAAACTCCATCGATCACCTGACCTCCACAAACCCCTACTCCCAAGGGTTCTTTTTTTTTTTTTTTTTTTTTTTTTTTTATTAAATGCTTTCATTTCATACCTTGGTTCTATGAGGGAAAAATTTACAAAGAGTACAACACATTTTGTCCAGGAAGAGTACAGTAATAAAGTTCAGGCAAGATTAGATTTATAATTAGAAGACAACTGCTATTTTTGGCATTACCTTTAAGGAAAACACGAAGCCATGTCCACATATGTATTTATAGACTTAAGTGCAAAGAGGTCAATCTGGTTGTTCCTAATGTTCTTTGACTTTGGCTGAATCTCTGTTCTCTTAGCAGAACAGAATTTAAGTTCTTGAAGGGGAGGGAGCATATTTTAGCCAGCTTTGGATTTCTCCAACACATAGCACAGTGCTTTCTCAAAGAGCAACTCACAGAATTTGTTGAATTCAATTAAATGAGAATTTTAAAAAAAAATTTTTACGCTAATGACAATTGCCTATGGTGGCATTGGACCTGAACCTAGATCTTAAAAAAACTGCCATTCTTACCCATTTTGGAGTGAAATACTAGGGAAAAGAAGAGAGAGAATTAAACCAAATATACTACTAAAGCCTCCAGATCTTTAAGTAAGGAAGAATGGTACCATTTTTAGTGAATGAAAATGATTGCTATTTAAAATATATTTTAGTGAAAATACTTCTCACCATCTTTAAATAAAAAACAACTGCTTTTTTTTTTTTTTTTTTTTTTTTTTTTAAATCTGTATCTACTCCGGCATTAGGACTTAACTGATTTCTGCTCTACAGGTTTTAGGTTCCATCGCACTACCAATTCCCCAGTGCTCTTGAGGCACATATTAGACATGTCCTCCTCAGCTGGAAGTCCTTGTGGCAATTTCAGTGGCTGGATTCTTATCAAATGTTTAACTACTTTCAGTTTTGCATTCACTGAGGGGCTATTCTTGTGAATTTGAGGAGTATGTGCCTTTTCTATTCCAAGCATCTTTATTATCTCTTTTTCCCAATATGGATGGCCTTTTACACCTTTTATTCTGGTAACAACATGAAGTTTATGAGGGTGTTGTGGATCCCCACCATATTTTTCATGATCTGCAGGTGAAGTTTGAAACACCTTATCTGGAATTCTTGACCTGGTAAATTTGTGACGAATCCAATCTGTACAAATGAGGGACTCCACCCCTTTTGCCAAAGTCTGTAGATTGTCTGGGGGCCTGTGAGCTACGCAGCGCAAAATCCCTGCCATTCAGTTTGGTGATTCTCTTCTCTAGAGACTGTGAGACGCAGAAGATAAACCCAATGGGTCAAATATGTCTTGGAAACGGACAGCTTTTCCCTTTTGGATTCCATCTCCCAGGTCGTCCAGTCATGCTGCTCGGCCCCCGGGCCCCTCAAGCTGGGTGGGACATGTCCCCGGCCCCCTCGGGCTGGGACAAGGGAGCCCACCCTCCCACAGGTTCTTAACCTTTTTTTGTTCCACGGACCCCTTTGCCAGTCAGGTGAAAACCACAGAGTATACTGTAATTTATTGCATATATTCATAAGTGAAGGAAATGCTAGATTTCAGTTAGAGGTCAGAGAAAATAAAGATAATAGTTTGATTTTTTTCAATTCAATCTCATGGACCCGCTAAAATCTTAACCCCCTGGTTAAGAACCCCTGCTCTACTCTGACTGGTAGACCACAGTGATGTTTTGGGTCTCCTGGAATTAATGTCACTTCTGAGCCAGTGTCTAATAATCCCCCAAATGTCTGATCATTTCCTTTTCCCCAGTGCGCATTTACCCTGGTAAAAGTCTGTAGATCTTTTGGGGGAAGATAGGAGGAAGATTAATAGTATAAATTTTTGGCAGTGTCCTTCCCCACGGGGATCTGGCCTTCCCCTCATTTAAAGGACTATGGGTCTGTAAACTGTCTCAAGTCTGGGAATTGATTAAGGGGCTGTGACTATTTTTGTAACTCAAGTTAGACTTTTGTTCACTTGACCTGCTTGTATAGATCAAGTAGGAATTTAGTAGACTGCCCATCGATTTTCTTTCTAGGTACCCCATGACCTTTTAGCCAAAGCCATAGGTTCTCTGTGACTCAGACTATACTGATTGCTGCTTTGAGTCTGCTGTTTTTTGTGGTAGCCATGCCCACCTTGTCTTTGGCAACTAAGTGCTGCTACTTAGCTCTGTCAACCCCAAATCCGATTATCCCCATTGTGCTTAAGGATCCCAGTTCAGTGACAGCAGTTCTTAGGGTAATATTCGAACTTACAGAGAAGTGCAACCACAGAGCTCTTCAGGGAAGATGGAGTTAGCATCACAAGTTTATTCCTCACAGTCTTGGCGAAAGGTGTGTCCTTTGGATATTCCTGTCATGGGTGAGCAGGTCTATGTGACAGATCCACTTTAGCATTCCAATCTCTCTAAGCCTTTGGTTCCCCTCATCTAAATTATACCAGGGCAGTTCTGGGAATTCAACCTCAGGCAACGTTGATCATCCTTTGGTCCATGTTTCAGCCAGCACCCCCCCCCCAACAAACTTTTAGAGCCCTTTTTAACCCCTTGAGCTACAACATTGAATCCAGATGCTCTGCTTAGTGGGTGGGCCCAGGTCAGTAAATTCAGCCTGATCCAACTTTATATTCCTTCCACCATTATCCCACACCCTCAATATCCATTCCCATGCACATTTCCCTAATTTCTGTCTATATGAATTGTAAGATTCATTCAGTTCTTTTGAAGTATAGTGTAATTCTTCATGGGTCACACTTTGTACCTTGCCTTTTGAGGCCTGTTGGGATTTCTGTTGAGAAATAGGTCTGGAAGAAAAGAGGGATGGTGGAGATGGGTAATGAGAAAGATAAGAAGTTTTTCAGAAGCCAGTTACCTCAGGGCATTCCACTGCAGTTTCATCTGGTGAAAAAGGATTAATCTTATCAGGTGGATGTTGGATGGCAGACTCCTTAGGGCAGCCTGGAGGTCTGGAAGTTGTTTCCTCAGGGTACACTGGAGGCTTGGGAGGCTGTTGCCTCAGGATGGGCTGAAGGTCAGATGCCTGTTTCTTCAGGGCAGACCATTACAGTTTATCTGGGACTTCCATTGCTCTGGCCATGGGATTGGATTTGGAATATCTCTCAGAGACTCAGACAAGCTGGTGACAGCCTCAGGGCCTCCAAGCAGACTAGGTCTGGCCTTGGTCCTGGGAGATGCTGTGCAGGTGGGTGCAGAGTCACAGCTTGGAACATTTTCTGGAGCCTCTTTGAACAAAAGGGAGGAAGGAGACACCTTTCACAGTGAATTCCCTTGATATACAAGATAGGACATATCGCTAGGTTCCTGAGGCTGTATCATAGAAGAAACACCATCAGCATGGCCATTCTTCTCATTAATAGATCCTGAGGCAGATGCTGTGCTGTTGGGGCAGGTGTTACCAGTGAAGTGGTATCAGCACCCACCTTCCTCCACACTCAGGGGGTTCCCACATTTGGGGCAGAAAAGCAGCATGGTGGCTAATTTCCCTGCAGTCCCCACAGCTTCTGGGCATGAAAGCTCACCCACCTGGAGCTCACATCGGTTCCCTTTGTCATTTTATTTGAGAAAGTTAAAACTTCCAGAAAGGAAGTTTAATATTTTATCTACTTTTATAGATAACTTTTAAATTACATGTTCCCCAAGTGACTATTATAGTTACTCCTCACTTATTCTACATTTATGTGGAAGTAGTACTCCTTTGAAGCCCAGCTGGAAGACAGAAAATAAAGAAAAGCAAGGCATCTGAGTAACCAAAATGTACAACTTACACCTTATTCTGAGCAAAGTCCAAAGAACAACTCAAATACATGTTGGTCGAATGAACAAATGAATGAATACATGAATGAGCCTATTTATGTACTCATTTAAAAGAGAATACTAATAAGTTTGGGTATTTATTTTTCTAATAAATTTCCAACAGGAAATTAGAGAAAGCACCTGAGAAGGAGTTGAAGGAACTAGAAGAGTAACATTGTTACGGACTGGCATACTGATAGCTCAAAAAGAAAAATGGGGCACAGCTAAGAACCTGATGCTGAAAGACTACAAAATACAGACAAAAGAACTAAGAAAGGCACAGCTATTGAGACCCCCCACTTAGTATAGTGCTATACTATACCACTCTAGTGGTTCTCAGAGTGTGATTCCTGGTCCAGCAGCATCAAGATCACTTGGGAATTGAAAAATACAAATACTCAGGCTCCAGCCCAGACCCAGTGAATTAGAAATTCTGGAGATGGGGCTCAGAAATCTGAGAGGCACTTAGAGAGGATCAAGTGTATTTCTCTCATTTTGCAGATATGGAAACTGAGGCACAGAGAGATTAAATGACTTTCCCATGGTCACACAGATGGTCCTGTCAAGAACTGAGATAAAAACCCAAGTCTCCAAACACATTTTCCTCTCCCCGGGCTCTTACTTGGCTGCCTAAGGAATGGGGAGACTATTTCATTGTCACTTCAGTTCTAGTGTAGAGCTTGAAATGAATAAAATGTTGAAAGTAAAGAATGTAGGACTGCTTTTATAGACAGATTGATGAAAATGCCTTTCTGGAACCTTTTTTGGGGATGATAAAAGTGAAAACACCATCATAGAGAATTTCATTTTTAGTTAAAAAACAAACAAGCACGCAAACTGTTACTGTTTGAACAGACCATACTCTGTAGTCCGGTAGAATTTCATGTTCAAGTGAAATAGAGTTCATTTATTTATGCACATTTTCACATCTCCCTTATAGTAATGAGTATCCTATTTTTGTCAAATGCTTTTTTTTTTTCAAATGAACGAGTAACATTCTCCTATTTCAGGTGAAATGGTAGGCTGCCCATTTCACAGTCAACACTGCTGGGGAGAACTGAGAGAGCATGATGATTTGATATTTATGACTGTGATACCAAATAGCTGTATTTCTCAGTTCCTCTCAACTCCACTTGAGTCTAGAAGGAAGAGGACCCATTCCTCAAGGAAGGTGCCACTTTGGGCATCTCTCCTCCCCATAGATGGTAAGAGTGCAAGCATCAATGCATTAATATAAAAGAAAGAACCAGGAACAAGCATCATGACAAAACCTGTTCAAGGTGCAGAGTTTGGGATAGCAAAATTTTCTGTTTTGTTTTATGAGAAAATAATTGATACTAAAATTTATAACCTCATTAAGGGATTGTGGCCGTTGGGAAGTTTGATGTAATCCTGAATTCCAAAAATATAATTGGATCATGCTTGTAAAATGGCCCTTGGGCATGCCTGTGGAAAAGGTGGGTTCCCATGTGGCCCCAAAGAATGACTCTTAGACTTTGAAATCGAATGAAGGATGCCCTGCAGGTTTACTGAACTGTAGAGGATCCATGACTCATGTTTAACATCCCGATTTCTCCTTATGATATTGAAAATGTTTATCCTTTGTCTTTCCATTTGTGTATTGGAAGCAATTAAATGGTTCTGTAAGTTTCAGAGGTCTTTAGCAGACAGGATTTTGCCTCAAGATGAACTGTATTTCTTTAAACTGATTATGATATGATTTTGTACTTGAATTGTTACTGATTTAAGGTTTTTTGAATATTGTAATGTATTTTTGGAATTCAGAGGGTGGAGTGTTACAGTTGGGTAGTTTGATGTAATTATGAATTCCAAAAATATAATTGGATCATGCTTGTAAACTGATCTGTTAATCTGGGCATGATTAGGTTATGATTAGGGCGTTGACTGGGCCACGTCAGTAGGGCCTTGAGCCCCACCCCTTGGCGGGTGGGGAATCGAATATAAAAGGCATGGCAAGAACAGAATAGAAGCAGTCTTTTGAGAAGTAGTTTTGATGTTGGAAAGAAGTCCCCAGGAGAAGAGAAGCGAGCGGTTCACCTAATCGGATACAGCTGACCTTGTGGAGGAAACAGGAGCTAAGCCTGGAGAGAAATGCAGCCCCGGGAAGAGAGGAACCCCAGAAGCCTGAACCCTGGCAAATGCCGGCAGCTGTCTTGCTCTAACACGTGACAATGGACTGTGGTGAGAGATGAAGAGAATAAACGCTTTATGGCCTGGTAACTGTGGACTTCTACCCCAAATAAATTCCCTTTATAAAGACCAACCCATTTTTGGTATTTCACATTAGCACTCCTTTGGCTGACTAATACAGGGATTAAAAGTGCTATTTGTTAAAGTGCTAGTACTGCATTAACTTCTAAAACATCAATCATCTAATAAAGGTCACTTAAATCGTCTAATATTATGGGAGATGAGTTTTTTTTTCAAGGAAGTACATTTCTCAACTAATTTTTTTGCCAACCGAAAAAATAGCTGGTTAACATGTATTCTATTGTATTGTCCTATGTTATTTTTTGTAACTTCTTATAATTGCTCCAGCAATATAAATGGTTATGTCTTTTTGCATGTGTTTAACTGAAGACAAATTTTGCATCTTCAGGGAAACCTAGAGCTCATTTATTCAACCTCTTCTTAGAGGAAACAAAAACAAGTCAAGGAATGTTGGGATTTATGTGCCCAGTGATGGAGAGCTCAAGGGAGATCTGGGATCACATCTTAGGCCTGTGGCACCCAAACCAGACATAACTGGATTTTAGTGCTAGACTGGATTGTTAGAATTCTTGTTGTTCCTATCATCTTTATTTTCAAAAGATAAAAAATAAGAATATTTAAAAACTTAACCTCAAGTTCTCTATTTAAAATGCAGAGAAGAATAAATAAAAGTATGGTATCATGGAAGAGAATAAAAAATGCCTCAAGATCTAGTTTACAGACATTATAAACAGATTTGTTATTTCTCTAATAAAAATTCATGATTTTGATCCGATTTAAAGAAAAATAGAGAAAATTAATTTATGTTGCTACAAATAAATGTTCAAAATGAAAATAAACGGTATGAGGTCAGGAAATAGTCAATAACAGGTTAGGAAAATGTGAGCATCAGGACAAGGAAACACCCCTTAAGGCCAAATCTGGTAAGGAACAAGCTGAAGGACAAGAAAATCTCTCTTCAAGGAATCCATTCACTACCTATAAGATAGTTTATCATTGAAGAAAATGGTTATGGAAAATGGAAAAAGAAAAGAAAATCCTCAGATGTAATATTTATGACTTTTAAAAAATCCTAAAATGTAAATTTAATTTTACTCAAGAGGAGAAAGGCAGTTTTTAACAAAGTTAATATGTAAAATAGTCCCAAAGATATAGAAAACTACTCAAAATGAAAATTCATGAATCAGTGTCATGAGTATAAACTTTATCTTCCTGACACATCATATATTATGAAACCATAAAAAAGACAGGAAAGCAGTTAACAGGAAGAATAGTCTATGTCCCTTTTGCATTCCTCAGTTTAATGAAGATTAAAGATAACTGAACTGTGCGTACCAAAAACCAATCTGAAGCCAACTTGGAAATGTAATAAATCAGTTATTACACTTGAGGAATACTTGCAATATAAACCTATTCTATTTGCAACAAAGAAGACCAAATAGCCCAAATCAAATCCTTTAATGCTTAATAGCCAACATTTGTGAAGTTCTTATTATATTTATTGAAGTTATTTGATATTTATCACAGGTACCGCAATAAGTGTTTTCTATGGATTATCTCAACTAATTTTGCCAACACTTCTATGAGAGAGATACTATCATTATTATCCCTATTTTGTTAATGAGGAAGCTGAGCCCGAGGGATAGTCCCTAACTTTTCTGAAGATCACACAGCTGACCGATATAAATTTAGGATTTTAACCAGGCAGCCTGGCTCACGAATCTAAATGTTGAGCCACCATGCTATCAACACATGGAGAATAATGTAGACATGGCCCTTGCTCTTGTGGAACTTAAATGGAATTTTTTAAATTGTAAAGGTTAGAGCAATAATTTTAAATTATACCTGCCTTTGAAGACAGAGTCTAGAAATTAAACCATGGATCACTTATGGGTATTTTTTGCATTAAGTGTAGTGGAATCCATGTATTTCAAATTTCATGGAAAGGATGTGAGCTAACCGTGATATTAGAGGAAAACCAAAACCACTTAAAAGACAAGAAAAAAAAAGAAAGAAAGAAAGAAAGAAAAAAGTGATAGTCTATAATTTTAAAAATCTGGGGAACCCAAGCAGATATAATGGGTCAGCATGTTGGTATTCAAAGATATGCCTTGAATTGGTGAATTAATTTTACTGTGGTGTTGGTGTAATCCAGAAGGGAACTGCAAGGGATGGTTAAGAGTTATATTGTTAGGCAGATTTGACCATGTTAAGTGAGCCCAGCTGACCTTGGAGACCCTTTTCTCTCTTTCCTGCTTGGTTCACTCTCTGCAATCCGTTTTTTTTTTTTTTTTTTTTTTTTTCTTTCTGCAGTCCGTTTTTAAGCCGTCTGCCCTTCTTTCTTTGTTGCTTCCCTGGTGTCAGAAGCACTTTTGCCGAAGATGCAGAGTTTTCTCTCAGGCCTTAGCCCTCTCCTCCAGCCTCCCAGAAGCCCAAACTGGCTTTTTAAAAGAAAAATGATGCTAATTCATTAAAGGCAAGAAACAAATCTAAAAGGACTTAGTGATCTCTAGACAGTTAAATATATGAGAAACTTTGAGGCATTTTCTTCTCATACTTAATTTGACTACAATAGAATTAGTATGGAATAAATGCCAAGATTGTGGTGATACGTATTTTAATCCCACTTCTCTGGAACACTTTCACTGGATTAAACTACTTTGCTGAGCTATTGAGAATCCTGGTTGTTAAGAGCTAGAAACATTTCCTGTTAGTTGTTCTAGATAGATAAATTTAGCACTCAATGTTACTTGCTCAGGCAATTGTAATTTGCCTCTAAATACACTATATTTTGTTGGAATCAGGAAAAACTTGTTTCAGCAAAGGGTGAATAATTATCCCCAAAGTGTGAAGCAGACTAATAATTATAAAGGGCATTTTGTATGTAAAAAAGGTGGGGAACAGCATAATGGGTGCTTGTATTTGCTGATTTAGAGTGATGGAATTTACTTTAAAAAAGAAGGGAACACAACCCAAAGAATTGTGCTCACACAAATTATTAGGGAAGTCACAGACACCTGTTAAGGGGCCATTACCCTAACAGACCTCACCTGGCCAACGGGCCCTCAGCTACCCCCCCACCTCCTTTCCCATTGTGTGCCATTCTGCTGCCAGGGGCAAATATTAAGTCCAGTGAAAAAGCCCAGCCAGACCTTAAACTCAGAAATTGGGAACAAGCAGCCCCAGATGCTTATCAGAATAAGAATTGTCAATGTCAAGGCCCCCTCCCACCAGGGTGGATAAAAACCATTCAAAGAGTATAGAATTGTCTCTTCTCCAGACAAGTGGGGCCTGAGAAACTGTCATCCTGACCAGGGAAGCCAGCCTTGATAGGACTTTTTCCCCTGCTGTTTTGGACTCTTTGTGCTGCGTAAGTAACAAAGAGAGATTATTTGCCCTTCTGGACTCTATGCTGTACAAGTAATAAAGAGGTCACATGCTGAAAGTTTCTGTTGTGTCTGTGAGCCTGTGTTCCCATGATGAGCCATTGTAGCAACCATGTCCACACCAACGTCCTTAGAAGTCATGACATGCTAATGACATACCTCAGAAACACTAGTATTTGAGCTCAGAACACAGCTTCTGCTCAGACTTCCTTCATGAAGCAATTTTGACAATGAGTTTCATGAACTGTGACTAAAAAATATTTTATTATACATTAGAATTTACAGAAAAAGCAGCTCATGAAACATAAAACTTTATATTTCACTAAATTAACTTTTGATCTTTGACAGCTTATATATAAGCATTTTACACAACAGGACTTTATTTCTTTTATTTTATTTCATTTTAATTTAAAAATATATCCTGGGAGCAGATGTGGCTCAAGCGTTGGAGCTCAGCTTTCCACATACGAGGTCCCAGGTTCAATTCCTGTCCCCAGTACCTCAAAAAAAAAAAAATCCTAATTTATATATCTGGCTGTGTTGTACATCCTTATAAGTGGCCAAATATTATTTTTGAAGAAAGCAGAGTTTAAATAAATAAATTTTTAATCATTTTAAAACAGCACATATATACATATATTTTGCATTTATTTTAAAAATTAACACCATTTTGTCTACATATATCTATTTACAATATTAGCATAGTTTACATATTTATAATTTTAATGAAAATATCGACATAGTCATTTTCTAACCATTTCCCCCCATCCTATGTTAAAGCACAACTGTGGTGCATAGGTTTGGGTGAAAAGAGTGATGACCATCACCATTAAAAACATTATCTGACATGTTTTATCTTCAATTATGAACTAGAAAGTTTTTTATTGATATTCTAAAAAGTAGAGTAGTATGTGCTTCTTTAGACAGGAAAGTTCCCATTTCAAATTATGAAACATGGGCATGAAATGGTATGGTAACATTAAGAAAAAAAAGGGAAGGAAAAAAAAGTACAATAAAACCTTTGGGGCCATTTCTCAAGGGGAAACTACTACATACTTGTAAAATTGAAATTTAACTGGAAACTTGAACATCTTAAAGAGAAAGTTGGTGGAATTTATCCCTCTTGAGAGAGAGAGTTATGACTTATTTATCCCCTCTGAAATAATTCTCAAATAGCTTTATGATCTATGGTAAATAAGTACAGGAAAGATTTAAAAGGAGATGAGAATTATTTGTAAATTGAGAAATTCTTCAGTACAGGGAAATATGGATTTACTTTTTAACTCCATGTGGGTTCATTTCATTAAGTGTTTTTTATTTTATTGTTTTTGCACTGCTATGTAGAATATAACATAGTTCCAGATTAAAATATGGAAAAAATACTGTTCTGCACTTATACAAAATGATACACCTCAATGGCAGAAAGGGCATTTGTGCAGGTGAGAACAGCAATTACTGCCAAGGCAAGTGTCAGCTGTGTGAAATCAATTCACGAAGGAAGACTGGCTCCTTTTGAACCGAAGTGCTGGGCAACCATGAAGCAAAAGGCCAGGATGCAGCCAGAGAGAAACCCTCATGCCCAGGAGGAAGGGACTACGTGCTTGGCTCCATCCCAACCATCAGTGCCCTAGTAGTTTTGTAGCATCCAACACTGGGCAAGGCAAACATTTTGGTATGAACTAATCCAATATTCCATTATATTAATTTATCAATGTTAAAATATCTACTGTAATTTTGAGCTTATAAAATGATTGGTGGTATTAGTTGCCCACTTTCTGGGCAAACTCTTGCTGTTAGAAATAGAGCTTCTAGAATTTTCTTGACTGTTTAGAGGAAAGGAGAGGTCAAATGTGGGATTCATGGACTCAGAATAACCCCATCCTTTTGAGACTGGCTTATCTCTTTTCTGCCCTTCTTTTCTATACCTCCTCACACTCCCAAACTTGCCGTTCTCTGCCTTACGACATGTAGACCAGAATCACTTCAGGGACTTGTTCCAAGTGTAGATTCCCAGGTGGCCCTTCTCCAGCTCAATGACTCAGAATTTCTGGGAAGGGGGTCCCTGGAATCTGCATTATAACCTAGCTCCCCAGGTGATTCTTATGCATGCTAAAGTGTGAGAACCACTGTTTCCAGAGTCTTAAAAACAGAGAATCTATAATATAGTACTTTACAATGTGCAAAGCACCTTCATAAACTATCTCATTAGATTCCTGGAATGATCCAGTGAGATAGGCAATTTTTATTTTACAAATGAGGCAATAGGTATCTGGAATAACCAAGGCAATGGTCAGGCCATAGCTGAACAGAATAAGAACTAGGTTCTCACAGAAAGCTACCTGAAGACAACACTGGCTCTGGAATAAAAAGATTTATGGTTTGCTCCTTCTCATATATAATATCATTTATTCCCCCTTCCTCAATAAGCCTATGAGATAGATAAGACAAATACTATCAAACCTTTCTGATAGAGTAGAAAACGGAGATAGAGAGTTTAAATGAACTGCCCAAAGTCACACGCAAGAAAGTGGCAGAGTTTAGACTCAAACTCAGGTTTCTCAAGTCCAAATTCTGACTACATTTTTACTACTACCCAAGTGACCAACAGATGAAGAAGTTGCAATGAAGTATAAATAGTTTAAGATTTTTGATTACTTAATATTTAATTAATACTACTTATAATATAAACTTTTTCTTAGGCATGTTTGGCTTTCCCATGTAACAGTGTAGCAAATAAAGCCTTTTCTTGATTTCATTGCACTATTTTTATAACTGGGCATCATAAACTCTATGAGATAATTGCTTTAACCACTGTTCTCTTGAAGGTCACGGTAACTTTTGAAATAGTCACTGAGCCCAGTTACTATTTCTTGGTCCTTCTCCTCCTCTCCTCTTTATTGCACTTGATGTTATTGCATTCTCCCTTTCTTCCCCAAAATATCTTCTCCTTCTTTGAAGTGGCATGCTCATGATTCTGAGCTCTCCATCTACTTATCACTTGCTAGGTTCTATTTTTCCTTCTACACTCAATTTTCATATTTACTTTCCTTCTTTTTGCCTTCATGGCTTTCCCCTGGCAATAACATACATTCCCACAATCTCAGCTATAAAAATTCTTCTGATAGCTTGCAAATATATATATATCTTTAACTTATTTCCTGAGCTCCAGATATACTCAGGATCTTGAACATAGTACTCAATAAATATTTATTGAATTACATTTCTGTCTCTTTTCTGAACATCTCATTTATTCAACAAATATTTATGGAGTGCCTAATATGTACCAGACAATGTTCTAGGTGGTTGGGATACATCAGTAGCAGAAGAGAGACAAGAAACCATAAAAAATTATGAGAATTAGATTTTATGTTAGTAGTGCTATGAACAAAAAAAGAAAATAGAAAGGGTAAAGGGGATCATGAGAGCAGTTATTAGGAATGGTGATGGAGGTATTGGTTGCAATTTTCTATAGGGTGGTCAGAATTGTCATCACTGAAAAGAAGCATTTGTACAGTCTTAAGGAGGTGAGGATGTTACCTCTGCAGATATCTGGGAAAAAGCATTTCAGGCATATGAACATCAGAGTGACTGGAGAAGAATGAACATTGGGGGGAATGACAGGAGTGAAGGTCAGAGAGGAAACAAGATGTCAGATATGTAGTTCTTGGCATATTTTGAAGACAGAGTCATCAGGATTTCCTGATGTATTAGAAGTGCTTTGCCTGAAACACTCAAAGGATGGAGTTGCCATCGACTGAGATTGGGAAGGCTGCAAGTAAAATAGGTTTGATTGGATAATAGGAGTCTATATTGGGCTGGGAATATAAATGTGAGAATTGGTGGCATATAGATTGTTTTTGAAGCCATGACTCTGGATGAGATCACTAAGAGGATAAGTGTGGATGGAGAAAACTAAAGGGCCAAGCACTGAGCCCTAGAGTAATACATTACAAGTTCAGGGAGAAGTGGAAGGACTAAGACATTTATGTGTCTGGTAGGATGGATATCAACAGAGCACAAGGTCCTAGAAAGCAAATGAAAAAAAATTAGCAAGGAGGAGGGAGAACAAAGTTGCAGGAAATGCTGTTGATAATTTAAGTAAGATGAGAACTGACTACCATTGGATTTAACAATGAGACAGATGATTATTGATGACCTTGACATGAGCAGTTTCAGGGGAATGGTGGGAATGAAAACCTGATCTGAGTGTGTGAAAGAGAGAGAATGGAATGGCAGGAATTAGATACAATTCATATGGACAACAATTTTGCATGGATTCAAACTCCAAATGTCTAAAACTGTGCTGTCATCCTCCTCCCAAGTTTGTTCTTTCTCTAGGATATTTTATTTTTATTAGTGATATCTCCATTCTCTCAGTCACTCATGGTCAAAGCCAGAGGGTCATTTTTGGCTTATTTTTCTCCCTTATCCCCCCCACATTAATACACCAGCAAGTCCTGTCAATTTTACTCAAGTATGGTAATTTGAAAGAAAATGCACTTGCAAATCAGACATACCTAGTTAGCAAGTTATTTAATCTCTCAGCCTCAGTTAATATTACTTATCTCCTAGGATTCTTTTGAGGATTACAAACGCTCATATATAAAGTACATCGAACAGGGTAAGAACTCAGTATGTGTTAGCTTCCCTCTCTACGTACCTCTGACCTAGGTTTCAAGCCTTACTATCTCACTATCCAGTGCCCTCTTCCCTCCTGCCACAGCCTTAGCCCAAGGCTCCCAGGCCCTTGTTACTTTTTGTCACTTCTCCCCTCGCCTTTACCCTTCTTCATGCTTCTAGTTTTGCCCCTTGTGCAATGCACTGTCAGAGTAATCTCTAAAGCACAGCTCTCGCCATATTATTTTTATGCTTAAAACAAATACCTTTAGGGAAGCGGCTGTGGCTCAATCAGTGGGGCTCCCGTTTACCATATGGGGGGCCCCGGGTTCAGTTCCCGGGGCCTCCTGGTGAAGGCAAGCCCGCCCGCACGGCGTGGTTGGCTGACCCAGCGAGCGCGGGCAGCAAGGGGGGGATAGATGAATAAATAAATAAATAAATAATCTTTAAAAAAAAAAAAAATACCTTTAGGGACGCTCCATTACTTAGAATAAAGTCCAGCATCCTGTAGGAATAAAGTATGGCAACACCCTGCTGCTAAATAAATACATAGCTTTTATTTTTCTATTTACCAGAGGATTCTGGTCAAACTAGACTATTTGCTTATTCCTGAGCATGATCTTAGTTTTCTACCATCATGCTTTTCTTCATGCTGTTCCTGTCATTTGGTATTCCCTTTTATCTCCACCTGTTAAACAAAATCTTATCCATTTTTCAAGGCCTCGCTCAAATGCCACATGGGTCATGGAAATTTCCAGACCTGATTCTGCACATCCCACTTACCAACCAAAAATTCTCTTTCTCTTTCCACTATTCCTAACCAATCTTTTATTTCTCCTAAAGAACATACATCATTTTTTATTATGTAATAACTCTTCATGGATGAGTAATATAGCTCCCTTCCTAGAATATATGCTGGGTAAAGGCAAAGACCAGTCATGATTCATCTTTGTGTCTTCTTAGCACCTAGCACAGTTCTCTGTACTTTAAACGTGCTCAGAATGTGTGTGTTGAATTGAATTATTGGTTCCTATTAATGCCTTTTTGGCTTTAAAAGTGAAGTTAATGGCTTAAAAGTTACTCTTGTCACTGATCTTCTTAGTTGCTCAATTTATTATCAGAGAGAATAAATCACAAGAATTGATCAAAAAGCCTAAAAAAATGCCTTGGATGAAGTAAATGCAATCTCTTTTTACCATGTCTACTACAGTAAAGTAGCAAGGTCACCACTAATTCAACAGTTGGCCAAGTGATGCTCAAACTGCAATGTTTCTTAAGTGACTAGAGATAACAGCTATGTTGATGGAAAAGCAATTATTTTTATTGTTCTCAGTGGGTTCAACACAAGCATTAGCTTTTCTCTGTCCTTTATCTCCTTCTTACTGATGTCATCTCTCTTCACTGTCAAATGAGTTGAGCAAATCAATGAACAGTAGTTACTTCAAATTTGTTTACAAAGTATTATAAACAGAAATTGTTGAAATACAAAATAAGGAATTTAAAAACAATGTCAGGTTAGTCAATACTTGAACAAAATTATATAATACCAATTTACAGATTACATTTATAGATTCAGGCTGTATTTTACAGGGTAGGAGCCTGGCAAAAACTAGTAAACCAAAGCACATCCCAAGTGCTTTATTATTTGTTTGTTTGTGTGTGTATGTGTGTGTGTGTGTGTGTGATGACACATGCTAGGCTGACATATCAAAATTTATCAAAATTATCTTTTGTTCACAGGATTATTGACAACTTCACTCAAATAAAATATTTCTATCTTGGCTGACTCTTAAGTGGGAGCATGATTCTCTCATGAAATGCATAAATATTGGTATCTACCTATCATTTATTTTCCAGCAAAGGGTACTTTGTTGTCTTTCTGTTTTTACCAAAAACTTAGGCTGGTGAAGTCAATTTTGACTGTTCACATTTCACATTATGCAAATATTTGCTGAATGCTCATTACGTTCCAGACTTCTAGCTCAGCACTTTCATGTGCGTTATCTAGTTCATTTTCACAATAATCTTGGAGGTGGGAATTGCTATTCCCATTTTACAGATGGGGAAACTACAGTCTGTATAGGTCAAGTGACACAATTAGTAAGTTGGCTTATTGTCTACCTGGGGGAAGGGTCTGTTCTGTGGTCATGAAGTACTAGAATTCTAGGAGTTAGCACAGAGGTACTAGTATCTCAACAAATATGGATTTGATAAATGAGTGAGAATAAGTAAGGGAAAAGACTGAATTCAAATGCAGCTCTTCTAATGCCAAGGCTTGTGTTTATTTCACTATATTATGACCTATATTAAATTTGCTCTTTATTGTTAGAAATGTTGGGCTTTTCCATCATCCTACAATTGTAATCAGCAAAACAGCTTTTTAAAAGATTTTTTATCACAAAGTTAAAAAGCGGATTTTGGAAAGGTCTGACAGTTCACAATTGCATGATGTAAGAAATCTTCTGTGCCCCATACCAGAAGTAGTTATTATTTTGAGTTAGGTGTCTTTTCTTCCAGGCGTGTATATATATACTTATGTATATACTTTTAAAGACATATGTGGTATACTCATGTTGTTCTGTGATTTTCTTTTTTTTTTTTTAGGGTACAAGGAAGTAAAGAGTTTATTAAGAAACAAGAAAACAAGAAAAGTACATCGTCCGAGGCATGGACTGCAGGCGTGCTGTAGAATGAGTTGCGCTGATTTTCTTTTAAAGGTAAATATAATTGTAGTTATTTTCACATCTTTTACATGTTTCGTTTGAATGGCTATGTGGTGTGCCCTTGTACTTATGTGTTATTATTTAACTAGTCCACTTCTGGTGAATTTTTAGATTTTTTCCAAATTTTGCTATTATAAGTATACTATAAATTCATTAAAGTCACACATCCTTGAAAATTTGTGACAATTGTCGGAAGGATAAATTCTTAGAATAATTTGGTGGGTCAAATTGTAGATGTATTAGTGTCCTGGGGTTGGCTTAAATAGCAGCAAACTTGATGACTTAAAACCTCATGAATTGATTCTCTCACTGTTATGGAAGCTAGAAGCCAAAGACTGAGGTGTCTGCAGAGCCATGCTCTCTCAGAAGCTCTAGGGGAGAAGGCGTCCTTGCCTCTTCCAACTGCTGTTAGTTCTGTCTCTGTCTTCCCCTGGTCATCTTCCCCTGTGTCTCTGTGCCCTTTCCTTTTCTTATAAGGATACCAGTCATTGCATTTAGGGCCAACCCTAAATCCTGGATGATTTCATCTCGACATCCTTACCTTAATTATATCTGCAAAGACCTTCTTTTTAAGTAATGCTGATGTTCCAAGTGGAAATGAATTTTGGGGAGACACTATTCAGCCCAATACAATAGGAATTTCCAATATTTTGATATCTATTGCCTCTAACAGTACATGGGATTATATATTTCTACTAATGGTACATGAGAGTTCTTTTTTTTTTTTTTTAATGGTGACACTTTTGAACACTTTATTTAGGTCTTCTTTGATTTCTTTCAGCAATGTTTCATAATTTTCCATCCATATGTCCTTTACTTACTGAGTTAAATTTACTCCTAGGTATTTTATTCTTTTAGATGCTATTGTAAATGAAATTTTTTCTCTTGATTTCCTCTTCAGATTGTTCATTACTATTGTGTAGAAACACCACTAATTTTTGTGTGCTGATCTTGTACCCCTTTACTTTGCTGAATTTGTTTATTAGCTCTAGGAGCATTGTTGTGCATTTTTCAGGATTTTCTATACATAGGATTGTGTCATCTGCAAATAGGAAAAGTTTTACTTCTTCCTTTCTAATTTCAATGTCTTTATTTCATTTTCTTGCCCAATTGCTCTGGCTAGAACTTCCAGTACAATGTTGAACAACAGTGGTGACAGTAGACATTCTTTTCTTGTTCTGGATTTTAGAGAGAAAGATTTCAGTTGTTCACCATTGAGTATGATGTTAGTAGTAGATTTTTCATATCTGCCCTTTACTATGTTGAGGAACTTTCCTTCTGTTTCTAGTTTTCTAAATGTTTTGTTAAGAAGGGGTGCTAGATTTGTCAAATGCTTTTTATATGTCAATTGAGATAATCATATGGTCTTTTTTCCTTTGTTCTATCAATGTGGTATATTACATTAATTGATTTTCTTATGTTGAACCACACTTGTAAACCTGTGATAAATCCCACTTGATCATGGTGTATAATTCTTTTAAATTGCTGTTAGATTCAGTTTGCTAGTATTTTGTTGAGGGTGTTTACATCCTTATTTATCAGGATATTGTTGTGTAATTTTCTTTTCTTGTGGTATCTTTTTTTTAACTTTGGCATTAGGGTGATGGCCTCATAGAAGGGGAGTATTCCTGCTACTTGATTTTTTTGGCAGAGTTTGAGCAGTTGGTGTTCTTTTTAAAATGTTTGCTAAAATTCCCCAGTGAAACCATCTGGTCCTGGGCTTTGTTTTGTTGGGAGGTTTTTGATTACTGATTGAATCTCTTCATCTGGTATTGGTCTGTTGATACTCTATTTCTTCTTGAGTCAGTGTAGGTAGTTTGTGTGTTTCCAGGAATTTGTCCATTTTACCTACATTATCTAATTTGTTGGCCTATTTTACATACTCCTGTTATGTCCATTTTACAGATGAGAAATTGAGGCACGGAGAAATTAAGCAACTTATGCAAGGCCACACAGTTAGTAAATAATGGATTCAGGATTCAAACCAAGGCAATGTGACTTCAGAGACCACGGTCCACTGCACTAAACTATCTGAGGTCAACTTAGATTAAATGATAACCACAGCTTTATGTGAAAAATGAGGAACCTCTTTTTAAAATCTTGGGTTCATAAGTTGTCAGTAATAGTATGTAATAGTTTAAAGATGAATAATTTGGTTTTCTCTTTTGCTTTCTGGTCTGCCCTGGACATGAGGGGAAGATAAGAAATTGTTATAGAGGAAATAAAATTGATCAAGGGAATTTTCAGCTACTGAGGTGCAAACTATAGTTTATATAGTAGAATAATAGTTTCCAGCCAGGCCATTTACTATAAGATTTTACAGAGACTTTTATCTTCTCTTTTAATATGTTATCAACTGAATCTAAAGGATTTAGTTCATAGAGTTTTCTCAAATGGTTGAGGAAAAATAATCCTTGTTTTCTTAATGAGGAGGATGGAGGAAGGAAGAAGGAATTCATGACTAGAAAGTGAACTTCTTCTGTCTGTTCTCTGGCTTTGGGTTAGGTTCTGTCAAAGAGAAGTGTCCCTGTCCCAGTCTCTCTGTCCTAGCAGACTGTCGGTGTTGGTAACTGGACCCTGCAACCCACCCCAGGCCTAGGAGTGGTTACAGCACCCTGCTGTTACCACCCCTAATGATTTCTCTACACCAGTTGTTCTCAAACATTCAGGCTTCTTAAAATTGTTGAAGATGTGGCCTCTCTCTAAGCCAAACTCAGCATATAAACTCACTACCTTCCCGCTCATCCCCTGCGTGGGACATGACTCACGGGGATGAGCCCCCCTGACACCGAGGGATTTCTTCCCAAAAAGCTGGGATGGCCAAAAGAGATTTGAAAAAAAAAATGTCATGACAACTAGCAAGGCATTTGGAAAAAGACCATGATCAAAAGGAGGAAATACTAAATACAAATGAGTTTTTATGGCTAGATTTAAAAGTGAATTGGGAGGTCATTCCAGAGGTTACGCTTATGCACATCTTGGAAGGATCTCACTGACTGCCACAGTAAACCGTACCTCAAACAGCAGGATTCCTGAGGGCTTTAGAGACATCTAGACACTATAGACAGGGCAGACAACCTCAGGAATTCAATACCCTTTCAGTGGACCTTACCTTGGAATACATATTTCCCAGTCTAACAGTTAGACTCACTTATAATTTCCCTATAAATGGCTCTTCTGCCCCTTCTATTTGAACCTATAGTTAACACTACACTTGTTAAATATATGTACCAGAGACTGGCAGAGCTGCCATTGTGCCTTGCCACATGGCAGGAGTCCAGGATTGCCAGCAGCTGAACTTTGGTGCAACAACATCCTGATGAAGCCTTGTTTGGACATTTTCATGGCCTCAGAACTATAAGCTTTTAACCTAATAAATTCCCATTATAAAAGCCAACCCATTTCTGGTATATTGCTCCTAGCAGCCTTTAGCAAACTGAAACAGTACATCTAGATGGCCTCTCGAAGCTGAGTATGAACCCTGGGTGACAGCCAGCAAATAAACGGAGACCTCAGTCTACAGATGCATGGAACTTGCTTTGGTCAATGACCTCAATGAGTTTGGAGCTGGATTCTTCCCCCAGAGCCTCCAGAACAGAGCTTAGCCCTGCTAACACTTTGATTTCAGTCTTGTAAGTCCTGAGCCAGCAGAACCATGCTGTGCTCAGACTTCAGACCCATGGAAACTATGAGATAATAAATGGGTGTTGTTTTAAGCAGCTAAGTTTGTGGTAGTTAGTTATGGCTGCAATAGAAAATGAGTAAAAAACAAAACAGTTTTACCAAATTGGCTTAAAACCTATTTGTTAAATTTCTTATGCAATAATAGGGTCAGCATTAAGGATGGCCTTAATGGGTTGATTAGTTGAATAGTGTCATCAACAACTAAGTTGTTTCAATTTCTCTGCTCTGACAACTTTAGTGTTCACCTCAAACTCATAACAAGATGGCTGCAGCAGTTCAAGGTATCACACCAAACACCAAAACATGTAGTGAAGAAAAGAGAGCATCTCTTTTGTGCCTCTTATTTTTGAGAGAAGAAGTTCCTTAACTGATTTTTCCCTCTGTGGCAGAGTCTGCTTGCTGTCCTCCAATATCTGCCTTCCCCTTCTTCCTAGAGAAGAAATCCCAAATTTTTAGCTAGACTAAAATGACTTCCCAGAATAGCAATTTTATTTCCCAGCCTCCCTTGTAGCTAGGCATGTGTATTAGTCAGCCAAAGGGGTGCTAATTTTTTTGCCTTGCCTTTTATATTTAATACCCCACCCACCAAGGGGTGGGGCTCAATGCCCTAATCCTAACCTAATCATGCCCAGATTAACAGATCAGTTTACAAGCATGATTCAATTATATTTTTGGAATTCATAATTAAATCAGACTGCCACAGCATGGCTATGTAACTGAGTTCTAAATGATGACATATAAGAAGAGCCAGGAAGTAGCTTTAAAGGAAGGAGGCATGTCCTTCACCCTTTCCTTTCTGCTGACTGGCTGGAAGGTGAATGCAGTGGCTAAAGCTACACTGACAATCTTAGAGTATGAGATGACTTTGGGGATGGTAGGCATGTGTGGTGGAGCATAAAGTTAGAAGGAGGCCCTACTAGGTCTAGTGATGACCTGGAAACTTCCTGAATATGTTTAAACCATAATTTTAGGTTTATATGCTACTCATGGTTGAACCTAATCCCAATATACACTGATAGTTTCCAGGACTGGTCACAGACCCTTTCTTGATCCAATCACTGGCTGTGATCAGTTCAGACTAATTTTCTGTGGTGTAATAGATGCTGAGACCCCCTATTATTTACTTTAAGGAGTCAGTGGACTACATCAAGAAGGTAAATCATAGATTAATATATTATAGTTCTCACAGGACATAACTTTCAAGGGCTCTGGAAGAAACTTTGTCTTCATATCCCCCCCACCCCCATAAAAGAATTATATAACCCAAAGGAATCTTGTGGTAGAACATTACTTGTATTTTCATAGTGTGGTCAAGGTGGTAACTTCATTAACCAGGGATTAAAGTGTCCAGATAATATGTCTTAGTTTGGATTTCCCCAGAAGCAGACTTGGTGGCAAGGATCCAAATGCAAACAGTTAATTTATGAGGTGCAGGGGCCATGCTATGGAGTGGAGGAAATGAGACAGGGAAGGAAAGTAAGCTGATAAAGGGTATAATACAATTCAAGAACCACAGAGATCATTGAAGCTGGGAAAAAAATATCGAACCCCACCTCTGAGTTATCCACCAGATGCCCTTGTGGGGCAGGAGGGAGCTAGAGAAGCCTGTATGTCAATTCCTATCACTCATTGGTTGAGGGCTCTTCTAGGAACTTAGAGGCAGGACCAGGATGAGAAGGACATGTGGTTTGGGAGACAATCCTCTGGGGCAGAGAGGCAGATACGGGAACTAACTGATTCTGCTACATAGTATATATTCACAAGGGATTATTTCCATGCCCATCCAGCACTACCTTTGTGTTATACTATTGAAAGTAGAAAATCAGGCCAGGTATGAGTCGATAGACTATGTCTTATATTGGGGTGTTATTTCAGAAGCTTACACAATTTTTAAGCCAAAAGGAACTTTAGAGGGAAACTTGTTTGTTCTCTTCATTTTGCTAATGAAAAAATGAGGCCCTGAAGTGTGCCCATGGTCACAGAGCTACCTGAGTGCAAGACTAAGGCAAACACCCACGTTGGGACTTCATCAGTTCAGAATAAGCACCAAGAGTTGGGCAGGGGAGGCTTGAGCTCCCTCAAAGAAGAGTTAACTCCTTCCTCTCTTCTTTGATATGAGTTTTTCCTTTTTTCAGTTTTATATAAATTACTAAGCAAATGCACCTTCAAGTTCTTCCTCCCTATACTTCTAGCCAGATGGATGCCCGTATGCTCCTCCTACATAGAAACTCCAGAGCCACCCTTGGTCTAGGACTCTAGATTTTTTTTTTTTAAATCACTTTGGTTAAGAAGTCAATGTGGAGTACCCTGGAGTAAACAGGAAACAGCAACAGTTAACTCCTCTGGAGTTACTTAAATATTAAATTGCATTGAGCACTCTGGTGAGATAACTTTCAAATGAAGAAAAAGTCTAAAACTAGTTTACATCAGAACAGTAATTTATTCTGCTGAGCTCGCAGTATAGTTAACAAACATCTCAATAAGTGTAATTGTGATGACTCAGTTCTTGGTTGTGAAAAGTTCAAAATGCTTCTCTCCACCCAGGCAAGGTCTTTGCACGTGAGCTAGAATAAGTCAGTTTGGTAGCTTTTTTGTTTTTGATTACAAAGTGATGTTAATGTCTCTTTTTTGAACAAGCTTTATTTGTCAAAAATGCTGCCTACAGTGGTCTTTTAATGGGGTCCTTGTGATATGGGTCAGGCTGATTCCATATGTTTTATTATTCCCATTTCAGAGAAGAGAGAGCTGAGACTGAGAGAGAGGAAATAATAGCTCAAGGCATCTGACCCTATGACGGGAGCTGGGATGGCAGCCAGTTCTTCACTGACTAGAGGACTTCTTAAGTGCCATTTAGCTGGCCTTTAACTCAATCAGTCCCCGAACTGTTGTTTTTGTGCTTGTATTTATATCCTTGATCTCACTGAGAGGAAGTTGTGGTTCTGTCCAAGATGGTCTTGTTTGTGCACCTAAGGCAAGGACATGGATCAGTTCATTTTTTGAGGCCTCTTTCAATTATTTATTCTATTTATCTATGTATACATTTCAAAATTAGGGAAGGCATGTGTCTTTGAAATCACCGAGACCTGAGTTCTGCTGGATCGGCTAATTACTCAGTGAGTGGTCCCGTGAGTCATTAACATGCCTCAGACTCAGTTTCTTCATGTATAAAGTGGGGTTACTGTGAAAATTACATATGGTAAATTATGCAAATAATTTAGCATAGTGCTTGAGAACCCCATATCCAAACTCTGGCAAATTCTGTCAGTTCTATCTTCAAACACCATGAATCTAGACTCCAGTCATTTTCTTTACTACTCGCCTACTACCTCAGTTGAAGCTGCCATTGTCCCTGTGTATTATAATGATAGACTCCTAATTAAATTCTGTTTCTACTCACCCCTCTTCCACTCTGTTGTCAACACAGTAGCCAGAGTGAGCCTTTTAAAACATCGGTTGGATAATAAGAAACTCACCTCAAAGCCCTCCAGTGGCTTCCCATCCCACTCAAGTCCAAAGTATTACTGTTGCGTACAAAATCCTACCTGATGCAGCCCTTAGCAGTCTGTGTGATGGCTCTGCTCCTCTTGCTCTCCCTGCTCCATCTACTCTGTTCTCCTTGCCATCCCTCATATCTGGTGCAGGTTTATATGATGCACAATTTGTAGGTCAGGCTTTCATTTTATAATCCACTTCAGATACTTGGGAAAGTTACATATGTTCTTTCAAGTTGTATACATAATTCACATTGATGGATAAATGTTATTTATTTATTATTTATTATTTATTATTATTATTATTTTTAAGATTTTATTTATTTATTCATTCATCCCCCCCTTGCTGCCTGCGCTGGCCAGGTCAGCCAACCACGCCGCACCGGCGGGCCCGCCCCCACCAGGAGGCCCCGGGAACCGAACCCGGGGCCTCCCACATGGCAAACGGGAGCCCCACTGATTGAGCCACAGCCACTTCCCGATAAATGTTATTTAAAATCATGGATTTCAGAGCCCCAAATCTCAGATTTAGTATTTTCAAGGGAAAATTTAGGTAGAAAAGAAAAATGAAAATATTAAGCTACAAAAGTCAAGTAAATGAATCATTAAAAGACTATTAAGGGGAAGTGGCTGTGGCTCAATCAGTGGGGCTCCCGTTTGCCATGTGGGAGGCCCCGGGTTCGGTTCCCGGGGCCTCCTGGTGGGGGCGGGCCTGCCCGCACAGCGTGGTTGGCTGACCCAGCGAGCACAAGCAGCAAGGGGGGGATAAATGAATAAATAAATTAAAAAAAAAAAAAAAAAAAAAAAGACTATTAAGGTAAGGTTGAATTGTGTAGTTATCTCCAGGCTACAGCTATGACAAATGACATATTTATAAAGAGTCTGGTATGACATGGTGGTGATTTCTTCTTAATTCTCTAGGTTAATCCTATTTTCTTTACTTGTCTTCTCCGTGCTTCTGTTTCACCATGTCTGGAAAGGTTAGCAGCAAGGTATTTCCCCCATGCTGGAAAGAATGAGACTTCAGGGTATTGCAGTTTCTTTCTGGGCAGTCAGAGTAGCTCTATATTGAAGTAATTTTTTTGTGTGGTCTTTATACATTAAGCTTGGTTGGCTGGTGTGGAAAAGATGGTTTGCTTCAGGCTTTCGAAAGTGATCCCCACATTGATTTAATATGGTATTGAGGCAGTTTAGAGGGAAAGCCTCAAGGGGCAGTATGTAGCTCACTTTGTAAGACTGACAATTCTCCCAATAGCCAGGTCCCTAATAGAGATTTCTGATTATTTCAATGGAGATTTTCAATTTTATAAAGTCCCCATTAGATAATAAATACTCAATAGAGAGGTAAGCTGAAATATATCACTAGCTACATAGTTTCAGTCGGATAAGTTTAGATGGGCCAAGAAAATGAAATACAAAGAAAGAAAACAGAAGTGAAGAGGAAGGGGAAGCCAATGAAAAATGTCACCTCTTCTGCTTTCAAGCCTCTTGCTTTTAAACACAATGGCAAGAGTGGTTCTTATTCTGTGTTGAGAAATCTTTGCAGCCTTCGTGTCGACGTTTGCAGTTAGGATCCTACTCAAACATGGATTCTGTCTCACCAAACTTTGTCTTTCCCTCATTTGCTCCTCAGAGGCTTCCTGACTGACTCAGGGATTAGGTGGGGGTGGTGAGAAACAGCTAGAGGAAAAAAGCTGTCCACTGTGGGTCTAAGACTCTTTTGTTCTCCAACAATCAAAACTCCAAAGGAAAACTTTCAACAGCCCACAATCTTTTTTAAAAAACATTATTTTATTACTATTTTGCATTTTATTTATACTTTTCTACTTTGAAACAATTTTAGACGCACAGGAAGTTGCAGAAATATTATATAAGGCCCTGTGTATCCTTCACCCAATTTCCCCTATGGTATCATCATACATAACTTTAGTACAATATCAAGACAGGAAATTGACATTGGTATGATCTGCTGACCTAACTCAGATTTCTCTAGTTTTACGAGCATATGTATGGATGTATGCATGTATGTAGCTCTGCAATTTTATCACCTGTATCAATTCATGGAACTGTTTCCACAATCAACATACAGCACTGTTCCATCCACACAAAGGAATTTCCTTATGTTGCTCCTTTATAATTGCCTACCCTCAACCCCTGGCAACCACTATTCTGTTTTCCATCTCTATAATTTTGTCATTTTGAGAATGTTATGTAAATGGAGTCCACAGTCTTTAGCCATTCGCTTGCCTCTTTTTCCAAAGCATAATGCTCATAAACTTAATAAATATTTGCCTGTAACAATAATATGAACTATATGCAGGACACTGAGCTAAGCCCCTTTCATTTAACCCTCAAAATAGCCCCATGAGGCAGGTATTAGTAAATCACGATGTATCACTCCCATGCTTAAAAAGCTTAAAAACTCTCTAAACTCTCCCCATTTTACTTACAGGAATCTCAAACTCTTACTTTGGACCCTGCTGATTTCTTCCACTCCCTGTCTTACCAACCCTATCCATCTTGCTCCACTCTATTTGGTCACAATAGAGTGGTCTCTCTGTTCCTTGAACCTGCCTAGCCAAGCTGCTTCCTACCTCAGGGCCTTTACACCTGCTGTTCCTTCCTCTTGGAATGTTATAGTCAGATCTTTCAGTGGCTGGCTCTTTGTCTTGTCTCACTTCAAATTTTATCTTCTCAGAGAGATTGTCCCTATGCACATAAATTAAAGGCACCCCTCCCTATAGGGCTGCCAAATTTAGCAAATAAAATTACAAGACACCCAGTTAAATTTGAATTTCAGATAAACAACCATAATATTTTAGTATAAGCAGTCGCATGTGATATATTTGGGACACACACATACTAAAAAAAAATTGTTTATCTGAAATTCAAATTTACCTGGATGTTTTATATTTTATCTGGCAGCCCTATTTCCATAGGTACTCTGTTATGGTACCCTGTTTTTTGTTTTCACAGGACATTTCACTACTAGAAATTTTGTGTTTATTGTCTGACTCCCCACCCAGGGGCAGATAAGCTCCACCAGAGTGGAGCCCAGTTTGTTCACAGCTGCATCCCCAGATACACACATTAAGTGCTCAATACATATTTGTTAAATATTTGTTATATAGTCAAGTAAAAGAGAGAGAGGTTGGTAACACCTCGAAGGTATACTGTTAGCAGGACGGACAGTGTGGCGCCAAAGCTCAGCGAACTATTCCGTGTTTTCCACCTTAAGGGGTGCAGAACACAGCGGAGGAGGAAGGGGCACAGCGTCATCTGCCTTTCAGGAAGGAAGCTCTCCTAGTAGGATCAGAAGACCCTCGATCAGTTGATTTCGGGAAAAGCAAAGTCTTTTCCATTTACCTTGGAACGAAGCAAATGAGGTAACCAAAGGAAAATGTACTTGATTGAAAAGAAGCAGGATCCTCTACTTGCGGAATGGAGTCAGAGGCAGTGCGTATCCTCTGCGTCTCGGTCCACCGTAAACTCCTTACAACTTAACCGCTAGTCTTATGGACAGACTCCGGAAACTGCTGGACCGTGATCATAAAAGTCACCAGTGTACATGCAAATACAGCGCGGGGGAGGGGAGGATGTGGATGAAGTCAAGACAGAAGAAATAAAAACCTCGTCTTGGACCAAGGGCGCACAGCGCGATCCCGACAGCGGTGTCCAGCGCCAGACCACGGTCGGCTTCACCGCACAGCGTGGACGCTGGGCGCCCCACAGGACCCACCAAGGGCGCATAGTCTCTTCACCAGTTCACTTCCGTGGACTTGGAAAATAGCCAGCGGGTACAGCGGCCAGCCCAGAGCGAGCTGCGTGGACAACTGTGGCCAGACTTCAGGGAGCAAGCTGTGTCCTGGCCTTACCCAACTCTACCCGGCTCTCGACTGCTCGCCCGACCTCCCACTTATGAGTGGGGGATGTTCCTGAGATCCTATGGCGGGGCTGTTGGTCCTGTGAGTCTCCAGCCCAGAGCACCCTGGGCTGTGATTATGGTGCGCGCCTAGTTTGGAGGCAGTCGCCCCCGCCGCTGGCAGGTGCTGCCTGGAGGGTGCCTGGTGCGATCCCTGGCGCACCTGGGCACTCACGACCGGTTGTCTTCAGTTTCCCGATCCCAGAGTTAGAGAGGAGAGGGAGCCAGGGCGCGGCCTGGGGGACTCCTGTGGTCTGGAATCGTGGGGCTCGGAGCTAGAAACTTTACAGGCGTGGCGGCCGGGATTCGGTAACAGCGCCAGCCCATCCCCGCAGGTACGGAAGGAAGAGGCGGCGTCGGAGTCCCGCGGCCGGAGAGCCTCCGCGGCAGCGGCGGCATCTATTCTTGGTTCTGGCCTGAAGCCCTTGGGGGCTTCTGGCTTCTGCTGCTGCGCCGGTCGCCGCCGCTGCCACCGCGGGGCTCCGGGAGGAGCCGCAGTCAGAGAGGGCGGAAGAAGAGGAGTGGTGGAGAGGAGGAAAAGGGGTTGGAGGATGGAGCCCGGAGCTGCCGCGGCGGGCGAGCCCGAGCCTGCGGCTGCACCTTCCTCCTTCCAGGCCCGACTCTGGAAGAATCTGCAGCTGGGGGTGGGCAAGAGCAAGGGGAGCGGGAGCGGGCGCTCGGGGGGCGCGGAGCGCCGCACTGCGGACACCCCGTCGCCGTCCCCGCCGCCCCCGGGGAGCAGGCGGGACGCACTGGCCGGCGTGGGTGGAGCGGGCAGCAGGTGGAGCGGCTTTAAGAAGCGGAAGCAAGTTCTGGACCGCGTCTTCTCCTCCTCCCAGCCAAACCTGTGCTGCTCCTCGCCGGAGCCCCTGGAGCCCGGCGGCGCCGGCAGAACAGAACAGGGGTCCCCGGTGCGTCGCCGGATTCGAGAACATTTGCTTCCCCCAGGAAAGGGGCCCGCGGTCACCTCTGGAGCAGCCGGAGGGACGCCGCCTGGTGGACGCTCCCCCGACTCGGCTCCCTCTTCGTCCTCCGCCTCATCCTCCCTGTCTTCCTCCCCCCAACCGGTCCCGAGGGTAGACCGCGCCCGAGATGACGATACCAGGTGTCGGGGCCCTGGGGCGCACTTGTGCCATCAGAAGAGCTCTTCCCTGCCGGGCACCGCCTGCCTGGAGCAGCTTCTGGAGCCGCCGCCTCCCGCAGCGCCAGCACGGAGTCCCTCGGAGCCCCTAGCCCGCGAGACGAGCGAGGAGCGCCGCAGCAGCCAGGTGAGTGCCAGGTGGGCGCGGCCGGAAACGAGGTGCACGGGACCAGGGCTCCAGCTTCGTGATCCTGCGAGGTGGATGCGGGCGGGGAGGGGGAGTTTCCGAGTAGCGCAAATATTGGAAAGAAAGCATCTTGCTTCTGCTTAGTAATGATGAAGAGTTTTGACTGGCACCCTGACTTTTTACTTTTGACATAAATGACACCTGCCTCCAGAAGACTTTGGGATAGCAAACTTGGGGCTTTAGGAGTGACCAATGAAAATAGAATAAGTATTAATAGTAGCCAAATAGGAGAGGGATTGAGTGAGATTTGAAGTGGGTATATTTTTAAGAGGTCTCTTTGGAAGGAGCTGTCCAGTTAAATCTCACCTTGTCAAGAAGGGGCGGGGGGGAAGGGAGAAGCACCAACAAAAAAAATATTGCACCGTGTGCAGCGGTATGGAGGGGGAACCATTAGAAACAAATGGCTTGCAGGAAGGAATTGGAAAGCAGAGCGGTGAGTTATTGCCAAATATGGGGTCGCGTGCTGGGAAAACCCTTAATGCAGAATTCTGCTCCTTTTTTCCCAGTCCCTTTTCAGAACTTCCTACTGCGAGTTGATTGCTTCCCAACAAGTGGCCAGCGTGAGCCTCTTATCTGAGTTAGTCAAACAGATATTTTTCTATGCCTTTTTATACGTTTTAATAGTTACTCGGGGCAGTTGATTTTAAAGTATGCTCTTTCATACACCGTGCTGACCCTTTAGTCAGACATGAGTTAAGGTTTTCATGTGCTTTAAGATTTTACTAGGAGGATCTGTAAAGGTGTCTTACTGAGCGGCTGTTTATTTTTTTAATTTAAAAACTTTTATTAGAGAAATTGTGAGCTTACAAAACAATCACGCATAATTTGCAGAATTCTCATCCATCACCCCACTGAGTGGCTGTTTTTACTCCCTCAATTTTGAAGAAACATTGTTCCCTTTTTGTAAATGTTTATCAAGTCATGTTAACACTAGAAAATATTTTAAAAGTTCCCTTCTGCTGGGGACCTAAAGAACGGTTTCATCCTGATCAACCCAACTTTATTTAAACTCTCTATTCTTTTGACTCTGATTAATAATGTTAGGTTATTGACATATACATAAAAACTAATTACATTAAAAAGTGAGCTGCAAGAAACACCAGGGCATGCTTTGTAGGATAAGTTACAGGAATTAGATGGGTTTTACGTTGAAGATTTTTATAGTTTATTGACTCATTTACTGGTGTAGTTTCAGAAGATAAATCAGAATGAGTGTTTTTTTTTTTCCTTAATAAACACAAATGCTTGCAGTAAGCAGACACTTGATGTTTTAGAGAAAGGTTTTAGTTATTTCCAGAATAGTAGGTAAAAATAGTATTGACAGGGGTCGGATGTGGCTCAACTGGTTGGGCGTCCGTCTCCCATATGGAGGGACCCGGGTTCGATCCCTGGGACCTCCCAGTAAAAAAAAAAAAAAAAAAAAAAATAGTATTGACAGAAACAGACAAACAAATTTGCATTTCCTTTCACCTGTCAATTGAATTGGATGCAGCCCCTGGCTTTGGGTGTCAGATAGAAGGTAAAAAGTGGTTTTAAAAACATGCTTTTCATTCACTATAGAAGAATACTATACAGTAAAGAAAATAAGTCTGACTTGCTTGCCCAGGTGTTAGGCACAGTCCTAGGAGGAGTCAGATGCAGCTCATGGGGCCTCCTTCCCTGAGAAGTGGAAGGTTTTCTCTGTTATGAACCATGAATGTGGCTTCCATCAGCGTTCTCTCACTAATGTAGGAGAGATCAGGGTTCCTCAGTCCTCTAAATAATCTCTTTGCCCAACTCAAGGGAGCCTACAGCTCACCTCTCTGAATGGGGAAGAAGAAATGGAATTGGAACCCAGAACTGAGAGAAGGACATGCTAAAGTGTTCAGGAGTAGCCTGAGCTTGGCAGCACCCTTGCAAGCTTCCTGCTTGTCTTGGAGACCTTTCCTTGCTCTCCCAGTACCTCATCTCTGAAGATACTTGGGTCTGGGGAGAGAAATGGTAGCACATGCAGATTTTAGTTTTATTTACAGTTCACAAGCACAGATGGGTACGCATTAAAGAAGGTACGTAAAAGCATTTAAATACACTTTTAGATTGCCTAGTAAAAGAGAAGTTTCTTTCAAGGAAGAAAGAAAGCTCATTGCAAAAATAAGACAATTTGCTCAATCATTCTCTTGTACTCTGCTTGATCCTGGCATCAGCCATGTTCTCCAGCACACTTCCCACCTCTCCATCCCTCCCAGCCCAGCATGAGGCCTCAACAGCATATGTGCACATTTTTTGACACTGCATGGAGATGTTAAGTAAAAGAAAAAAAAAAAATCAGGTTTTGGACTGCTGGGGAAAGGGATTAGGAAGTCAATGATGTACAATGATTAAAACTGTACAAACTGTCCTGCCGCCCAAGCCACTGCCAGCCCTCATGCTATTCTGTTTTCTTTAGCCAAATATACCTTTGAAACACACTTTAACAGACTTTGTAATGCCTTGCTGTTGGGGCATACGCCTTTTTAAAAGTGTTATGCTTTGAGAATAAGGATAAAAGAAAAACCTCTTTTCTTTCTACTGATTTTATTTCTCATGTTGGGCCATATTGTCATACCAGATGCATTTCATTTTCCGCAACACAGTTGGGAAAGATCAAGCTTTCTCAATTTGTGTGCCTATCAAAGCCATGCCAATTTTATGCATTCTGTCTTGATGTGTTACTAAAATTATATTTTGCTAGAATCAGAAAGTGAGTATTTTCAGATAAAGGATGACTGCATATGTTGCTTTTTTTTAGTGTTCTAACAAAAGCAGGTAGTGTTTATGAATTAAAGCCTTATTGCTTTTTCTCTTTTAAATAAATTTTGTTAAAATTACTTTCACAGAAGAGAAAAAATATTTTTGGAAAAAAGTGAGTAAATTATTCAGTATATGAAGAAATGTTTTGAAACATAGTAAAAGAATATTCATTCATTGGGATAAAATTCATAAAACACATCTGTAAGTCTTGACAAAATTTACAAACAGTATTTTCTAAGATTGCATCTATTTAAGAAGTATATCTTCTTTTGCTAGTTCTGACCTTTTAAAGAAAGCCTGTATGCAAAATACATCTGTATTTTCAAAATCTACTAAAAAACGTGATTTGAGCTATTTGCCATCTATTTTTCAGGTGGTTTTAATATTACTTCAAAGAACGTAACTTAAACTTGGGATAGGCATAGATTTAAAGATATAATTTCTAATGCAAATGACTAGAGCCGCTAAATAATCTCAAAAATAGTCCCTTACAAGCAATGTTAGCTCCATACTGGTTGTATTAGTCTGCCAAAGGGGTGCCGATGCAAAGTACCAGAAATCTATTGGCTTTTATAAAGGGTAATTATTTGGAGTAAAAGCTTATAGTTCCAAAGCCATAAAAACTTTGACTCAAGGCACCATAAGAGGTGCCCTCTCACCAAAGTCAACTGCCACATGTTGAAGCAAGGTTGAAGGATGATTTGATAAAGTGTGGTACTTAGAGGGAAACATGTATTGTGGTTTCTTTGCTTATAATGATGATCAAAACATTTGCTAACCCTAAATTAGAGAAGAGTAAATAGTACGTCTTTATAACTTTGTAAGCATTGATGAAATCTGCAGATACAGAAGTTAGGTTCATGAAGTTTTTTCTTAATCCATAGCTATTCAAATAGAGATTTTAAAAAAATCTAAAACTCTTGTTTTGACATTTTTTTTTTTCTGGAAAATTTACTAAAAATTACATATTTCCCTGCCTCAATAAACCAAGCATCCTAAATAAAATCCTTTCATGATAACTGAGAGTCTACTTGAATACTGATTTTGTTTTTGGTTTTGTGAATGAAGTAGATATTGTCTTTAAATATTGCCCCAGAACTTGCTTTATATAAGAATGTTAGCATTCATAAAATTACAGCATATATCATACTTATGCTTACCTTTCTGTAAAATTAGTTATTGAATCAAAGGTGAAGAATCCTTCTCTCAAGTCATCTTTTCACTTGCCAGATAATTTTCATTGTCCTTATACATGTGAATTTTGATTTGTCAGTACCATTCAAATTATCATTTATTTTTCTGCATCATTAACTTTATGTGCCATTTTAGTTTCCTTACCACTTTCAACCTTTTCTTTTAAATTACACTGCTTTTAAAAATCAGATGTGGAAACAGATTACTGTCCTCCAACAATTCAAAATTTTATGCAATTATATATCTTCCTCATATGTACCAGTTTCTTATCATTAGAAAAATTTTTTTTTCTGTAGAATATCAGGCCACAATCTCCATAAAGTCACCATAAGATTTGTATTTAATATTATTCTGAGCACAAACAACATGAAAACTATTTTAAAAATACAGGGAGATTAAAAAGTCCTGTATACTGCCTGCTAGACAGAAAATTTTCCTGTGAAATCTCTTTTGAGATATTTTATACCCGCCTTATATCCTATTCTCTTGGGCCCTACCCAACCTGAAGAAGTAAAGCGCATGAGTTATAAGTGGACTTTTGAAAATTTCAGGATAATAACATGCACCTAATCTCCTGGATTTAATTTAGAGAGGTGTCCTTCAGTATTGGCAGTCTGATGATATTTTGCATAAGCCTGGGCTAACTTCCCTTGTCTACCAGCTAGAGTAGAATTTGGCAGGCATTATACAATTGACTTATTTAATCAGCACTATAAAATAGTTCAGGGGAAGACTAGTCAATAAATGGTTGCTGAATGAACTCAGGGATGAATGAATGCTAGAGCAAGTCAGAGATAAGGTCTCTGGAAGAGCTTCAAAATTACAGTTCTGTAATGATGTTCTTGCCTTCTTGTTTCCAAGTCTTTCGAAGATGGCAAATGTATTTAACATTTCCCTCTTCCCATACTGGTGGCCTGGCTTTTTCTCAGCATGGACTTTAATTCTGGTATTTGTCTGCAGGCATGAGGGAAGTACATGACACCTACTAAGCTGCCTCCAGATTGTGCTCACTGTGATAGATATTTTCCTGTGGAGGATGGAGGAGAGAGTCCTACCTCTGAGGTCTGTGGCTCAGGGATGCACGTCTTGTGCTGGTCTCTGACTTGGGTATCCATTTTTGCACCCAAGTCTCCCTATCTGGCTTCTGACCTTAGCTTTTTCATCTGGATTCCTGACATCTCACTCAGTTAAGCCCTCTCATTCTTTAACTCTGTTTGAATTTTCACTCTAGGTTCTTGCCTATCATCCTCATAGCCGCTTTCTCCTCAAACCAATCTCTTTGAAATGCTCTTTGTACTTATGCTCTCTTCTTGCATCCTATACCTATCATTTGAGAAATACCTCAGCTTCCCTCTTCTAGCCAGGACTCAGATTAAATCCCAGTCTTTAAGAATCCTGTCCTCACTTGCTTGCTGCCACTTGAGTTATCTAGTGTGTGAATTGGGATTCAGACAGCTGACCAGCTGATTTCCACAGTGACTGACTGTCCAGTGCTGTTCCTAATTACAAAATCCAAAGCCTTCCTCCAGAAAATGTGCTTGCTGGTCAACTGCATTTGCTCTTAGTTGATTCCCCTGGGGCATTGTACTAGAGCTGGTCTTTTCCTGGAGCATCATTACTTGTCTCTGTGCCTCCACTAAGGCTGTCCCCATTCCCTTTTTAAACTTCTCACTATGCCTACCCTTTATCACTGTATTAGTCAACCAAAGGGGCGCTGATGCAAAAATACCAGAAATCGGTAGGTTTCATTACAATTTTTATATCGTGTGCATCTTGAAATGATATTCTGGATACATTGGGTTAAATAAAATATAGCAGTTAATTTCGTCCATTACTTTTAATTTTGGTAAAACATGGCTTCTAAAAGCTTTAAAATTACATTTATGGCTCACATTTGTATTTCTATTGGACAGCGCTGATCAAGAAGAGGGATATCAAATTCTAATCCCCACAGGGCCATCAAAGTAAAGAGAATGAGCAAAGAGTGTTGGGTGGGGCCCATAGTGAACTAGGGAGCCTGTGTCTTACCAAAGGGGCAGCTGCTTCTCAGCTCCAGCTGGTTACTGCCACACAAGGATGAGGCACTGTGGCCAGAGTGCCTAGATTCTTGAATAGACTCTAGAACAGAAGCCAAAGACCTGGATTTTGCATGAAGTCTCGAGATTCTTGAATTTTGGCAAATAATTCATATTTTTAACAGGTATCATAGGACAAATAAAATACATCTCTGGATGGCATTTAGCCACCAGTTTGAACTTCTGACTCAGAGAGTTCATGTCTGATTTCTCCTTGTTTGCCTCTCCCCTCCTTGTGCTGGGCATATGTTGCCTGGGATGTAGTAAGTGCTTAATACATTTCACAAATTAACACAATCAGTTCACCTTATCAGAGAAATGAGCAGTGAGGGCAGAAGCCAGGGTGCATTGGTTTAGGGGCAAGGGTTGTGGAGAGAGAGGAAGTGTGGACAGGGAGAGCAGCCAAGCAATGCGACTTTCTATAGGAGATAAAAGAAAGTGGTAGTGGAAAAAAGATGTTGGGAGGGAGGTTATGGGAAGGGAAGGTGTATTAGTTTGCCCTAGGGCTGCTAATGTAAACCGTAAATGGTTTGGCTTTTATAAAAGGGATTTATTTGAGGTAAATGCTTACAGTTCCAAGGCTGTGAAAATTCCAACTCAGGCAACATAAGAGGTGTTTTCTCACCAAAGTCAGCTGTCACATGTTGAAGCAAGATGGTGGGTGATCTCTGCAGAGATCTCTGCCTTCCTCTCCCGACTGTACCGTCTCCCAGAGCTCAGCTGTGGGCAGCTAGGCATAGCGCTTGTCTCTTACCAGGTATCCTCTCTCAGGCTTGGCTGCTCTGCTTTCTTCCTGAGTTCAGCTGCAAGCTATCAGGCATATGGTTCATCTCTCCCTGGGCCTCAGCTCTCTGAGCCTCTCTTTTCTCTCACATGGCAGGATCAAATATGGCAGAGCTTATGTTCCCTGTGTTTCCCCATTTATATTAGCAGCAGCAAGAGGGTGGAGACTCAACCTGAGTTGTGCCTTACTGATGTAGTCCAATTGAAAGGGTCTCACACCTACAGGAATGGATTTAGTCTACAAACATTATCTTTCTCTTTTTAGGCTTTGTAAAATAATTTCAAACTGTCACAGAAGGTTTTACTTAAAAAAAAAATTTTTTTTTTAAACATGGATGTCAACTGGGTGGGTTGGTTAAAATGATGCTGTAGAAAGGGAGAGTTTGAAGATAAAGAGAAGGCCCATAGGCCTAATGGATGGGGTGAGGTCCCCTAAGGACATGGGTGGGGGTGTGGGTGGGTTCTAGAGACCAGGGGGAGGTGGTGGCCTTAGCCGGGAGAAGGGCTACTCTTCCTTTGTAAATGGAAAGGGCAGTGTGGGCATGGGTGAGTACAAGTCTGTAGGTTTGGGGTGGCAAGTTGATGGTGTTCCCACCTGGGGGCCTTTTCCATGTTTTGAACTGTGGTTAGGATTTGTGTGAAAATGAAGGTGTGGTCAGCCCGCAGGGGCTGACTGGGGTACTCCAGGGCAGCAGTAGGGAGCCCTGGAGGCATTTGAACAGGGGAGTGATAGGGTCAATCTAAGCCTCAGAAGGGTGAAGTGGAGGCTACAACAGTCTCAGTGAAAGCCTGGAGTTGGGGACCTGATTTGAGGGATGGAAAATATGGAAAGATTTGAGAAACTGGGGAGGCAGGTACCCCAGGATTTGGATGAACTGTCAGGGAAAGGGCCAGTGGAAGGAGTCAGTCACAGCACAATTCTCCCTTATGTCTTTGATATTTCTTCTTTTTGTTCAGAAATGCTTTTATTCAAAGGCAGGTTTTTTTGGGGGGTGGGGGGGCAGAGGGAGAAGGAGGAAGGATTGACTTTCCAGGTGGTAATTTTGCGGAAATGCCAGGCTTCTGAATGCCAGATTGTCATGTATTTGCTGTAATAGCTCACATTCTTTACTGTTACATTGGCTTCTTTCTGCATAAAATAGTTCTCCTTTTCTCTGCAGCATTAGGCACTGAAAGTAGTGAGTGGTAATAGATCAAGAGAAAGGACAAGGCATGTTGTCAGTTAAAAAAATCGGGTGAAACAAGAAAACCTCCTGCATATGCCTGTTATCTGACATCGGGTGCCTGATGTCAGAGTGGCTAAATATTTGGAGAAATAGGTATAATGGAATGGATTCCCAGTGCTTGGCTGGAAAATTTTATTCTTAATCAAGGCAAAGTATTCCAAATGTGTTAACATAGCCATTCTCTCTCAGATGGAAGGCTGACAAATTATCAATTTTTGAAAATTGCAAGAAGATATTCTCTCAAAAGTAGAAATGATATTCTTTCTAGACCTTTAAGCTGTATTTGACTCCCTTTTTTTATTGAAATGTAAAATAGCTTTTGATTAAAGAAAATTTCAGCATTGTTGTAATTGACTGAATAGTATTTTTACCACATTAAATCAGAAGTCTGAGAGCTTTCCAAAATAGCTTTTGAGATTGGAATAGATCGTAGAGATACATTCTAGGTCATCACAGAGCCTTTGCCAAGTCTCAAATGCCCTTAAGATCAGATCACCCTGAATCAGCATGGGGCCCAGCCGTCTACTGGCCAAGAGCAGACGTGGGCTGCTCCATCCGCTTCCCTCATCTTTGCTTCAGTCTCCCTTTAAAAGGAAGCTGGAGGTAAGGGACAGGGATGGGGTCCAGCCAGTGATCATAACCTTGCTGGTTCTCTCTGGCCTAGCACACGTGCCACTTCTACTCAGCAGAGTTTCAAGTAAAACGTATTTGTTTGACCATTTTAGTCATTACTCCTCAGCCTCTCTCTATTTCCTGTGGCCCCATGAGACAGCCTTCATTTACTCTCCAGTCACACTGGTGCTTTTGTGGTTTGCCAGTCCACTCTGTGGGTATCAGCTGAGAAAGACTGAGGGGAACAGGCAGAGGGGACAGGGAGTCCTCCATTCTGCTCATTTCCCGGGCCCTGTACGCTCTGCCTCTGGTCTTTTCAAGGAGCTCAAGAATATCTTGTTTTCTATTGGAAGCTGGAGTTTTTCAAGATGTTCTTATACATATTCCCCTCTATCTGACTTGAAATCCTCTCCCTCTACCTTCCCACCTCCACCCACCCCCCAGGCATTTGCCAGAATCTGAGCAAATGGAAGATGACACGAGAGGACCTTTGTGTGTCTTGGGTGATCAACCGTGGTTAGTCTATTTAACCCTGTCATAGGGCTATCCAGGTGGGCTATTATTTGGGTCTTGGCTCTCCCTTCTCTTCCCTCTTGCTCTCTGCCTTTCAGCTATTTCACTTCTTCTCTGCTTGGAAAATAGTCAGGGAAAATAAAGGAAGGAATGTTAGGAAGTTTTTCTCCTCATTAGAAGCTTTCATAATAGTTTTTCAGGGTGACGCTTAAACAGTTGGCCTCCATGGTATTCGTGGCATTTTGTAGTGCTTTGACATAAGCTGGGTAGGTACATGCTACACACACGTACATGCATGTACACCTTCAATAGCTGCGACTTCTACATGGACATTTTCTTTCACACCCATCAACTGAAGAACTCTAATATCTTTCTACTTGTAAAAATTTAATTTGATAGTACTAAATGTCAATGATAAGGTAATCTTTACAAATGGTTTGTTTTATTTAGTCCATGTAGTTGTACAACTGGTTTAAGTTTATCTAGTCTGTCTAAATGTACAGTAGCGAGCTCAGCCAGAGAAGATAAAAACAAAACATAAGAAAAAGCATAACAATTAGAAGACATCATTTGTGGTTTGCTATGGGGTGTATTGCACAAAGGGAATGAGTAAACTACCTTGAATTTAAACTGATATATAAGAAATGTCTTTTCTTCAGTAGAATAGTCTTCCTCCTGTAATTATCCATCTTATTTACAGCCACCATAGAAGAGAGCTCATTGAATTACTCTCTTAATTCTTTCAAACCCAGATGTCACAACAAATAAGATCTATCATATTTTCAAGCCTGGTCTACCTTTTCCTTCGTTAAGTGATCCTTACAGATGAGAAATGGGGAGGCATTTTGGTGAGCTTCTATATTGATGCATTTCATCTTTTTAATTAGAGAAAAGGTATAACTTTAAGAATCATAAAGATGTATTTTCATAATCACAGGAAGCTTGACTTTTGAAATCACTTCAAAAGGAAAGTTGTTGAATAACTGAATTAGAAACAAATGGATCTGGAACAATAGAGCCTTCATTTGTTGTAGTTACTTAAAGAATATTTTATTTTCCTCTAATATTGCCATGGTAATGTCTCCTCACTGACACTGTTAGAAAAAAAAAATCCTACACTATTTTATTACTTCATTCATCCTCTTAATTATATATTTGGATTATATCCTGAGTGGTATATTTACAAATAACAATTTCATATTTTAAAATCCATTTTTTTTTCCTTTCTGGGAGTATAAGCCTCAAGGAACCATGCAGATTTTGTTTGTGTTTAGTGCTAGAAATTTGTTGTGTGAAATGGTTTTGCCTAAGTGTTCGGGAACCGCTTGGACAGAAATCTTCATGATAGTGGAATCTATTGTTGTAGGGATTGTCCTACTACCCTGCCTTTGATTAACTTTTGTTAAATCACAATTCCATCTTCTAAAGTCGGGTTAAGTGAACTTTGATGTGTTGATTGTGTCACTGCCAGTCCACGCCAAGTATGACTCTCTTTGCTGTATGTGACATCTCACCTCCAGCCAGAGAGCAACCAACATATAGGCCTTTCACCCCAGTTCCTTTTTAAACTAATATTAGTTATTATATTATATTATATTATATTATATTATATTATATTATATTATATTATATTATATTATATTATATTATATTATATTATATTATTATATTAACTAATATTAGTGACAGCTAAACATACATGCATGTATTATGTATCTGGCATTGTTCTAAGTGCTTTACATATATGTACTCATTTATTTACTACAACGTGCTCTGAAGTAGGTTTATTATTGCCCCATTTTCCCAATGAAGAAACTGAGCTATAGAGAGATTCAATGACTTGCTCAATATGCTTCAATATGTTTTGAAGCCACAATTTGGATAGGCCATCTGATGACAGAGTCAGTACTCTTAAGCACTACAAAGTAAGGCTGTCTGAAGTAGGTTGTGCCTGAGTAACTCGGTTTAGGAAAATATAACTCTAAATGGAGATGTGGAATGAAGTTTTAAAGCCTCATCTTCCACCCCAGCCTAATAGTAACATTACAGCCTTTCTTTGCTACAGGCATTTTCTTCCCATTCTTTTTATTTCTGCAGGTTATCTCATAACAAGTAAATTTAATAAAAACAATTTAGGGTAACGGTTAGAAGTATTTGGAGTCAGACATAATCTGGATCTATTTCCTACTACTTACTGGTATTAAACCACCCTATATCTCTGAGTGCTAGAGAGATATAGCTAGCAATCTTGAAATGACAATTCTCCTTAAAAAAGAAATTCTTGCTCACCAGTACTCCACTAGATCTTCCTCATTATTTTTGTTACTGATGTATGTTATAAATCATAGGAATCTTACAACTGAGTGCTTTCTATATTCTGCAGCCTTGTCTTGCTTCTGCCTGTGATGCTTTCTTGTCCCCAGTCTGAAGGAATGGTTTTAGGGGAAGGAAACTACACATATGTACCTGGTAGGCATTCCATACACAATATCTGAAATAAATGTTATTGAATTATATATTACCATATTTTAGCATCATAGCAATTTTGACAGGGAGGTATTGTTAGCTGCATTTTACATATGAAGAAGTCTTAGAGAGGTTACGTAACTTTTTTGCAGTCCTGGTTATGACCACAGTTTGTGACAGAGTTTGGATGTTAACAGAGGTCTGCTTTAGTCAAGGCCCTAATTTTTAGGGTACCCACTGCTCACCAGTTCATGAGGTTACATCAGTATAGTGGTGCTAGGTAAGTGACGGGTGCCCAAACCAGTGGCTTGTGGTTGAGGTCTGACTCTCCTTTAAATGCCAGTCTTGCTAGTGGGCCTAAGTCAAAGCATTGTTCTGGAGAGCAGTTAGAGGAAGGAGAAAAGTATTGGGGAAGACGTAGTGAGTGGGAGTGGGTTAGTTTATTTATTTATTTGGGGACTCAGTTCTGAAATCTCATAAGCAAATATTTTTCAGTTTGTTCTTGTGAATTCTGTACATGTATCTTGACTTCAAATCATGCTGTTCAACTCCTTTGAAAAATAAAGCAGTACATTCTGAAATTAGTTTAAATGTTATGATCACTAGACAGGAAAACAGATTATTTTCTGGGCACCCAGCTCTTTTGTGGATATGTCAGTTTGGGGTATGTTCATTTAACAAGGGAAAGGCAAAATATAAGATAATATCTTCTGAATTTGCCAGAATTTGTCTGTTTCTTGGTAGTTATATTAACAGCAGTCAAATCTTAGTCTTGCCTCAGTTACTGTCTTAAATGCTGCATGGGCATTATGTCATTTAACCTTCTCAATGGCTTTAAGGGGTGAGGATTCTGAGCCTCATTTTAGATCTAAAGAAGCCAAGGCTCAGAAAGGCTGAGTAAATTTTGTACCTATGTGGCTGGCTCCAAAATTCATGTGTCTAAACACTATATTATATGATTCTCCTCAATACCGAAAAGGGGCTACATCTGCTTGTGAGTATTGTCATGCAGCTATTTTCTGAATGCCTTGAAATGGGGATAAGATTCAATTAAAATGTTCTTTGCAATGAACCAGCCCCAGATATATAGGTGTAGCTGGAAGATCTCTTCCCAGCCTGATTTCGGTAATCCATTCCCCTTCCTTTCTCCTTCCCTTCTTCAAATATTTATTAAATGTCTATCCTATGTTAGATATGGTATCTTGCTAATATCTTGGTAAATAAGACAGACCAGTTTCTGCTGTCATAGAGCTTATGATCCAGTAGAAGAAACTGCCATTAATTAAAAAAAATTCACAAAGATTATCAAAATTCATGCTAAAAAGGAGTATAGGAAACTACAGGAACATATTGTAATAGGCCTAACCTAATCTTGGGGGGAGAGGAGGGCAGGAAAGGCTTTCCTGAAGAAGTGACATTTAGGATGAAACTCAGAGGATACATGGAAGTTGGCCAGATAAGGGGGGTGGGGGGATAGGGAAGGGAGTAGGTAGTTCCCGGCAGAGGAGATCCCTGCAGCATGCACTCAGAATGACTGCTGGCCAGCTGGAACATGATCAGCAAGAGGAAAGGTGGGGGATGGATCTGGAATGGCTGGCAGGGACCAGGTTAGGCAGGACCTTGTGGGCCTTCAGAAGATTTTGGACTTTATCAGGACTGGAAGAGTCTTGAGAGCCTAGATGCTTGGCCATGACTTCAGGAAAGTTTATTACTTTGGTCTGGGAATAGCTTTCCTTCGCTGCTGCCTGTGGAACTGTATTGCACTCACAGAGCTGCTTTTTTGAAGAGATAGAGAAGTTGTTTGGGGCTGCCTTTTCTCTACTAAGAAATAGCATTTTAAAAAAATGTCTATAAGAAATAGAAATACCTAATAGAGGAAAATATCTTTCCCGCTGGAAAAACATACCATTTTATTCTTCCTATTACCTTTTTATTGAGCACCACTGAAAGGTAAATGAGGGCAGGAAATGCAGTCTAATGTCCCATTTGCAATACTCAGGGGAGAGATTCTCATAGGCAGCACATTTCAGAGTCTAGGCAGAGATGACAATTAGATAAAGCCCAGGGATCCAGATGTTACTGTCTATAAATTATGGAGATGATATTTTCATGAACTTCCAGCTTCTTTCCTGAAGTTAGGGTAGGAAACAACTTTGGGAGGTTACATTTAAAAATCTGTTGTTTGTTAACATAATAGTGGGGTGATTGGAAAGACTGCTTGTTGAACAGATCTAAAACCATGGTGAAAGAGATTTGATTTGTTTTATATTTTTCTGTATTCATGTACAGCCAATATTCACATTTATGAAACAGATTTGAAGCCATGCTCCCAAACAAGAAGGAAAGCTTAAAGTGTGTAATCAAAGCTCACCATTACATGTATTACAGGATGTTACAGGAGGGGAAAAAAAGATGTAAAAATTCCTCATTGAGGTTGTAGTCCATCAAAAAAATCATAGGTGAGATGGTAATATAAGCCAGCCAACCAGCCGCTCTGTGAAAGCTCAGGGATATGGATTCTAGTACGCTGAGAGCTAAGAAATTAGACCAGTCCCTCCTCATTTCAGGCCTACCACTCTGTGCTATGACTTCCCTAGCCAAGACCATGATGAGCCACATTCAGGAAGAACAACGTAGGACCTGGCTGTCCTAAGACCCAAGCATCACTGCCCTCTGGAGTAGGAAATAGCATCTAGTAAAAATTCTCATCGACAGAAGCCATGCCCAGGTCAAAAGGGTGTCAAGAACTTATATATTCTTTTATCTGCTATAATGGAGAAATGTGGTGTGATCTTTTTTTTTTTTTGTTTTTTTTATGAAGCGCTTTACTGGATTCATAGCCACGTAAACATTATACTGTTCAGACAGCAGAAGGATTTAACAGTAATTCTTATTCTGTTTGAGAATCATAGGTTCTTTTCAGCAACTAATGAAAGTTATGGCACTCTCTTCATAAAGAAACACAAATGTACATTCACTTTCAAGAAAGAAAGTCCATGATTTCAACCCATGGACTCCTGAACCTTCAATTAGAATCCTTGGGATAAAAGGAAGACTCAGTGATAACTCATGAAAATGAGGTGGCTCCATTAACCCTACAAAAAATAAGAACTTGAATTTTCAACCACAATCTTGTGTATTTATCCCAGAACTTTGCATAGTACACGTATGACTCTTGAAAGTAAAGAGCTGTAGACGGGTCTCCTAGGAAGAAATGTGCCCAGAAATACAAAATACAAAAGTAGAAGTAGCCTGCAGCATTAACTCAAGAGAGAAACTTGCAGTTGGAACCCTAATTTGGTCTAAAAAGAGTATGTCACAATTGGAATTTCTTGTTAATGTTGGGTTTCATTTCATAGAAGGTGATTTCTGCTCCCTTCTTATAGGTTCTCATATAGAGACTCTTCTTTGGCTCTGAACCACCTAGAGGCAAGAATCCTTTACCAAAGGATGTGATATCTAATAGAAGCCCAGTCTGATTATCTTCCTCAGCAGTCAACATTAATCAATTTATTGAACATTTAATGAATACTGGCCACACACATAGGGCAAGAATCGACTCTAGATTCTAGGGACTGAAGGTTTCTGCCCTCCAGGAATTGTTCAGGTAGCACAGATATCCCATTGTTAATTAAAATAAAACCCAGGGAATTCCTGTTCTCAGGAGATAAATAATGGAGGCATATTTACCTCATTTCTAACAGCTATTGAAGCAATTGGTCTGGTTTGTACCAGCAATAGTATGAGTCGGCTTTTGTCCTCTTGGCTCTCTCTACTCATTTCCTTTCAATAATTCCATGGTCATCTGTTAGAAATAGATGTGCTAGAAATTGTAGAAACCCACAGTCTAGAATCAGTGCTCAAGAAAGAGATTTGTTACAGTTACAGGGCAGTTCTCAAACCTAAGAGGAGAAAGAATCAGAGGGGTATGGATCTGTGTGTGTGTTCTCTAGGGCTTGAAAAATTGAAGCACAGTTATTTTCTTTAAAGTAAACAAACACTGGCCTCAATCAGAGTTGCTTGTCTGGAAGCCAGTCAGGCCTCTGCTTGGGGCACCAGCCTTTGAGTAGGAAGATGGGTAGATCTGGGGGTGGGAGCTCCTTTTGGAGCACTAATGCTTGGTAAAACAGGAACTTGGACACTGATCCAGGTGGGCCAGGATCAGGAACTAGAGGCACCCAGCAGTCCCATGTGATAGTAGGAACAGCTGGAGAGAGGTCGGTAGGGATGGGGATAGCTAATGATACAGATGGAGCAGAGCCCAGGTGTCAGAGATGTCTTATTCAGGACCTTTCCATTGCAAGCAAAGGATCTCTTCCTGGATTAAGCTTCAAAGGAGAATTTATTGCCTGAGACTTGAAAAGACCCAGGGTAGGCTGGATCCAGTGCCTCAAACAACGTCATCAGGTCTCTCTGTCTCTGCTTCTCCCTGCTTTCTTTCCTTCCTTCTCTCAGAATTCCTTGATTTTTGGGCATCTTCTCTCACAGGTGGGTTCTCTCTACATCATGGCCCCCAGCCGCTCTGGGTTTACATCTTCTTTACAGCTCCACCCACCTAACGGAAAGAAAATTCTTGGGAGTGACCCTCACTGGAGTGATTTGGGTCACTCTCTCTGCTCACTGGCCAGGGAATATGGAGCTTTGGCCAGGTCATGTGTGTATCCCTGGTGACCAGGAGTGAGGTGCATCCAACCCAAACAATTAGGACTGAGAGTATAGAACAGAGGCAGGTATTTAAAGGCAAATCAAGTTGCCATTACCATTGCCCAGAGGAGGGCAAATAGATGCTGAGCAGACAGAAATTACCAATGTGCACCTGGGGTTCAGTCAGTAATCAAGAGTTGGGAAGATAAGTGATCAGCTTTCCAGAAAAGCTGTCAGGGAGCTGCTGGGCCCATACTTTACATACAAAGCATACTTTACAAATGTAGATATTGATGCTCAGGGGTCAAATACACTGATGAAGTTAAGATATCATCCTCTCCTTCTCCAAGCCTAGAAGACAAGCAGTTTGTAATCCACACCCCACTTATAAGGAGCTTCATTTATACAAATAGGCTTTAGTGGTATCTGTCCATCACTGGCTTTGTTTCTCCTCCTATCCCTGCCGTAACATTATGGGGAAAAAAAAAAAGGTTATTTTTAGAGGATCTGTGGTTTCAGAACCAAAGGAAGAAAAGACATAGTGTAACAGAAGAATGGCCTAGGAGAGCGGCCCCTGTGGTGGGGACCAGACTAGTTGACTTTTCCATGGGGAAGAGAGGACCAGGTAGACTGTCTTCCTGAGCTTGGGAAAGATGCTTAGCCTCTCAAAGCCTCACATTTCTCTTCTATTCTCTAAAACTCAGGGGAATACCATACCTACCTGATGGCATTAAGAGGGTCCAATGAAGCCAGGGAAGTTCCTGGCATATGTTGGTGCACAAATTCACTATTCTCTTACCCCCTTCCCTCCTAGTAGACTGTTAATGCCTAATATTTGGGTTAACAAGTATCTTGTTAAAAATTACTCCAGTGTCTCTTGGAGCTTTAAGGACTAGCCATTCATATTTCAGCATGAATTAGTTCATGTAGAGTCTTCCCTCCTAATTTCCAGAGTAGAAAATGTATATTTTGAATGGTTGAGTGTGTGGAATGGGATTGGGAGTGAATTAGTTCAGACTAGAGTTTGAGGCAATGACCTGGGACTGTATGGGTGTCACAGGGCTCCAGATAAAGGAGGTTGCTAAGAGGCCAGAAAAGTGTGGAAGTCTGCATGGAGGTACAGGGAAAGGGAGATGGGAGAATGCTAACTAGAGACTTCCGTGGATCCAGAACTTTGCCATAGAATGGCTCTGAGTCCAGAACGAGAATGGGAAACTGCTCTGATTTCCAACTCCATCTTCTGGTCCCTCATGACTTCTTGCACTCAGAACTGGGCATGGAATTGCTAACACTCCATTAGTAGGTCTCATCTGGAAACCCACCCCCATTTATGACATTGCTTCTTTGGGCAAATGAAATCAGTAAACAGGCAGCTTTCTTTCTTTTTTTTTTCCTTTTTACACAATTTATTGAAGTATATCATTCATACATGAACATACATAAACAATAAGTGTTCAGTAAACATTGTAAACTTACAAAAAAAAAAATGTATAACATCATACAGGGCTCCCACACATCACCCTACCACAAATACTTTGCATTGTTGTGAAACAGTTGTTAACAAATTATGAAAGAGCATCGTCAAAGTATTACTACTAATTATAGTCTGTATCTTACTCCCCTATACTCTTTTTTTAAGGATTTATTTATTTACTTTTATCCATTTTTATGCATAGTAGACACTCCACATATTTGAAATTGAATTAATACATGATTTTTCTATTTGTTGAAATTTTTTGTAATTTTCAAAGTACAAAAAAAGAATAATTAGGGATAGATGATGCAGTGTGACGTAAACAAATTCATCTTTTAATTTTATAATATTTATTGAATAGTTTTGATATTTGTTTTGTTAAAAGATTATCTCAAGGAGCTGGTTAGCCGTATGTTTTTAAGTTAAGCTACTTTTTATACTCCAAGAGCTTCCCACATTGCTACAACTTTGTTTACAGGGATTTTATTTTTCAAGGTTAAATAGAGATAATCAGTTTCTCAAATGTAGGAGTTCTAATTTGATCTCTAATCTTTCTAGGCACACAACTCTCCACACAGTCCTCCCTCATATTTTTGTGCTGAGAACTGATTGAGGCATTTTTATCTCATTGTTAGTCATATATATATATATATATATATATGTCATTTCTTTTCATTTTCTCAAAATGAGTGTAATGTTTAAGAATCTTTTGGTATCTTGAAGGTCAAATCAGCACATATTTAGGAGTTATGGTGTAGGAGGTACCTACTTTCCTAAACCATTTCACATCAGAAATGAACGATGTGTTTTCAGAAGTCACCTGTGATTCAAAAATGTGCCTATGGATTGTAGATTTTATTTTGAAAAACTTGATGTGCTTAATTAAGATTGCTTCTTGTGAGTAAATGTGCAGGCACAGACTTAGGGAAGACCAACCCATAGAGGATACTTTGTTGCTCTGCCCAGACCCCCTTCTCCTGATGGCACCCTTACCCCAGCTTCCTCCCCGTTGAGGCCTTAACTGAAGCTGCATTGTGGGTGGTCATGTCCATCTGCCTAGTCCTGCCTTCATCATTTCCTTACAGCTTATCTCCCAGGTCATCCTCTCCCCCTCCTTAAACTGTATGCAGCTGTCCATCGCAGAGAACATTTCCAAATAATTCAGTCTGACAGATACCCATTGTTGAAGTTCTTGAAATGATCGCTAAGGTTTAAAAGAAACCGTCAGACATCACGGAATCAGTGACAACAGTTTTGAAGACATTCAAAGGGCTTGGTGATAGATGGACATTTTGAAAACAATCAAGGAAAATTTTGCTGGGAGTGTTATACTCAGGATTTAAAACGCTCATTTATTATAGCAAAAAAAAAAAAAAAAAAGTATTTGCTTATTTTAATAAGTATTTTTTTAAAATCACCAAATGCTCATGTAGGAGGAATCTTTTTTCAGCTATAGAATCTCATTTTGGTCTGGAGATTCAAGCACTGCAGAAAATTAATGGAAAAGCACCTACCTACCACAACTATTCATATACCACCATATACCAAAGGATCACAAAATGATCTTTTCCTGTCAAATGTGAGAATTCTGTAAATTATGGATCAGGGCACAAAGTCTTAGGTGGTTAAACGACTTTCCTAACAGTGCGTTTATCTGGTGTATAGCAGTTACTCAGATGTTTATTTATTTATTTTTTTAATTTTTTAAATTTTTTTATTTTTTTAAAGATTTTATTTATTTATTCATTTATCCCCCCCTTGCTGCTTGTGCTCGCTGGGTCAGCTAACCGCGCCATGTGGGCAGGCTTGCCTTCACCAGGAGGCCCCGGGAATCGAACCCGGGGCCTCCCATATGGTAAACGGGAGCCCTACTGATTGAGCCACAGCCGCTTCCCTCAGATGTTTATTAAATGAATGAATACATGAAGGCATGAATTAATGAATAAGGCTGGGAGTAGAATGCAAATTTTGGGATTTTTCTTACTGTCTAAAGGAATGGAATTTAATATCTGAAAAACTGCACAGTCTAAAGGCCCTTTAGCTGCTTTGGGTTATTGCAGTTATAGCTATTATAGATAAGCATATTACATTTATTCAACATATATTCAAGGTTCCACTTGGCTGTGACATTTTCTGACTTTCCTTATTTTTGATTCTCTTGACAGTTTTGAAGAGTACTGATTAGGTATTTTGTCAAATGTCCCTCATTGAAATTTATCTGAAGTTTTTGTCATGATTAGTCTGGGATTAGAGTTTTGGGGAGGAAGACCACAGAGGTAAAGTGCCATTCTCATCACATCCTATCAAGGATACATACTATAATCATGACTTATCACTGTTAATGTTAACTTTGAACATCTGGCCGAGGAGTGTTTGTGAGGTTCCTCCACTGTAAAGTTACTCTCCTTGTGCTTTCCCAGACTGTATTCTTTGGAAAGAAATCACTATGTACAGCCTACTCAGTGTGGAGTTATGTTTCACCTCCTTGAGGACAGAGTATTTACATAAATTGTTTGGCATTCTTCTGTAATGTGAATTTGTCACCCCCCCCCAAGCTACTTATTTATTTAATCATTTGTTTATATCAGTATGGACTTAAAGATGTTCATGTTATACTTCGGGTTATAATCCAATACTACTTTATTTTGTTGCTCAGATTGTTTCAGACTTGGCCATTAGGAGCTCTTTCAGTTGACTCACATGTCCATTTGACATACCCCTATTTTTGTATTATTTTTTTTCCTTGAGCACTTTCTTACTTTCTTACTAAAAGATGTTCTAGGCTCAAATTGTATATTTCCTGCCCCAGTCTTAGATTCAGCCACTTTTCCAAGGAATTTTGCTTCCTATATTTGGAGAATGGTGATAGAAACCAAGATCTAAGCAGTCAGTGTGCTCATTGCTACTGGGAGCACTTTTTTTTTTTATTTTTATTTTTTATTTTTTTAAAGATTTTATTTATTTATTCATTTATCCCCCCCCTGCTGCTTGCGCTCGCCGGGTCAGCCAACCACACCGTGCGGGCGGGCCCACCCCCACCAGGAGGCCCCGGGAACCGAACCCGGGGCCTCTGGGAGCACTTTTAATGGCATATAAAAATGTTTCTTATAATCTGAAATTTTAAAAAATATAACATTGAATAAACTATATTATTAATTGTATATATATATAACCTATAAATGTAAGCTCATATAAAATACATAAAGGTACCAAAATGTAAATGCACTTAATCAAAGGGTTATGAGTTTTTTGTTTTTTTTTTTAATGCTCTTCTGGTTTTTCCAAGTCCTGTGTTATGAAGCATATATCTTGTAATTAGAAAAAGAAACAGTAGCAAGTGTTTTTGCAACATTAAAATTTTTTTTAGAAAGTAGAATGAGACAGGTTTTGTTAATTTTACCCATTTCCCTAGACTGTACTTATAGTAATCATTAAGCTCCTGTGCCACACAAACTTTCACCATCTATACAAGGGATGGAGCCGGAAACTGTTAACCAACATCTGTTTTGAGGAGCATTTGAGGACAGGGATATAATGATGGAAGTTTCCTGGTGAACCACAATATTGTTAACTGTCTTTACCAGTTTTGAAATGATTCAAGAACATTATTATTTCTTATGTCAAAGTCCTAAACTTCAGTCATTCATAGTGTTTGCCCAATCTATCCATCTCTTAAATGATACTTACTTAAGACTTTTCTCTAAATTGACTTATTTATTTATTTATTTATTTATTATTTATTTATTTATTTATTTATTTATTTATTTATTTATTTTACCGGGAGGTCCTGGGGATCGAACCCAGGTCCCTCCATATGGGAGATGGACGCCCAACCATTTGAGCCACATCCACCCCCTAAATTGACTTTTTAAAAACTTAAATGCACTCATTCAAGAAAAACTTTTCACTACCCTAAATAAAAATCTAAAGTCATGAATAGAATGTAAACACAAAACAAAATACACTGAAAACAAAAACAATATTATTAAAGAATAAAAAGAAGAACATCCTGATGCAAAGTCAATATGAAAATATGGCCTAAAAAGTGCTGCATAGTTTTGGCCTCTGTATTACCATGTCATCTTGTTACCATGGACTTATTCTAGAGCTTTTTATTGGTCATAATCCTCTCTGCTGTGCTGTTTTCTTTCTGTTGAAAACAATCTTCCTTTCTTCTTCATTTAGTTAATGTCTGCTCGTTCTGCAGCTATCAGCTCATCCTCAGGGAAGCCATCCCAGGTCTACCTGCCTCATCAAATCTTGGGTTATAATTCTGTGCTTCATTGCACTGTTCCCCACCGGAATGTAATAACAGTGAGGTTATTCAAATGTCCTTCTCTTTTACTATTTTTCCTCCATGTGGCTGTGGTTCTTAGCAGATTTTGGGATTCTGATTCCCAACATGTAGGATGGTGCTTGGCAGATAAAGGGCACAGTATTGCTAGATACTGGAATGAATGAATAATGAATATGATACTCTCCAGGGTTCTGTCATTATAAATTAGTGAATTCTGATCATTCCTTTTGAGGGTAATATTATTTCTCTCTATTTTTGTTTCCCTCCCAGGCCATGTTGAATGTGACTAAGCAACAATGAGTGATAGGGAGTGAAGACTAATATGATTTCCCCCACCCCCAGAAGGGTCTTGAGGTTCAGGATTCTTCAAACTTTTGACTCCTCCTAGATAATGTTATTTCCTATATCAATCCCTTAACTTTCACATCAGATAACTGTAACCAGCAAAGCTGTAGCTTCAACACATTCAAATATGTGCATAACTGTTAAAAATAAAAAACAATATACCTTCTAAAACAACTTTGCATATTGATAGTGGTATGTATATTAAGCTGTGAGGTCACACTGACTTTTATGATTTTTAATAGTGAAAGATGTTTGAAAAAGACTGCTTCTAAAGAAGTTATTTATGTTTGTTTTACTACAGAAAACACTTTAATACCATCGCAGTTAATGGTGTACAAGGATTTTCCCTCACTTTTTAGCCATATTTCTGAAGGTTTTGTCAGTCAGGGTCCAATCAGGAAAGCAGAAACTACTCTGAGTATTTAAAGCAGAGGGACATAATATGGGGGATGTGGTTACAGAGAGGATGGAAAAGCACCACACACAGGGGACCATGGAGCAACCCAGAGTTTGGCACCAGCCGGAAGTCACTATCTCCTCTAAGCAGGAGGGATGGCAGGAGGAGGTGATTGGAGCCGGGGACAGGGGTCACCCCAGTGAAGCCAGTACATTGTCCTGTGTGTGGGCGGGGGGAACCACTGGAGAGACACAGCCTGGGCCAGAGACTCCATAGAAGTGGGAGGAAAAATAGTCCCACTTCTGCCTTCCAACCTCCTTCCCACTGGCTGGGCCCAGTCGGATGGCTGCCAGCAGGACTTGGAGATGAGGAAGGGAAAGGAAGGAAGGATTCTTCAGGCAGACAGGCCTTGGGCCAGCACAGGGGCCAAGTCTTACTTTCAGTGCCACTTCAGGATACTTTCCTAATACCTGCTAGAAAAGAAACCTTAATTTATTTCCCTTCTTTATTTCTTATTTCCTTCTTTCCTTTCTTCTTTCCCTCCCTCTCTTTCTGCCTTTCTTTTCTGAGAAATAAAGACCAAATCAGGGAAGAAAGTAAAGGAGAAAATTCTAAGTTGGTTCAAACTAGAGTTCTCCCCATTTAAGTGCCACATGGCAGGATTGGTGTAGATTTTTATCAAAAGAACTCCCATGAATTACAATATTTAGCTCTTTTGAGAAAAGCATCCCATGCTTCTGATGAGCATAAATGCCCAGACTATAGATGAGCTACCTTCCCTTGTGCTGACTTATGGCGGAGCTTCTACCTAGTTCCCTGCTGTGGATGCACAGTTTGTGTGTGTGGGTGGGGGATGGGGGAGGCAGGAGGGAGTAGTAGTGGCTTACCTATTTCTCTGGAAGGATCTTTGAGAAGTTCTGGGGCCCAATCCATACAGGCCCAGTGCAATTAGATGCTTGCTTGGCAATTAGCCTGGATCTTTAATTCCTGGTTCTCTGACCCTCTGCTTTTTAATTAAGTCTGACCTTTGTTCTCTATATGCCTGTTTAAAATAGGAAACATGAATCACAACTCAATTTAATTTTTTTCTAAGGAAAGGCTTAACATTGGCCCTTCTCAGGTGTCTTCCCTGCGCCTCTCTAGCCTCAGGCCCCAGGGCCTGCAGCGTGCCTACCATTCACAGGAGTGGGTGTGGGGTCAGTTCCCTGCTGGTATCATCCTGGCTATGCTCTGAGTGGAATGCTTTTTGTTTGATTTTCTTCCCAGCCCCAGTATATAGGTGGACAATGAAAGAATGAATTCTAAGAATGCCTGATGTTATTTTCTTTAAATTATTCAAATCTTATAAATTCTTTAAAAATCTAGGTAAATTCTAATCTCCAAAAATTTGTCTGGGTATTTGCATTTACCCACTCACCTCTCCATCATTTATTAAAGACTGGCTCTGTGGCAGGCACTGTGCTAGTGCTGGGGATACAAATATGAGTAAGACACATTCTTGCGTTTATAGTGTAGAGAAAACTATTTGTGCACCTCCTTTACAGGAGACAGAGCATCTAACTCATATCATCTCCTGCAACTCCTATTAAGTTGGAATAGAACAGTGGCTTTCAAACTTTATGACCGTGTCCATAGTAAAGTAAGAAATAACATTTTACATCAGATTCTGTGCACACACCCAGGTACACACAAATACTGTAAAAAATAAAAAAAGAAAGTTTCAAAAACGTCTTAGGATGACCTCCTATATTTTCCATTCCATTTAAACAAAATAAAGTTGTGGTTTTCAACCCATTTTATGAATTTCAAGAGTCACTAATGGGTTATAACTCACAATTGGAAAAAAATTGCATTAATGTTATCATCCTGATTTACAAATTATAAAAAGAATGCTTACAGAGGCTAATTGACTTGGCCAAACCACAGAGCTGGTGAGTGGAAGTGTCAGAACTCTCTCTTGCCTCTAATTTCAATAGCACTTATTATGTAGACAATTAACTTGACAATTATTATGTAGTGGCTTTTGAAATTAATTTTTATTGTCTTTGAACTCTTATTTAAAAGGATAGTATTTATATCCATATTTCATTATAGCAGCCCATGGCAAAAGCATAATGACCTATATAGAAGTCTTGTTCATGTTAATTTTATTTGAGGTTAAAAACTGATTGACATAATTTTAAATGTGGGCTCTTACGGCCTTCCTGGGCTTCAATTTTTACTCTATTAGCGGTGTGAACTCAAGTAAATTACTTAACTACTCTGTGCCTTCATTTTCTTGTCTGGAAATTAAGATTTATCTCTAAGGGTTGTTGTGAGGACCAAGTGAGTTAACCTGCATAAAACACTATGACAGTACTTGGCACATAGTGAGCTCTCAATAAATGTTAGCTCCTATTTTAATCATTATAAATATCCTTATCATGTCTTGTTTGCTCTATGGGTAGCTTATAGAGAAATACCATCAGTAGAAAATTTAGAATCTGGAATATAAGGTTGATTGTGAAGAATTCAGCAGGAAGTTTCTATTAAGAAAGAAATGCTTCAGTGATTTGTGATTTGGAAGACTAAGTTATTGACATTATTGTCTAATGAATTTTTTTTTTTTTTTGCTGGAGTAGTAAAATTTTCTGACATGACTTAAAAAACTTCTTAGAAATTTATTGCTGATTCAATACAAAAATTAACAGGAGGGGTCGGATGTGGCTCAACTGGTTGGGCATCCGTCTCCCATATGGAGGGACCCGGGTTCGATCCCTGGGACCTCCCGGTAAAAAATAAAAATAAATAAAAATAATAAAGAAAGAAAGGCATCCTTATAAAAAAAAAAAAAAATTAACAGGATAATAGGTATTTTGTGGCTTAGACTACAAGTATATTTAGTGATTTTGAAAATTGCAAATTGAACAATAATAGACTGTCTGCTATTAGGTTATTGGATTATGCTATAACCTAATGAGAAACCTGCAATTCCCTCTACCCACTGTACCCCCACTATAGTGTTTCATGTGCAATAAAACAAAATCCCTTCTCTTTAAGACCTTTCAGAGTCTTAACTTTGTATGTTTGAATTTGCATATTCATTATACTTATACCTTTTATTTTATTCTAATAATGATGAATCCTATAGTTACAGAGATTATATGTTATAAAAATCCTTTTTTTAAGTAACTGTTATGCCTTTTTTTTTATTTTTAGGAGGTACCGGGGATTGAACCCAGGACCTCGTACATGGGAAGCAGGAGTTCAACCACTGAACTACACCTGCTCCCCTCATACATTTTTTTTTTAAAGATTTATTTATTTACTTTTATCCATTTTTACCCCACCCCCCATTTTTGCTGTTTTTGTGTCCGTTCGCTGGGTAACTCTCTGTATCTGTTTCCTGCCCTCTCTTCTCCTTCTTCTCCTCCTGTCGTCACCGGAATTCGATCCTGGGAGCCTCCGATGTGGGAGAGAGGCATCCTACCACCTGCGCCACTTAGTTCCTGTTTTTTTGCCGCGACTCGTCTTGGCTCTCCCTTGTGTCATTCTCCTGTTACATCACCATCTTGTTACTTGGCTCGGCGGGGCCTGGCAGCCCGTGTACCTTCTATATTTTTCTTTATTTTTACCAGGAGGTCTGGGAATCGAACCCAGGTCCCTCCATATGGGAGACGGACGCCCAACCATTTGAGCCACATCCCCTTTTTAATGGGAAAGAGCAAATAGAAAAAATTCATCATGGAAAGTTAATATAAGAGCTGGTACTTACTATAACTTCTATGTTTTCAGTACATTATTTTATTGGATCTTGGCTAATTTTCTCTTAAATTTAAACCAGTACATGTCATAAATTATTCCTTTTTCTTATTTTGAATGGAGTTACTAAACTTCTCATGTAGTCAGAGAAAACTTCTCAAATTATCCGTGGCAGGTGATTATCATATCCCTTGGCAATGTTCTTATAAAGCACATAGATAAACATTCTTGTACAGTATGTGAATAAAAAAGGATATTTCAGAAATAGAATTCTATTTTATAAAAGGCAGCTATTTTTGTATAGCTGGAATTTTTGAAAAAATTCAACATATTTGCTTACATCTTGGTTTCTGGTATACTCTGTCAGCCACCTTGGACTCTGCCACCTTTATTATGCTAGCTGCCAATTATTATTTTCCAAACATATCAATTATTCTTTTCTTGAATGATTAATATCTTAGTCAACATTGGCTATAAGACATTTTCTCTTAAACAGTGTCTCTTAAGAGTATGGAAAAAGCCTTAATATTATTGACAGTCAACTATTTTTAAATGTTTTCTGGAATGTTCATAAAATGACTATTTGTTCTACTTAGGTTGCCAATGCATCATTAGATGAGCAGATTGCCAAATTATTGGTAAAATTAAGCTATATTTACTACAATGCTTAATTTTTGGGAATTGAATCAATCCTATTGCCAGTATGGGGTCTGGTATTTGTGATTTTTTCTTGCTCCTCTCCATTTATTTATTATTTATCAGAATAAAGTCAGAAAAACAGTAAATTAGGAATGCAATTGTATATGTGGGAAAAAATAAGAATAGAGTTCCCAAGACATAGGAGCGTGAAGTCTAGACCCTAGGACCAGAATCCTGGCTTTGTTGCTTATTAGCTATGTGATTTGGGGCAAGCTTCCAAATCTCTTTGGCCTCGGTTTCCTAATCTGTTAATTGTGCAAAATGGTAATACCTATTACTAATGTTGTTATTAGGATTATTGTGAAGATTAAATGACTATATATGTGCTTAGAACAGAGCCAGACACTAGTAGGTACCATATGGGTGTTAACTATTATTATTACTGTAGATGGAAATTAAACATACTCACTAATCTTTATTACAAAAAGCAATTGTGGTTGTTTAAATTCTGGTTCCTTCTTAACTACAGTGTATTCCCAGAGGTATTCCAAGAGCATGTGAAATGGTCATTAAAATAGAGAGCCCACCAGCAAACACTAAGGTCTTGACCTAAACTCCACCATTCTAATAAAAATGATGGAATTAAATACTTTCCCTAAATTTGAGAAATGTGGAAAAAATTACTCTTCCACTAATAAAAATATCTGATGAAATCCAAATTCATACAGTGATCTATGAGGCCTTCATGATCTGGCCCCCTGCCATCTTCAATCCAAACCTCCTATCAATCTCCCCTTGTTTACCAGAAGGTAGTCAGACTGACATCATCATCATCATCATCATCATCATCACTGGTTTCTCTAACAGTCAAAATTGTTCTCACCTTAGGGTCATTGCACTTGCTGTTTCTTCTGCTTGGAAAGCTCTTCTTTCAGATTTTTTCAAGGCTGGCTCCTTCCCATCAGTCAGGTCACAGATATAATAGTCCTTTCTCAGAGAGGCTTCTTGTAAACCTTACCTGTTCCTCATGCTCTCTTACTTTACCCTGTTATGTTTCATAGCACTTGTCACTATACAAAATTCTTTTCTGTATTTATTAAAATGTGAGCTTCCATGGATGAACCTGGAGGACATTATGTTGAGTGAAGCAAGCCAGACAGAAAAGGACAAATACTGTGTGACCGCATTACTACGAACCAAATAAATTGTGTAACATATTGTTTGATTAAAAAAAAAAAAAAAAAAGAATATACCCAACAGAAATGCATATATATATGTTCACTAAAAAAAGTACAGGAATATGTGTAACATTATTTATGATATTACTAACTGGAAATAATTCAGAAGTCCAAAAGTAGACTAGTCAGGTAAATTGTGGTATATTCATACACAGTAGAATGAACTAGCACTGTAGCCATCTACAGAGATGATTATAAAATATATTGAATAAGGAAGAGGATGTGGCTCAAGTGACTAAGCTCCCACCTAACACATGGGAGGTCCGGTTTGGTTCCTGGTGCCTCCTAAAGAAGACGAACAAGACAGCGAGCTGACACAATGGGCTGGTGAGGCGAGCTGATGCAACAAGATGATGCAAGAAGAGACACAACAAGGAAAACATAATGAGAGACACAACAAAGCAGGCAGTGGAGGTGGCTCAAGCAATTAGGTGCCTCCTTTCCATGTGGGAGGTCCTGGGTTTGGTTCCCGGTACCTCCTAAAAAGAAAAGAAGACAAGCACACAACAAACAGATACAGGAAGTGCAAACAATGAGGGCGGTGAGGAAAAATAAATAAAATAAATCTTAAAAAAAAAAAAAAGTAAGCTTCATGAGAGCAGAGATGCTCTATGCTGAGCCTCCACTTCTTAGTAAAGGGCCTGGATCATAGTTGTCTCAATAAGTATTGGTTGAATGAATTAGTGAATGGATAAAATAAACTGTCCTTTTCAACTAGTCTTTTACTGATTTAACAAATATTTTTTTAAGTACCTGATACACTAGGTGCGGGAGGTGATTCAGCATTGCCCATGCAAACCTCCCTATCTATCAGTGATGTTAAGGCATGTGTATAAAAGAGCTTTTAACAACTATAATCACAGAAGTCCAAGGAAAAAGTGGGAAATAAAAAAATATATAAGGGAAAATCTGGGTGCTAAGCATTATGCTAGGCATTTCACACAATTCATTCCATTTAGTTCTTACTCAAGAACTCTTTCATTATGTATTATTATATTCATTTTTATAGAGGAGGAAAAGAAGCTCAGAAGTTAAGTAATTGGTGTATAGTTGTCCAGTTAGCAGGACCAAAATTCAAACTCCAAATCCTATTTTCTTTCCATTACAATAAAAATGAAAGTTAACTTAGTTTCGCTGCCAGCCTTCCTAAACCCCCTCCTCTTTCCCCTGTCAAAATCTGTGATGGATCTGAGAGTTTACTGAATTTACAAGCTAACAAGTTAGCTGCCACATTTTCAAGGATGCTGGCAGACAACAATAGATCCTTGGGTCAAAGACAAAAGATTTAATGATTTATGACATAACAAACAGCATGAGCTTCATATTCATATCATTTTCCTGTCCCCAAATCCCATGGAGTGATGCAGAGTAGCTCAAGTAGATGCTGCACACTCAGTGGATTTGGGTCACAATGAAGAAGGAGCTTAGGGAACTCAAACCTATTATGATAGACTGCAAAAACAAAAACAAACAAACAAAAAAAACCACACATGCCCTTTGCTTATCTTTATTATCTATATAATAAAGGGAAATGTTCTCTTTAGGAGACTGGACATTAAAAAATCTGCTCTCTTTTCTGGAGGGAAACACTAACTCTTCCAAGGCTATCCTCATACAAGTATCCTTGAGAAGATAATATGGAACAAAATTCAACTTGCGCCTGTGGAGGTTTGTCTCCAAACACCTTCCAGTGGTGTTTCTTCTCACAGTAGGTGGTATCATCTTTCGGTTGCCCAAGACAAAAAGCTGGCAGTCCTCTTTAGTCATTCTTTTTTTTTTTTTAAAGATTTATTTATTTATTTATCCCCCTCTTGCTGCTTGTGCTTGCTGTGTACATTTTTGCTTTGCATTTTTCTGTGTCTGCTTGTCTCCCTTTTGTTGTGTCATCTTGCTGCATCAGCTCGCCATGCTGCGCAGGCCGGCTTGCCTTCACCAGGAGGCCCCGGGGAATAGAACCCAGGGCCTCCTATATGGTAAACAGGTGCCCAACCAATTGAGCCACAGCCATTTCCCTAGTCATTCTTCATTCATTTCTTTAGTTAACCTATTCTTAACTCCCCATTCTTTACCACTTCCAATCACTCACCAAATTCTGTCCATCGTATCTTTTAATATTTCTTGAACACATTGACTTCTTTGTCCAACTGTTACCTTGGTTTTTGTTATAGTCACCTCTTGAGTAGATTTCTACAGTAGCTTTTAAACTGATGTCTCTGCCTCCAGTTTTGCCTCTTCAAATCTATTCTCCAACTACAGCCAGAGAAATCTTTCTTTTCTTTGGTTTCTTAACATGCCAGTGATTCCTCATTGCTTGCATAATAAAATCTAAAGTTTCTAACATGGCATATTAGGCCTTTTGTGATCTGACCCCTGCCTTCCTCATTTCTCAGCAGTTCTTTAGTAAAACTCTATGCTCCATTCATATTGTAGTTCCCCAGGTTTCCTGCTTACTCATTTCAGCGTCTCTGAACATCTTTTTCCTCTGCTTGGGATGCACCTGCCCATTTTCTCACGTCTACCTCTTTATCTCTTTTACATTTCTGCATAAACATCACCTCTTCCAACAAAAACAGGCCTTAACTCTCCTTCTGTATTTTCTGAATCTACCTCTTATCTTGATCCATGGTGTGCTTTTCATTGGTCTTTAAATTCCTAGAGTGAAGAGACTATCTTGTTTATTAGGTTTATCCCTAGGTCCAGCTCAGAGTCTGCCCTTGAGTTGACTTTCACAGCCATTTGATGAATGAGTGGATGCATGAATCAAAATGGAGTTTACTAAGTGCTTATAAGGAGCAGGCATTATTTTCTTACTCTGAGGCATGTATTATTATTAGTATCCCTATTTTTCAGATGAGGAAACAGAAGCACAGAGAAGTTTAGTGACTTGCCCAAGCTCACAGACCTATTAAATCAAGGGTTGTTAACTTTTTTTGTTCCATGGACCCCTTTGCTAGTCAGGTGAAAACCATGGACCCCTTACTAAGTTCACACTATACTATGTATTATTTAATAAATATATCACACCCGCACCAACACGTCCCAAAAAGAATAATGTTTTGAATTTAAATTCACGCTCATGGACCTCTTGTTAAGAAGCCTTGTATTAAATAGTGGAACAAGTAAAACTGTCCAGCCAATCTGGCTCCAGAACTCTCAACCACTGTTATGGTATCACCCGCTACAGGGTTTGAATACTTCTAGAGCCAGGATTCAGCTTCAGTTTTCTTATTTGATGCCAATTCATTTAGATTTTCTTTTTTTCCACTCAGTAATGTTTTGCATATTTCAATTTAGAGGTCTTGTGCTTTTGTTAAATTTATTCCTAATCATAGTTTAATGTGTTTTCTATTTATTATAAATAGACTTTTTGAAAATTTCATTTCCCATTTGTTTGCTACTACTATATAGAAATATATTTGATTTTTGAATTTTGTATATTCATCTTGTATCCTGTGACCTTGCTAAATTCACATATTAGTTTTGGGTATTTTTTTATAGATTCTGTAGGGTGTTTTTTAAATATAATTATAAAGTGGAGTTTATTCCAGCAGTACAAAATTTGTTTAGCAATTCAAAAATCAATCTACTTCTACATATTAACAAAATATCTTTTTTAATTTTAAAGGGGTAATTGTTATAATAGTATACATAAATAGTATTTGATAAAATCAAGACAAATTTATGATAAAAAGGCTCAAAATAAACTAGTAACAGAAGGATTACTGATAATATCTTTGAAAATTAAAAAAAAAATTAATTTTGAATTGTTGAAACTAATTTTCCTGAGTTCTGCAGCAAGATAAAAGTTTCTTTTGTCACCAATCTGATTAAATATTTTACTACGGGCCCTTTCTAGTGCAATAAGGCAAGAAAAAAATCAAAGTAAAGCAAGAAATAAAATTGTCATTATTTGCAGATGACATGTATATGCAAAAAATCTCCCCCAAATTAAATGATAAATGATTTGAATTAGGAAGTTAATTCATTAGGATTTTTAGATTAAAATTCATTATTAAATAAATTTAATAGTTCTTATATGTTCTAGCAGTAAATCATAAATGCTCTTAATCATTTAAAATACTATCAAAGAACACATAATATATACAAGTAAATTTACAAAAGTTATGTAGCATCTTTACATGGAAAATTGTAAATTTTGTTATAACAGAGACAAATGAAAAAAGATCCAAATGAATGTAGTAGTATATCAGGCTCATGAATGGGAAGGTCAAACACTGTAATGTCAGTTCTCCCCAAATTAATTCATAGACCCAATGGAATTCCAATCAAAGTCCTATCACATTTTCTTTCATGAAGTTTTACTATCTGATTTAAATTTATTATGATTAGTTTTATTGAAATGTATTCATAAACCATACTTTCCTTTCTCTACTTCAGTCAATCAACTTTAACCCTAATAGTGGTATTGCCATGTTCCATAGCAGATTTATATCTAATTTCCTTAGGAACTGCCAGATTCCACAGTAGCTGTACCATTCTACATTCCCACCAACAGTGAATAAGCTTTCCCATCTCTCCATATCTTAGGGGTTTTTATGTCATCCTCTTATAAGAAAGTTTTATGTCTTCCTTTCCCATTTTTATCTTTTTCTTGCCTCATTGCTCAGAGTAGGATCTCCAATGCATTGTTCAATAGAAATGATGATAGCTGATACCTTTGCCTAGTTCATGAACTTCATTGAAAAGCACTTAAAAATTCATCATTAAGTATGATGTAAGCTGTAGGTTTTTCTTAGAGGACATTTTTTCTCTTCCTATTTTGCTGAGTTTGTATCATGACTTGGTGCTGACTTTTGTCCAATGATTTTCCTAGAAATATTGAGATGATCATGAGTTTTTCTTTAATTCTGTTATTATGCAGAGATTTTTAAAACGATAAACTTTATTTTTAGAGCAGTTTTAGGTTTATAGAAAAATTGGTAGAAAGTACAGAGAGTTCCCATATACTTTCTCACAAACATAGTTTCCCCTGTTATTAACATATTGCACTAGTGTGGTACATTTGTTATACTGATGAACCAATATTGATACCTTATTAGTAACTAAAGTCTATAGTTTTATCTTACGATTCACTTTTTGTGTTATACAGTTCCATGGGTTTCATGTGTCCACCATTTTGGTACCCTATAAAATAGTTTCACTGCCCAAAAAATGTCTTGTGCTCTAGCCATTCATTCCTCCCTTACCACTGCCCTGATTTTTTATGTTGCATTTCTTTTTTTTTAAATAACTTTTCAATGTAGCAACATATTTATAACTCAAATTTCCCATTTAAACCACTTTCTAGTATACGATTCAGTGATATTAATTACATTCAATATATTGTACTACCATTGCCACTGTCCATTACTTCAACTTTTTCATCACCCCAAACAGAAACTCTGCCTACATTAAGAAATAACCCCTTCTTAATCCCCGCCTTGGCCCCTGGTAACTTGCAATCTTCTGTCTGTAGGAAATTTGCTTATTCTGGATATTTCATATAAGAAAGAATATACTGTATTTGTCTTTTTATGTTGGGTTTTTGAACTCAATCTGATGTCTTCAAGATTCATCCATGTATTGGCATGTAGCAGAACTTCATTCTTTTTTACAGATGAGTGATATTCTATTGTGTTTTTATTTATCTATTCATCTCTTGATGAACATTTGGGTTGCCTCTATCTTTGGCTATTGCAAATAATGTTGCTTTAAACATTGGTGTACAAAAACTTGTTTGAGTCCCTGCTTTTAATTCATTTGGGTGGATAGCAATAAGTGGGATTTCTGGGGCATATGGTAATTCTATTTTCACCTTTCTGAAGAATTGCCTAATTGATTTCCACAGTGGCCGCATCATACAGAGTTTTGAATGTTAAACCAACCTATTGTTTACAAGATACACCCTGTTTAATCATGATGTGCTATCCTTTTTGTATATTACTACAATCAATTTGCTAATATTTTGTAAAGAATTTTGCATTTAAGTTCATAAGAAAGAACAGTCTCTACTTTGCTTATAATCTATTTTTCAAGTTTCTTTTCTTGCAATGTTATTTCAAAGTTCTGATAGGCTCATAAAATGAGTCGAGAAGTAATCCCTCCTCTATTTTCTGAAAGGTTTGTGTAAATTGGTAATATTTCTTCCTAATTGATGTAATTCACCAGTGAAGCCATTTGGACCTAGAATTTTTAGCTATGGCTACTCAGATTTTTTAAACCTTCTTATTTAAAGTTTAATATTTGCTTTCAAAAACTTTTGTGTTTTATCAAAGTTGTTTATTTTGTTATAAAGTTGTTCACAATATTCACTTATACATTTGTAATGTCTTTAGGATCTTTATTGATATCCTCTCTTCTATTTGTATCATCCCTCTTTTTTCTTGGTCAGTCTTACTTGGAGTTTATCAATTTTATTAATCATCTAAAGAACTAAACTTTGGATTTGTTCATTTTCTCTATTATTTGGGTGTTTTCTAGTTCATTGGTTTTTTCTTCATGTATTTTGTAGCTACGTTATTAGCTGCCTATTCTTTATGACTTCAGTCTTCCTGATGAATTGGCCCTTTATATATATGAAATGTCCCGCTCTATCTCTGCTATGATTCTTTGTCTTGAAGTCTGCTCATTTCATTTCCTTGCTGCTAAAACAAATACCATATACTGGGTTGACTTAGAAGGGAGTTTATTGGCCCTTGGTGTCAGAGGCTAGAAGTCTTGTTTCCTCTGAGGTCAGTATCTTCTGGCTGGCGAGCAATCTTAGGGATTCCTTGGCTTTTCTCTTAAATGACAATGCACATGGCAGCATCTTTTCCTTTTTCCTCTCATGGGAGGGAGGTGCCTAATTGTTTGAGCCACCTCCACTCCCTGCTTTGTTGTATCTCTCATTATGTTTTCCTCCTTGTGTCTCTTGTTACACTATCTTGTTGCATCAGCTCGCCTCAACAACCTGTCACATCAGCTCATCGCGTCAGCTCACTGTCTTGCTTGTCTTCTTTAGGAAGCAGCGGGAACTGAACCCAGGACCTCCCATTTGATAGGCGGAAGCCCAATCGCTTGATCCACATCCACTTTTCATGTCATTTTTGATCCTACCATGTGACAGAAAGAAGGCTCAAACAGCTGAGGCCCGTGGGAGAGATGAGGCATTTGCCTGATAGCTTACAGCTGAAATTGGAAAGAGAGCCAACTAGCCTAGACTGATATTGGAGGCCTGGAAAGAAACAAGCCTTATGCCAGGAGAGAGAGGACTACAGGGTCACTTAAGCACGAAGCCTTAAGAGGCTGGGCCCATGGAGCTCAAGAGCAAAGGGTGAGACCAGAGGGAAAGGCTGAAACCTAGGCAGAGATTGGTGGCCCTCTTGCTTCAACATGGGGCAACTGACTTTGATGAGAAAGCACCTCTTATAGTACTTTGAGTTGGACTTTCCATGGCCTTGGAACTGTAAGCTTTTACTCCAAATAAACCCCCTTTAAAAAAGTCAATACAGGGAGCTGGGGTGGTGCAAGAGATTGAATGCCTCTCTCCCACTCTGGAAGGTCCCAGGATGGGTTCCTGGTGCCACCCAAAGAGAAGACAAGCAGAGAAGAACACACAGAGAGCAGACAGTGAGCCCCAAAACAATGGTGGTAGTGGTGGTGGGATATCAATCAATCAATCAACCAATCAATCAATCAATCTTTTGGAAGTGGATGTGGCTCAAGTGATTGGGCTCCCATCTACCATATAGGAGGTCCAGGGTTTGATTTCCTGGGCCTCCTGGTGAAAAGCAAGTTGGCCCACACAGAGTACTGGCATGTGCAGAGTGCTAGCCCATGCAGGAGTGCTGACCCGCACAGGAGTGCTGGCCCACACAGCATGCTGGCCTGCACGGAGAACTAGCGCAGCAAGATGATGCAACAAAAGGAGACACAGAAGAGAGACAATGAGAGATGCAGCAAGTCAGGGAGCTAAGGGTGGCGCAAGAGATTGAGCAGCCTCTCTCCACTCTGGAAGATCCCAGGATCAGTTCCCGGTGCCACCTAAAGAGAAGACAGACAGACTCAGAAGAACACGTAGAGAGCAGTCAGTGAGCACATAAACAACGAGGGGAGAGGGAATAAATAAATAAATAAATCTTAAAAGAAAAAGTCAATACATCTCTGGTACTTTCTATTGGCATCCCCTTGGCAAACTATCACATATGTATTTCAGGTACTGAAAGAGAAAAACTGGGCAGCCAAGAATTTTTTATCTGGCAAAACTATCTTTCACAAATGAGGGTAAGTTTCAAGTCTTCACAGAAACACAAAAACTGAAAGAGTATGTAAACAAAAGACCAGATTTATAAGAGATACTAAAGGGAGTGCTACAGCCTGAAAGGAAAAGACAAGGGCAAGAGACTTGAAGAAGAGTGTAGAAATGAAGATTTTAGTAAGTGTATATAAAGTGTAAAAAGACAGATAATGTAAGGTACAGCAATGGAAAGGCAAAGGATAAATAGGATGAAGTAAGTAATGCTTTAACAGTAATGACATTGAACATTAATGGCTTGAACTCCCCAATCAAAAGACATAGACTGACAAAATGGATTAAAAACATGAGTCATCTATATGCTTTTTACAAGAGAGTCACCCAGACTCACCTTAGCTGTAAGGATACAATCAGGTTGAAAGTGAAAGGTTGGAAAAAGATATTCCATGCAAATAGAACCTAAAATGATCTTGAGTAGTGATAATATCAGACAAAATAGATTTTAAATGCCAAACTGTTATAAGGGATGGAGACGGTCACTATATATTAATAAAGGGGGGAAATTCACCAAGAAGAAATAACTATATTAAATATTTATGCACCTAACCTGAGTGCCACAAGGTACATGAGGTGCAGACTGGTAAAACTGAAGAGAGGAATAGATGTCTCTACAATAATACTTGGAGACTTCAGTACACCACCCTCAGCATTGGATGGAACATCTAGACAGGAGAAAAATAAGGAAACAGAGTGCTTGAATAATATGATGAATGAGCTAGACTTAACAGACATTTATATAGAGCATGACACCCCAAACAGCAGGATATACCTTCTTCTCAAGTGCTCATGGATCCTTCTCCAGGATAGACCATATGTCTCAATAAATAAAAAAGGTTTAAATTATATAAAGTGCTTTCTCTGATCATAATGAAATGAAGCTGGAAATCAATTACAGACTGAAAAAGGGAAAATTCACAAATATGTGGAGTTTAAACAACACACTCAATCAGTGAGTTAAAGAAGAAATTGCAAGAGAAATCAGTAAATATATCAAGATGAATGCAAACAAGAACACAATATATTAAAATCCATGGGATACAGCAGAGGCAATGCCGAGAGGGAATTTATAGCCCTCAATGCTTACATTAAACAAGAAGAAAGAGCTAAAATCTATAACCTAACTGCACACCTGGAGAAAGTAGTAAAAGAATAGCAAACTAATCCCAAACAATCTAAAGGAAAGAAATAATAAAGATCAGAGCAGAAATAAATGAAATCGAGAACAAAAAAATAGAATCAACAAAACCAAAAGTTTTTTCTTCGAGAAGAGCAACAAAATCAACAAACCCTTAGCTAGACTGATCAAGAGAAAAGGTGATAAGATGCAAATAAGTAAAATCAGAAATGAGAGGAGGGTTTTGACTCCACAGAAATAAGAGATTGTAAGAGGATAGTTTGAACAAATGTATACCAAAAAACTAGACAATGTAGATGAAATGAACAAATTCTTAGAAACACGTGAACAATCTACAGTGACCCTAGAAGAAATAGAAGGCCTCAACAAACCAGTTACAAGTAAAGAGATTGAAACAGTCATCAAAAACCTTCCAAATGAAAAGCCCAGGACCAGATGCCTTCACAGGTGAATTCTACCAATCATTCAGAGATGATCTAATACTAACCTTGCTCAAGCTCTTCCAAAAATTTGTACAAGAACAAATACTACCAAAGTCATTCTATGAAGCCAACATCACCCTAATACCAAAACCAGTAAAAATACGACAAAAAGAGAAAATTACAGACTATTATCTCTAATAAATATAGGTGCAAAAATCTTCAACAGAATACTTGCAAACTGAATCCAAAATAATTCATTGAAAGAATTATATACCACAATCAAGTGGGTTTTATCCAAGGTGTGCAAGGATGGTTCAACACAAGAAAATCAATTAGTGTAATAAACCGCATAAAGAAATTAAAGAAGACAAATCACATGATCATCTCAATTAATGCAGAAAAGGCATTTGACAAAATAAAATATCCCTTCTTGATAAAAACACTCCAACAGAAATAGAAGAAATAGAAGGAAACTTTTCAATATGACAAAGTGCATATTTGAAAAACCCACAGCTAATATTGTACTTAATGGTGAAAGACTGAAAGCTTTCCCATTGAGATCGGGAACAAGACAAGGATGCCCAATCTCCCCACTGTTATTCAATATTGTGCTATAAGTTCTAGCTAGAGCAATAGGCAAGAAAAAGAAATAAAAGCCACCTAAATAGGAAAGGAAGAAATAACACTTTTGTTATTTGCTAATGATATGATCCTATATCTAGAAAATCCCTTATACAAAAATTAACTGAAAATGGATTAAGGACCTAAATATAAAAGTGACAACCATAAAACTCTAAAAGAAAACATCTTCAAGATCTCATGGTAGGTGGTAGTTTCTTAAACTTTACACCAAAAACATGAGCAACAAAAGAAAAAATAGATACATTTGACCTCCTCAAAATTAAACACTTTTGTTCTTTAAAAGACTTTGTCAAGAAAGTAAAAAGGCAGCTTACTCAATGGGAGAAAATATTTGAAAACCACATATCTAATAAGAATTTAATATTCATGTTATATAAAGAGACCATACAACTCAATGATAAAAAGACAGGCAAGCCAATTAAAAAATGGGCAACAGATTTGGACAGACATGTTTTCAATGAGGTAAAGCAAATGGACAAAAAGCACATGAAAAAAATGTTCAACATCACTAGCATTAGGGAAATGCAGACAAAACTACAATGAGATAACATTTCACATCTTATAGAACGACCATTATTTAAAAAACAGAAAACAAGTGCTGGTGAGGATGGGGAGAAATAGGAACACTCTTTCACTGCTGGTGGGAATGTGTAGAGTGGTGTAGCCTCTGTGCTAGACAGTTTGGTGGTAGCTCGAGAAGCTGAATACAGAACTGCTGTATGTTTCAGCAATCCTGTAACCAGTAATATATTCAGAAGAATTGAAAGCAAGGACATGAACTGATATTTGTACTCTGATGTTCATAGCAGCATTATTCATAATTTCTAAAATATGGAAACAGCCCAAGTGTCCATCAAATGGTGAATGGATAAACAAAGTGGCAACAATAGGGGAGAATAAGGGGGTATGGGATTTTTTCTTTTGTAATAATGAAAATGTTCTAAAATTGACTGAGGTGATGACTGCACAACTTTGTGATAAAAGGGAGAGCCAGAGGGAAAAGCAGTTGTAGTACAGGGGCTTTTTTGGGACTTGCGAATTATCCTGAGTGACATTCCAATGACAGATATAGGCCATTTTACATCAGGATATAACATGGAGAACTGTGTGGGAGAGAGTGTGGTCTACAATGTGAACTCTGGTCCATGCTTAGTGGCAAAGCCCCAGGATGTGTATATCCGTTGCAGGTGATGTGCCACACTAATGAAAGATGTTTATGTGGGAGGTTGTGGGAGGTGTGGGAGGTGGGGAATATGGGAATCCCTGTAATTTTTGTGTAACATTTATGTAATCTAAGCATCTTTTAAAATATTAAAAAAAAAAAAAGTGAGAGCCAGTGAATGTACAATTTGAATGGATTGTACAAAGCATGGGACTGTATAACGTGAATTTTGTGGTGGAAGATGGACTGCGGTTAACAGAACAAATATGAGAACATTCTCACATGAATTATAAGAAATATATAATACTAATGCAGGGTGTTAATAATCAGGTGAGTTGGGAGAAAAATACACCAAATGGAAGATATGGACTGTAGTTAGTAGTAGTATTTTGATGATGCTCTTTCATAGTTTGTAACAAATATTTCACAACAATGCAAGGTGTAGGTGGTGGGGTGATGTATGGGAGCCCTGTAAAATTATGTGCATGTATGTTTTGTACATTCACAACTTTTTCTGTACACTTATTATGTATGTTCATGTATGAATGATATATTTCAATAAAATTTGGTTAAATGAAAAATGTATAAATTCCATCAATTTCATTTATCCTCCTGTATTAGTCAGCCAAAGGGATGCTGATGCAAAATACCAGAAATCGGTTGGTCTTTATAAAGGGTATTTATTTGGAGTAGAAGCTTACAGTTACCAGGCCATAAAACATAATTTTCTTCCTTCACCAAAGTCTCTTGCTACATGTTGGAGCAAGATGGCTGCTGATGTTTGCCAGGGTTCGGGCTTCTTGGGTTCCTCTCTTCCCAGGGCTCTGTTTCTCTCCGGGCTCAGCTCCTGTTTCTTCCACTAGGTCAGCTGTAGACTATGAGGCTCTCTAGGCTTTGCCTCGCTCCACAAGGCCAACTGTGAACCATCAGGTAAATGGCTCATCTCTTCCTCAGAGCCTTCTCTCCTTCCTCATGACCAAGGTCCTCTGTGTGCTTACTCCCCTGGGCTCCAGCATTAACAGCATCAGAACTTCAGCATCAGAACTACTCCAACTTTGTCCTTTGCCATGTCTTTTATCTTTGAGACCCTACCAACCAAGGGGCAGGGCTCAATACCCTACTGATGTGGCCCAATCAAATCCCTAATCATAATTTAATCATGCCCAGATGAACAGAGCAGTTTACAAGCATAATCCAATATCTATTTTTGGAATTCATAACTATATCAAACTGCCAAACTGCTACACCTCCCATCCTTTGTGTTATTATTTTGTATTTACATATGTAACACAATATTAATAGTTTTGCTTTAAACAGTTGCCTTTTAATGAAATTAAGAAAGGAAAAAACATAGTATTTTATATTTATCAATCATTTCCTGTGCTTTAGGTCCAAGTTTCCAGCTGGAGGCATTGCCTTTAGCATTTCTTATAATGTATGTCTGCTGGTGATAAATTCTTTCAGATGTCTTGTGTTTGAAAATAAATTTACTCTCCATTTGAGGGGCATTTTTATCTGGATCTAAAATTCTAGATTTGCTTTTTCCCCCTTTCAGCACTTTAAAGTTTTTGTTTCATTGCCTCCTGGCTTTTTATTTTTCTGATGAGAAATCAGCTGTCATTTGCATTATCATTCCCCTATATCTAATATCTTTTCTTTCTCCCTCAAATCGCTCTCTGTCTCTGTCTCTCTCTCTCTCTCTGATTAAAATATTCTCTATCTTTAGTTTTCAGCAGTTTGGCTATGATATCCCTAAGAGCTATTCTCTTTGTATTTATCCTACTTGGAGTTTGCTGGGTTTCTTGTGTCTGTAAGTTGATAATTATCACCACATTTAGGTAATTTGGCCATTATTTTTCAAATATATATTCTACGCTATTCTATCTCTTCTCCTTCTGGAACTCCAGTGGCATGTATATGAGACTGCTTGATATTCTTCCACAGTTCACTGAAGTTTTGTTTATATTTTGGTCAATTATTTTCCATGTTCTTTTTCCCTTCTGTTCTTTAGATTGTACCCTTTCTATTTTTTCTGTCTTCAAGTTCACTAACCTGTTATCCTGCTGTTTCCTACTTTGTTTTAAGCCCAAACATTTTCATTTTCTAATACTTTACTTCTCAGTTCTAGAATTTGCATATGGTTCTTTCCTAGAGTTTTCATTTCTATAACGAGATTCCCTGTCAGTTCTCTCATTGTGATAATCTTTTCCTTTAAGTACTTGAACATATTTATGATAGTTGTTTTACAATCCTTGTCTGCTAATTCCAACATCTGATTCATTTTAGGGTTGGTTTTTATTGGCTGCCTTCTTTCTTGTCTGTGGGCCACATTTTACTGTCTTCTCATGTCTGGTAGTTTTAAAAATTTTATTATATACACTGTGGATATTAGTCTGTATGGGTCTGGATTGTGTCCTTTTCTTTTAATGGGTCTGAGTTTTGTTCTGATAGGCAGTTAAATCACTAAATTGTTTTGGTCCTCTCCAGTTTGATTTTATTATTTGTAAGGGTTTTGAACTTAGTTATAGGATATGAACTTACTCTAGAGCATGGTTTTTAGTCCTAAGTTCCAAGAGTCCTTGTGCCCCATTATAACCCCCTGTTCCTTCCTTCTACACCCTTTCCTAGGCCACCACTAATCTGATTTGTCACTATAGATTTTTTTTTTTAAAGATTTTATTTATTTATTCATTTATCCCCCCCTTGCTGCTTGTGCTCGCTGGGTCAGCTAACCACGCCGTGCGGGCGGGCTTGTCTTCACCAGGAGGCCCCGGGAACCGAACTCGGGGCCTCCCATATGGTAAACGGGAGCCCCACCGACTGAGCCACAGCCACTTCCCTGTCACTATAGATTTTGTTACCATTTTCTAGAAGTTTATATAAATGAGATCATAAAGTTTATATTCTTTTCTGGCTTGTTTCACTCAGTATAATGATTTTGAGATTTATTCATGTTATTTCAGGTATTAGTAGTTATTTCTTTTTATTGTTGAGTAGTAGTAGTCCATTTTATGGCTATAATTTGTTTATTCATTCATCTGTTGATGGACATTTGGGTTGTTACCAGTTTTACACTATTACAAATAAGGCCAGGGACTTAACATTTTTACTACTTCCACTGGAATATTCTCTTACTGCTTCTCATAATTTAGTATTGGAATGTTTCCAGAATCTCAATTAAATTTTCAGATGACTGGGTTTGTATAATATTTTCCCTCTCTTTTCCTTTCTCTTTTCTCATTAAAGCCTCATGAGAAATGAAACAAGTGAGAAATGAAAATCAGGGAAAAGGTGAAGAATAATGTAAGAAATGAGACAAATCTAGTTTTTGTTTGCTAGAAGATGAATCTATCCAAGTCTTAGATGAAAATGGCCACAGGGTTGTGAGTTTTAAATGAATAAGGATTGCTTCATTTGAATTAAATATTTATATTTCTCTGAGAACTTTTTAATGCAGTAGCCTTTTCCATGGGCAATTTTGATTCATAAAGGTGTTGATGTTCATTAAACTTCATACACAATTTATATTTTTATTTCTTGTGCCTATTTCCACTCAGAGACTATAGTGTTTCCTTTTTTGGTAAGCATGTAACTTTTTAGCTTTTCAGAATATTTTGCTTTGCAGAGTTGTGCTTTAAAATCTCCTCCAGGAGGGGAAGTGACTCATTTATGCAGGGTAGCATGTAGGTGTTTGATGAATGTTGCTGCCAGGTAGAAATAGAATGTAATGCCAGTGTTAGTGGAGTGTTATAGTTACTAAAATATGAAAGATTTCAGTTTTCCTAGGAATTTAAAGGAGGAATATAACTTCAGAAGTTTGTAAGGGCTCTATATTCTGACGGAGAACTTTGGGCAAAGGAAAAAGTGATATGCCTTATGTGCAAGAATGATGTGTTCTTTGAGATGCTTTTTCTCCTCTAAAATATTGACTTGGGACTGTGCAAGCTTCAACAGGACATTACCCTAGATGTAGGGGAGGCCTGATGTGTGAGATCACCCAGACCAATTTTTTATTCTTTTTATTTTTTATTTTTATTTTTATTTTACCGGGAAGTCCCGGGGATCGAACCCAGGTCCCTCCATATGGCAGACGGACGCCCAACCATTTGAGCCACATCCGCCCCCCCCCGACCAATTTTTAAGGCTCCTTACTGTTATAAATTCACACAGAAATCTCCAAGTCTATGTGTTCTTCAGACTGCTGTGGTATAAAGAAATAAGGAAGTGAGTTGTACAGTTATCTTCTTCTGCAGACTTCTTAATGTTCTAAAAATAATGGCATTGTCCTCATTTTGGAGACCAACAGAAGTTGAGCTGCAAATGCCACATTGTCCTGGAAAGCAGCTGACATACAATGAAATGAGAGTGATCTTTACTTGTATTGAAAGGCTGATGTTACTGTTTTTAGGCCCAATTTCCACTTGGATAGGGCCCATCAAATATGAAGGGCAATAGTAGTAGTAGATGTCTGGCTAATTAATGTTTCTTTCCCTAATACAGCCAGATTCCACTAGTTATAGCAGTGCCCAGAGCAGCATTTTATATCTAGTATATATTTAATAAAGCTTCACAAAAATATATGAATTAAAGCCTGAAGGATTATCCTTGAGGTATGATTGTAAAGCTATTTATATTTTAAACTTTTCAATTCATAGAAATAAATATAAACATTTTGATTTTTAAAAACTTTTATACTTTTATTATCGATAATTTTTAAATTTGCCATATTATATTATATTATAGCACCTCTTTGGAATTTTGAAAGCTGATCAGGAATCTGTACTGAAGAGCAAAGTGCCAGAAAGAAAAAAAAACTGGAATATCTAGTTGGTTTAGAGTAAAATGTGAATAATATTTGTAGTATAAAATATCCTCCTGGGTTGTTTTCTAATATGTGCTCTTGCTGTCAATTAAAATGAAAACAAAACAAAACAAAACAAAACAAAAAACAAATGGTGTGTGCCCAAGTGCGTGATAAAAAATAAAAAAGGCAATATTAGGGTATGACTGGTCATAATGTAAGCCATAAATATGTAAAGAAATGTGGATGATAAAAGGATGATGGGAGAGTCTAAAGGTAGAGGATTGTTGTGATTAAACACAGAGTGGTGTGCTGCTTAGACTTCAGTAGGCATGACCAAGTTTGACTCTGCTTATGTATATATAGCAAACAAAACTCACAAAAAAATTAGCCTGCGCTGACTTGATAGGTGGCAGTCCCATTCAACAAAAAGTTTATTGAATATTTGCTATTTGTCTCAAACATAACCCTGGATGAATCAAGTGGAACATTTGTTCTCAAAGGGCCCATAGTGTGGTGGGTGAGACCAAGAAATAGAATAAAAATTATAGTCACAAGCATAGGGATGCATCAAAGTACAGCTTGGTTCCACTATTCAGCCCAAACCTCCTGGTAGGTCTCAGTCTTTGGAAAGCTGAAGAGCAAATACCCTTAGCACTGTTTCTGGCACTTCTGACCTTGTATGCAATTGATCACCAGATTGACATCATATCTAATCTATATACAACATCTATTATATAAGCAAGGTATGACATTCAGATTTAAGGTTAATATCTGAAGGTTAACTTTGAGTTATAAGTAAGCATTGCAAATGTAACTTAGGAGGAAAATACCCTTATGTCCTTTTAATGTTGAACGTTCAATTCCAATTAAATAAATAGAGGGATAGAATGAAAATTGCACAAATATTGAGAAATTAAATTTGCCAGCTAACTTTAGGAAGAACTTTACATATTTTCAATAAACAAATGTTTATAAAAATTATACAATTTATGTAAAGATAAGTATATATAAATTATAAAAATTTAAGTAATAAGGCAGAAAAACAATACAAGGCAGAAGAGAACAAATGAGGTCATATATTTCTAATCGTTGTAGAATTGTGTGTGTACTAGCATCTATAACATGGAAAAAAATGCTTTTATTCTTTAATTCTCTTTAAGCTATAGGTATTCCAAGAGAAAATCCAATTTGGGAATTCTGCATTAGAAACAGAATATCTACTTCAGGACTCCACATTTCATGAGGAGGAATAATTGCATAATAATGTATATCAACCTCCTTAGACATCTTCAATTGGACATAATAAATAACATATAAAGTGTGAAGAAAGTGTTAGAAAAAGTGCTGTACCCCAAAACATCAACTAATTTCAGTTACACAGGAGCATCTATTTAGTAAAGCAGATATGTAGCATGGTGACTGCAGGAGCAGCCTAGTGAATGACAGGGCTGAGGACCAGTTGTTTTATAATTTGACTGCTAAAACTTTTTATAATGAAAATATGATAATTCTAATATTAAAATATTTGATAACATTTCATAGTTATTCTTATAGTCCATACATTTACTCTGTTATGATGACAGACTTCAATCTCAGCTTTGTAAACTGTGCATTTTTAAATTCAACTTCCACCAGATACAGGTGCACACTGGGAGTTGGTAAAATATAAAGAAATGGTCTCTAATTCTGTGTGGGTGCTCAGAGGAGGTTTCCTAAACTGTCTCAAATAAGTGGAAGTTCACCTGGTAAATAAGAAGTGTGGTGAGTATAAGGCAGGGGCATGGGCCACAGTGGTTTAGATTTACTGGGTCATTGATTATGAGGCAGGATTGTGGATGGATAGACTGGGGAAGAGTGAGGTCATGGAGAATTTCTCTGCCAGGCTTAACAGTTTAGGCTTTTTTCTACTGAAGAGTTTTGAGGAGGGGAGTAAATTGCTCAAATTTATATTTCAGATCATTCTCTGGTGGTTTGAGTGGCAACAATGTGGACGATGGATTTGGCAGAGTCAAGACCATTTAGGAAGCTCCTGGAATAGTTAAGGGGCATGATAAGGAGCACCAGCCTGTGATATTGTTAGAGTTGAGAATTGTTTCAGAAGTAAAATTAGTAATATTGGCGATCATTGGATTTAGGGAAATAGAGGGAGTTCTAAGAAGCTGCCTTAGTTTTGGGGTGGAGTAACCAACTGAATTGTGGTGCAGTTAGAGGAGCAAATGCAGGAGGAAGAGAGGTTTGTGGTTTAGAAAGATGTGATGTTGAACTTTGACTACCAATGAGTTATGGAAGCGGTTAACCTAGCAGGCATCGGGATGCATACATTAAAAGCTCTAGGGAGGGGGGCAGATGTGGCTCAAATGATTGGGTGTCTGTCTCCCATATGGAGGAACCTGGGTTCGATCCCCAGGACCTCCTGGTAAAAATAAAGAAAAATATAGAAGGCAAGCGGGCCACCAGGCCCTGTGCGCAGGTGTACTCTCAGGCCCTGCAAGTGGGTAAGCCCCCCAGGCCCCGCGTGCTGGTGCGCCACTAGGCCATGTGAGCGGGTGAGTCCCCCAGGCCCCACAAGCAGGTGTGCTTGCAGCCCCCGCCAAGCCACGGAGCAAGATGATGATGTAACAGAAGAGTAATACAGGGGAGAGCCAAGACGAGATGCACCGTAAAACCAGGAACTAAGGTAGCGCAAGTGGTAGGATGCCTCTTTCCCACATCAGAAGTTCCCAGGAACGGGTCCTGGTGAAGACAGGAGGAGAAGGATGAGAAGAGAGGGCAGGAAACAGACACAGAAAATTGCCCAGCAAATGGACACGAAAACAGCAAGGGGGGCGGGGCAGGGAGGTAAAAATGATTGAAAGTAAATAAATTAATTAATTAATCTTTTTAAAAAAAAGTTCTAGGGAGTGATTAGACAGCCTGGGGGGATGTGGTGAGGTAGATTAAAGTATGTACCCTAATTTATACATGTTCTTAATCTTATTCCACATTCTTGTGTGGGTATGAAGCTATTGTAAAAAAGATCTCTTGAAGATGTTATTGGTCCAACTGAATGAGGGTGTGCCTTAATTGAGGTTATGGAGTCCTTTATAAGCAAAAGAAATTCAGACATAGTCAGAAGGAGGAGTTGAAAGCCAGAAGTCCGAGGGAACCAGAAGAGGAAGGATAGCCAGGATGCAAGCCAAGGAACTGCAAGGATGGCTGGCAGCCAGCACCAGAATGTTCCAGACTTTGGGGAGAAAACATCCCCTTCCTGATGCCTCAAATTTGGACTTCTAGCTTCAAAACTGTGAGCCAATAAGTTCCCATTGTTTAAGACACACCATTGTGTGGTATTTGTTATAGCAGCTGTAAACTGAGACATGCAGGTTTAAGATCCATCCTCACATAGGTGGCATATAACAAGGGGAGTAGATAAAATTACTCCAGGAGAACAGCATAATGGGTGTTAAGTGCCTTGGAACAAAGGAAAAATAGCACAAGGTAAGCAGAATGAAGAGGGCTGGAATTTAGGAAAGGGATTTCACTTTTAAATTGGGTGGACAAGATAGGCTTCATAGAGAAAGTGAGACTGGGAAGCCTTGAAGGAGGTGAGGGAGTCCACCACGTGGGTGTCTGCGGGGGGAGAGCACTGCAGACAGAGGGAACACCCAGAGCAAAGACCCTGAGGTGGGGGCCACCTGGGGGGTGCTAGGAACATTGAGGAGGCTCGAGTGGCTGGAACAGGTGAGGGAGAGCAGAGAGTAGGAAGCGGAGGTCATAGAGGTAACATGGGGCCAGATTGCATAAGGCTTTGTGGCCTTTGTGAGGACATTTGGCTTTTCCTCTGCATGAAATACAGAACATTGTTGGGGGTGGTTGAGCAAACTAATGGAACTCTCTGACTTAAATTTTTAAAGAATCACTATGGCTGCTAGATTTGGAATAGACTGGGCATGAGGACAATAGTATAAGGAAGGGACCTTAAGGAGGCTACTGCAGCAATCAGGGAGAGCTTTGAGCATTATCTCCTGCCAGTGCTTAGGCTCATGGCATATGAGTTCCCTTCCTACCTCAGAGCCTTTGCACATGCTTATCCCTCCTTTCCCTTCATCTTTGCCTAATTAACCCCTTCTGCACTCTCAGATGTCTCTCTTTTTTTTTTTTTTTTTTTTTTAAGATTTTTTAATTTATTTATTCATTTATCCCCCCCTTGTTGCTTGTGCTCGCTGGGTCAGCCAACCACGCCGTGCCGGCAGGCTTGCCTTCACCAGGAGGCCCCGGGAACCGAACCCGGGGCCTCCCATATGGTAAACGGGAGCCCCACTGACCGAGCCACAGCCGCTTCCCTCAGATGTCTCTTAAATATTACTTTCTCAGACTACATATATATGTATATAAATATAAATAACAAGTTCCCATTGTATATTTCTAAGGATCCTGATTTTTTTTTTTTTCCTTTTTGTAACTTGTTTTTAAGTATATGACTAAATGGGTCTACACTAATTGGAGACTCCATGAAGAGTCAACATCCTATGAGGGCAGAAACTGTTTTGCTCACCATTTTATCTACGGCTTGCTATAGGTATCCAGTAAATGTTTGATGGATGAGTTGTGACTGAGTAAATGTGTGATAGAATGAATGGATGAAATAATGAGGGACAAAGAAGACTCTAATCCGGTGGCCGAAATAGCCAATGAATTGGGTCTCTGGTGCAGTGATTTCCATGAGGAAGGATAGAGGGTGGTGTGATCAAATATCAGGAGGAGAGGTCACCTGTCTCGACCAGCCGTGAGGAGCAAGTGTCCCCCCTCCCCACTTCTCTCCATCCTTTCAATCCTTTGGAAATTAGAAAAGCAAAGCAGAGAATTATAAACATGCAGCCAAGAGACTGTGTAACTCAATGGAGGGGAAAAATGATTAGCAAATTTATTGAATATCTTTAATCCAAGCTAGATAGTCTCTGAATTAAGACATTCAGTCTTTGACTACAGACCTCTAGGAATGACTAGTGTTTGCATGTACATTAGATTTTCACAAGTCTTATAATTCACACCCAGAACGAGTCTCATCAAATATGTTTTGTGACAACAAATTCCTTATTAAACCTACAGCTGTGAAAATAAATAAACCTCAAAGTACACTAAGTAACTTTTCTCTTATACTATTAGCTGAAAGAGATTTTCCAGAAAATGGAATGCTTAGACACTGGTCACTGTCAAATATTAGACTGATTGTACTTACAGAAAGTACAGGATTTGGAAACCTCACGTCCCTAAATTCATTGATTTTTGTCTGTTCTCTTTCCACCAGTCTTCAAGAGAGTTCTCCAGGGTGCTTGGGTGCACATTATAACACTGTCATAATTTTGCCACTGGGTGGCTCAATGGGCTTTTTAATGTTTTCTTTCAGCAAATCAAATCTTATGTTTGTATTACAGTAAGACTTTGAGACAAGGCTTTTTCTCCCTCTTTTCAGAAAACATTTTGGGGTGGTATATTTAAATACCAAGTGGATGGGTTACTACAGCCATAAAACTTTGGTAAAAGCCCTCAAAGATGGAAAATCTTATCATTGCCACATGTCAACTGAAATCAAATTAGATGCACAATTTTCTCTCTCAGAGAATACAAAGGAATAGTGTTTACATTGAACAAGACTTTTGCTTAGTTAGATGTGCATATGCATACATGTGTGTACATGCACGTGTATTATGGTGGCAGTGTGCAGAAACGGTGGAGTAGGAAGGTCTGCAATAGTCCAGGAATTCTATAATTAAAGTGGTTGGGTGGAAATGGGAAAATTTTAAAGGACTAATTGAAGGGAAATGGGGGTGGATGTCTGGGGTGTAGTGGTCATGAGCAGTTCCAGGATTCCCTGTTATATGTTCTGTTGTGAAGATTGTGATTGCAATTCGATTCCTGGATGTGTTGCATGTGCCTGTCTCCCAACCTCTCTCAGGCTGATGCTGGAGCATAGATTGAGTCAAGGAATTCTGACGTGAGTGCCATGTTGACTTGCAACTGTATATATTTTGTGTGATGTTTAGGAGGTATCTGAGAGACAAACATATCGGAATTATTCTCCTAGATTTAGCAAGGCTTGACTGTAATCTAATGGAAGGATTAACATATTTAAAGGCAAATAATATGCAAATCAGAGGGAAGAAGATTGCTCAGACTGAAACCTCCATGGGAGTAGGGAAGAGTCTAAGAAACTCTGAAGGAGCCTGGCTAAGAATTGCTCAAGAAGGCTGGCATGTAACACCCATACAGGCGAAATCTGTGATAAGGTAGAAGTGAATAGTTGTGTAGTGAAGGGATATGACAAGGGTGTAGTGATACTATTGGGTTGGGCAGTGTAAGCTTGACAGGGGGGTGGGGTGGGGAGGATGGGTTGGACAGTCCATGGAACTAGGGGAAGGGTTGAGGGGAGGGAGCAGGTGAACCCTGGGGATTGGTGGGTATCTGGTTGAAACTACAATGTTGAGAAAACTTTTGGCAATATGACAAGGAAGGGTTACTGGTTTAGGGTGTTGGATGGGGGGGCATTCAGGACAGGGTTCACCTGGGGCAGTCTTCTAGAGAATGTGTGAGGGATCATTTTGTCATAGTGTGTTGTATCAGTGGGTGGAGACCCACATAATGAGCGGGAAGGAGTTGAGCTTCCATCCTGGGGAGGCCCGATATGTTCTCAAATAGAGGGGTGGGTGTCTCTGGAGAGCATGGGTGGTTCCTAATAAAAGAGGACAGACCAGTGTGTCAAGCCCTCAATGTTGTTGCAAGTAACTATGAATCTTGTCCTTCAAGGAGTGAAGCCTGGTGGTCGCCAGGGGTCCCGAGGGGAGGGGGAGGGAAGAATAGACTAGATGAAAGAGGGGGTATTTAGGGGGCAATGGAAGTGTTCTGCATGATCTTGCAATGGTGGATACAGGCTGTGTTAAATTTCATCAAAAATTTATAAAAGTGTATGGTCTAAAACGTAAACCATAATGTAAACCATTGACCATGGTTAGTAGCTATGTTCCAATATTTGTACATCAGTTGTAACAAATGTACCATCTACTTATAAAAAGGTTATTAATTTGGGAAGGGGGAAAAGGGGAAGGATGTTGGGTATATGGGAGTTCCCTATATTCTGTATGTGACTTTACTGTGACCTAAAACGTCTTGGAAGACAAATGAAAAAAAGTAAGATACTGGGGAAGAAATGAAAGAAATTGCCACTGTACTTACAGGACAACAGATATGACAGTGGTGAAAGGCAAAATGTCAAAAATAAATTTTTTTATTTTCTTCATTATTTTTTAATATCCCAGTTTTTTAATTTGTAATTTTTAGTTTTTCTAAATTATTGTGTATTTTATTTCTTATGTTTAAATATATCATTATTATTTCATTTTCCTATTAATTGTATTTGTTGATATTCTTGGCTTCACTTTTGAAGAAGTTTTTGATCACAACTATGGCAGGGGAAGTTCATTGGTGTTGGGTGTCAGTGATGGGGGATTCATGGGAGGAAGTTCACCTGGGCATACATATAAGGTATATAAATGTGTTCAAATGTTCATGGGGCATTGCCACAGTGGATAGAGATTCACACAATACCCGAAAGAATATTGAATTCCCATCCTGGGGAGCTCTGCTGCATTCTTTAATGGAATAGCAACAATCCCCCAAGTACAGGGGCAATGACTAGTGAAGAAGGATGATCCATTGATGAGCCCTTGATATTGTTGACTATGCTTATTTGCTTTTGCTCCTGAAATTGCAACTTAGCCTAGTGTTGTGGTAGGCCTAAGAGTTACCTCCTGTGAGCCTCCATGTTGCTCAAATGTGGCCTCTCTCTAAGCCAAACTCAGCATATAAATGCAATACCTTCCCCCCAAAGTGGGATATGATTCCCAGGGATGAGCCTCCCTGGCACCGAGGGATTAATACCAAGCACCGGCTGGTGATGCAACTGGAAAAAGTCCTTGAATAAGAGGGGGAAAAGGTAAAGACAAATGAGTTTATATGGCTAAGAGACTTCAAAGTGGGTCAGGAGGTCATCAGAGAGGCAACACTTATGCACGTCTCAGCAGGATCTCATAGACTGCCAAAGTAGATACTACTTCAAATATGGGACTCCTGAGGATTCTGGAGACACCCAGGTCCTATGGTCATGGTAGATAGCTCCAGAGTTTGGTGCCTTGCCAGTGGACTCTACTTTGGAGTTTGTGCTCCCGAATGTGACAGAGTTGGACTTAGTTATGACTTCTCTACACATGCCTCTTCTGCCCCTTCTATTTGAACCAATAGTTGGTGCTGGAGTTGGTAGGTGTATGTCCAAGAGACTTGAATCTCTGGTCAGTCCATGTGCAAGCTGGGACCTGAGTCTCAGCGGAGTTACAATACCTACTTTCCATTTCATTGGACTCACCCAGGACAACTAACAAGGAGGTGAGGATGGACAACCACCACACCAAGGGAACGAGAGAGTCTACAACTGCAAGCAAGAGAGTCCCATCCATCAGCCATATGGAATCGAAATCCCCTCTCAATTAGCTGTGGAGTAGGCATCACCATCCCAGAATCCTCAGGATTGGGGAATAAAATATGGGCTAGAGTGGACTTACTGGTATTCTATTATAGACTTATTGGGATTCTAGCAATGGAAGAAATTATATCAATGATGTGGAGGCAGTGGTCACTGGAGGTGCTGAAGTCAGAGAGAGGGAAAAAGAGGTATAATATGGGGGCATTTTCTGGACTTGGAATTGTCCTGAATGACATTGCAATGACAGATACAGGCCATTATATATCCTGCCATAGCCTACAGAGTTGAGTGGGAGAGAGAGTAAACTACAGTGTAAACTATAACCCATGCTTAGTGGCAATGCTCCAAAATATTTTTATCAATTGCAATGAATGTACCACACTAATAAAAGAAGTTGTTAATGTGGGGAAATGTGGGAGGTTGGGGAGTGGGGCATATGGGAATCCCTTACATTTTTTTATGTAACATTTTATGTAATCTAAATATCTTTTAAAAATAAATAAAAAAATATATTTTTAAAAAAGAAAAAAATTCTATTGCATGTGTATATCACATTTTGTTTATCCCCTTTTTTTTACCGATTGACAATTGGGTTGCTTCCATCTTTTTTTAAGTAATAATAAAATTTGGAGAAGTTTTAAATTTAAAGAAAAATTACACAGAAAGCAGGGAGAGTTCCCATGTACTCCCACACCCACATAGTTTCCGCGATTATTGACAGCTACAATAGTGTGGTGCATTTGTCATTTGATGAACCAATTCTGATGCACTGCTACTGACCAGTTGATGGTTTACATTATGGTTTACACTTTGTGCTGTACAGTTTTATAGGCTTTGACAAATATATAATGCTATATATTCATCATAACCTGTTTTTTGTTGTTGTTGTTGTTGTTGTTTTATTTAACCTGTTTTAAGAGTACAATTATATCTTACAGAAGTATGTTTTAGGTACATTTCCCCCCGTATACCACCCCACTATTCAACACTTTGTACTGGTGACATACCTTTGTTATAGATCCTAAAAGAACATTCTTATATTTGTAATATTAACCACAATCCTTGGCCACTCCAGAGCTTACTGTGTATACAGTCCCCTAGGTTTTTTTCTGGCAACATGGACTACCCAAAACTTCCTTTTTCAACCACATTTACCCTCACACTGCAGTGCTTTTTTTAAAAAGAATGTTATAGAAACTTAATCAAATATATTATGAAGTTAGGGAAAAAAAATAAAAAGAAGGCTGGCATGGAGACTAAATTCTTGTGACTTCCCCCCATGGTGAGGATGCTTGTTGCCTCTAAAGTTTTGAGCTTTCATCAAATTCCTCTTGTTCTGGTTTCATGCTTATTCAGCTACGTTTTGGTTTCTGATTTGGCCTTTTCATAGATGTTCCTTTTATGGAGCATGTACGTCAATAAATGTGACATACATCTGCAGCTCAGCATCTGCACGTGTGGTGTGCTGAAATATGAGGTTCTCACGTGGCAGAGTGGAGAATAAGGCTCTGGACCATGGCGAATTAGTCAGGGCAAGTGCTACTTTCTTGGGCAGTCTGCCAGGGGGACTGTCATCGTGATGCCTCTCGTTGTCCACCTTCTTTCTCATATCTGCAAATCCATTAAGTGTTTTATAGAGTAAATCAGAAATAGAGATTGGGACTAGGAAAACTGTAATTTTTAAGACAAAATACCAAGTATTGTAATTGTTAACATTTCTCATTTTATTCATGAGTCAAATATGGAGACAGTGATCATTTATAATGTGCTTAACACTTTGTATTTTCCTCTTCTGTTTTTCACTGCAGTTTGCCAGAAAATAATGTGTAATATTTCCCTCCCTTTGAAGCTTGGTTTTCTTGCTGAGAAACAGCAGCCACAATTTTTAGCAGAGGCTCCCCAGGTAGACACAAAACAGCCTGTGGCTCCCTACCTTGGTTGTGCGCAGAAGAAATGAAACAGCTTCTTTACCCACAGGATTGGTGTTTGTCCAACCAGAGTTATCCTCATCTGAGTGGATTCCAAGCTTGCTCTAACTTATCCATGTCCCTAGTAGCTTATTTTGCACCTTTAGCAGGTCTTTCTAGGGAACCTGAGTCTGGCTCAGCAATGGTGCCTGCTGATTCTGGGGCAAGATTGAAGGGCTAAGGGACAACCTCTAGAGCTGTCTGCGGGATATCTCTGTAATCCCTACATCTGATCTGATTTAGTGCCTCTGTACTGATCCTTAAAGGGTCTTTCGGATTTCTGACTCAGAGAACAAATAAAGGAACTGGAGGTAACTACTACACACCCAAGCATTCCTAGCAACTTTCTGGGAATGTTAAATGATATGAAACTGTTTTAGACTGCAAGGATCATAAGGCAGTATCTGAATACTCAAGTAAAAATGCCTTAAATAAAAGGCAATTTTAAATCTCACTTAAGGAGGAATTTTGAAGTAGACAGTTCTAACCTCTGTTTGGCTGTCCAGGAGAGTCTTCAAGAACCCAATTTTTTCTCACATTTCCCTTCTGCCATCATCTTGTCACTGAAGTCTCCCATCCTAGTCTTTGAATGACTCCAGCATTTCCGATTATCTCATGTTCCCCCTATAATATACATAAGTAGGGACTAGAGTGGTGGGCATCTCTTTGTGTACTTCTTTTTTCATAAAGGAGGAAAATCCTTCCCAGAATCATCTAACAGGCTTCATCTTAGGCTTTTTTTGCCAGAACTTGATCACATGCCCACCTTTTATCCAGTCATCAGCAAAGACTACATGTAGCCTCAATCTCGACCAATCCCTATTGTCTTCCTGGGGAATGGGCACATGGCTACCCAATCCTCTTCAAAGAAAATAAGGGATAGACACAAAGGAAGATGGCCAGCTGGTAACTGGCTTTGCCAAGATCTGAAAAGAGAAAATTGGCTTATATTACATTAAGGAGAATTTAGAATGGTTCCAAGGAAGGATATACACTAGAAAGTAGTATTGCATACCAGATCATTGTCAATATTTATTTCCTAAAGATTTGAAAATAGAAAGAATGCACTTTTGACTAGAACATAACTCAGCCTTGGTTGGAGGCTGAGAGATGGACTAAATGACCTTAAGAGTTTCCTTCATCATGTTAATAAGGAGAAATATCAGCAAGGAATTAGATAAGAACTGTATTAAAATAATTTTAAATGGACATGGCCTCTTAAGCTTTGAGAGGCTTATGAGTTCAGAAGACTAATCTTTTATTTCTGTGATCATGTTCTTCTAGTTTGGTTGGCCTTAACCTTACTGTGCATACAAATTATTGGGAGCTTGTTAAACATACATATTCTTGGGCACTGTTTTCCAGAGATGTTGATTCAATAGATGCATTTGTTTTCTATTACTGAGTAACAAATTATCACAAACTTAGCAGCATAAAATAACATTTTTTAATTGTTTCACAAGTCCGTACATCGGAAGTCTGTGTGGGCTTCACTAGGCTCTCTGCTTAGGGTCTCACAAGGTGTCACCTGGGTTGGACTTTTATCTGGAGGCTCTAGGCAACAATCTGCTTCTAAGCTCCCTCCAGTTATTGTTAAAATTTACTTCCTTGCAGTTGTAGACTGAGGCCCCTTTGTCTCACTAGCTGTCAACCAGGGACCATTCTTACACCTAGAGGCTGCTCTCAGGTCTTTACCCAATTGCTTCCTACACCTTCCTGGCATCAAATCCCTCTCATAATTTGAATCTCTCTGACTTCTTTCTGCCAGCAGCTAGGAAAACTCTACTTTTAAAGGGTGTTTTTGTTTCTTAGCTGCCAAAACAAATACCATGCGATGGGTTGGCTTAAACAATGGGAATTTATTGGCTTATGGTTTCATGGCTAGGGACTGCAAAATCAGGCTGTCATCAAGGTGATACTTTCTGCCAGAAGACTGTGGCATCCTTGAATTTTCTATCACATGGAATACACTTGGCAGCCTCCCCTGACTTCTTCTTTCTCTTCTGGTTTCTATTGATTTTCAGCTTCTGGCTGCCCCCTCTCACTTTCTCTTTTTGTGGCCTTCCCTATAAGGCTGTCAGTAGTAGGTTTAAGACCCATCCTGATTCAGATGGACCATACCTTAACTGAGGTAACCTCATCAAATCATCCTGTTTACAGTGGAGTCACACCTACAGTAATGGATTAAGTTAAAAAATATGATTTCCTGGTGTACATATCTCCAAGCCACTGCAAAGGACTCATGTGATTTTGTTAGACCCACCAGGATATCTCCATCTTAGAGTCAACTGATTAATAACCTTAATTACTCCTGCAAAATCTCTTTTGTCATATAATATAACATAATCATGGGAGTCCTACCATCTTAGGTAGCCATCTTAGAATTTTGCCTTCCATAGAAGATCTTGGGTGGGACCCATATATCTTCATGTTTAACAAGCTCCTCATACAATTCATGCAACTTACAAGTTGAGTAACAAAGCTATCACTGAAACATGGCAGAACATACCTATGGGAACAGATATCCTTGTGGATTAAATCAAACTTCTTCAAATTATAAGTCTTAGGGAGTAAAAAATGTATAAAAACAAAAAGTTAATGTGTTGAAATGATCCTCTTTTGAGTCAGATTGCTGCTGCAATATAAGTGAAAATGATTGGTTGCATTTGTAGGGTCTGGGAAGTATAGAAAGGGGCGAGTCTCTGTACACCAATGTTCATAGCAGCGTTATTCATGGTAATCAAAAAGTGGAAGCAAGCCAAGTGTCCATCAATGGGCGAATGAGTAAACAAAATATAGTATATACATACAATTAAATATTATTCAGCTGTGAAAAGGAATGAAGTTCTGAAACCTGCTACAACATGGATGAACCTTGAAGACATCATGTTGAGTGAAATAAGCCACACACAAAAGGACAAATATTGTTTGATCACACTTATATTTTAAAAACTAGAATATTCAAATTCATAGAGGCAGAAAGAAGATTATAGGTTATCTGGGGTGGGGATGGGGATGGATATGGGGAATGTGCAGTTAATGTTTTCTGGGTATGGAGTTGCTGTTTGGGGTGATGGAGAAGTTATGTCGATGATGGTGGTGATGGTAGCACACTATTATGAATATAATTAACACCACTGAATTGTATACTTGAAAGAAGTTAAAATGGGAAATATTATGTTGTATATATGTTATCACAATAAAAATTACAACAAAGAAAGGTATAAGCCATGAAGTAAGAGCTATCTCTGTCTTTAGTTCTGTGTTAGACCCTGGACTGCTTTACAGCTATGAAGAATCATGTTGTATTTTCTTCTTCTTTTTTTTTTGCAGGGGTAGGGGTGTTGTTAAAATACTGACCAGCCTATTTGGCGTGTTTATGTAAATAAATCAGGGTGTGAGGTGGAAATTTTTGAATTTTCAGGAGAATCTCAGATTTTCACCTCACAGCTGCTTTTCCTTTTTACCTTCTTGGATGCTTCTCCCTTTCCTTTCCCTCCCTTCCTTCCTTCCTTCCTTCCTTCCTCCCTCCCTTCCTCCCTCCCTCCCTCCCTCCCTTCCTCCCTTCCTCCCTTCCTCCCCTTATTCCCTCCCTTTCTTTCTTTCTTTTCCATCCTATTGTGCTTCATAGGATGTGGGCTCCATATCCAAGAGTTAAATCAAGGTTGTCTAAGCCATTTATTGGCTTAGGTATGATATTGTTATCAGTACTGGTCAATGAAACAAGAAGGAAAGATGGCTGAGGAGTTTCTAGAAAAGGTTTTCCATTGGCAATACTTGGGAGTGAGGGAAAAGTCCCTCTTCTCTGCTGAATGCATGTTATACTATGTAACTGCAGCAGCTTAGTTGTAGTGATGAGGGACAAGCTTAATGACTGAAGATGGCAGAAACAGAATGATGGAAAGAGCCTAACTGAGCTACTAAATTAACCAAATTTAGACTACTCTACTTCTGGCATTATATGAAATAATAAGTCCACTAATTAGTTGTCATTTTGAGATGGGTATTCTGTTTCTGCCAAAAAATTCCTAATTTAAAGAGATTGTGCTAAAATCCACTATAAATAGCATAAATATAATTATACAGGATAGGTAATAATGTCAAAAATACATCTTTGGTTTCCCAAGGTGGGTAGATTTGGTAGGTGGGTTTGATATGTTAAAAAAAGTAAAAATGAAGAGAAATGGGATTGTGGAAAACTCACATTGAACTGATATTGTGGAGACTTCGGATTCAGAAGTTATCAGGGCATAGGTCTACAGATTCCTTTGTTCTTAGTTACATGGATTTCCTGGAAGCTGTGAGCTTTTCAAGGGCAGAAGTCATAGTTTTGTCACCCTTATATTTTAAAAATATTCAGTGACTTATGTGTATCTGTGGACTAAATGAGTGAAAGATCAAATTGTATCCTAAGGTATGATTAGGAAGTTATACTAAATACTAAGTTTATATTCTAGCAGTATGCTATATCCCATATTTCCCAGCTTCAGAAGAGAGGGCTTTATAAACATCTTTTGGCCATCTTCATACTTTCTTCTTTAGCTCTCCAAAATTTATGTATGTTATGGCAGAAAAGTCTGACAGTTACCTATGAAAGAAAAAGGAAAGTAGCACATGGTGGTGAAGACTCATTTATTATCATCCTTTTCGGGCGGTTGATAAGGGAACAGGTGTGTTTTCCACTTGGCCAGTATCACAGGCTCTATGATGCTGAAGGGGATCAGGGAAGTGCCCAGGAAAAGGAACCAAGGAGGACTCCTTAGGATTCTGCATATTAAGGGAAGAAAGAATGGGATGTCTTTGAGGAAAGGAAGTGGCCTGGGGTTTAGAGCTAGAGTCTAGTTTAAAAATGAACAGTGGGGTAGGGAAGCGGCTGTGGCTCAATCAGCAGGGCTCCCGTTTACCATATGGGAGGCCCCGAGTTCGGTTCCCGGGGTCTCCTGGTGAAGGCAAGCCCGCCCGCACGGCGTGGTTAGCTGACCCAGCGAGCACAAGCAGCAAGGGGGGGATAAATGAATAAATAAATAAAATCTTAAAAAAAAAAAAAAAAAAAAAAGAACAGTGGGGATTGGGTCAGAGCAGCCCTTGAATCCTAATATTTCAGCTGAGTGGGGCAGTGCTCAGGAAACCCAGCAAGCCTGAGCCATGACCCTCCTCTCCTCACAGTGGGCAAAAGACAGCTCTCCACAGGGCCATTTGAGCTCTGTTTCCTGTATCAGCCTTTCTAGGGAAGAAGTTCCAAGCACTCCTTTTTAAAACTTTTTGATAGCTCTTAGAAAATGTTATTATGGTAAGAAATATGCAAAAGAAATGAGAAAATAAACTATGATTTATTATTGAAATCACTTGTAGTTTTGATGTAAATGAGTTTGATTTTTAGCTTTAATTTGATTTATAGCTTTTAAGTTTGATTTATAGCTTTACTTTAACTTGCGTAGACAGCTTTCAAATTAGATTCCTATAATACACACAAGTTTCTTCCCTTTAATAAAGGGTATTTAGTAGTTTGTCATCTGATACATAATAAACTAAACTTGATTGTGGTGTGGACGTTTAAGTGAAGGAAATGATTTTTATAAAATTACAATAACACTCAGATACTTACTTGGTAATGGGTTCCTTATAAGAGGTTTTCTGGATAGTTTATCCTTAGTTTTTCAACTTTTCTATTTTAGCGTTTTAACTAACGAATAGAAATCCTTATAGAATATTACATACATACTTTTAAACAATTAATATCAAATGTTTTTTTATAACCTGTTTTTCTAACTGTTTAATTGAGGTATAACTGCCACACAATTAGTTGTTGCAATATTTAAAGTCATCAATTCAATAGATTTTTACATTTTTACTGAGACATCTTTAAAATTAAAATAGTGAACATATTCATTACTCCCAGAAAGTTTCCTCATGTATCTTTAAACCCTGCCTGCCTCTCATCACCCCCAGGGCAACCACTGATCTGCTTTCTGTATCTATAGATTTATTTACATTTTCTAGAATTTTATATAAATGGATAAAAAAGTATATACTTTTTTTGGTTGTTCTGGCTTCTTTCACTCAGCATAATTATTTTGAGATTTATCCATGTTGCATGCATCACTAGTTTATTCCTTTTTACTGTTAAGTAGTTTTCCATTCTATGGATATATAACAACTTGTTTATATATTCACTTGCTGATAGACAGTTGCATTGTATTCAGTTTCAGGCTATTATAAATAAAGCTACAATGAACATTTGAGTACAAATCTTTGTATGGACTTGTGCTTTCATTTCTCTTGGCTATATACATGGGAGTGTAATGGCTGAATCATATGGTAGGTATATGTTTAACTTTCTAAGCAACTACCAAACTGTTTCCCACACCACTAGAAATGTGTAAGTGTTCCAGTTCCTCCACATCCTCACCATCAGTTGGTATGGTTTGTCTTTTACATTGTAGTCATCCTAGTGGGTGTATACTGGTATCTCATTGTGGCTTTTAACTTGTATTTCTCTAATGACTAATGATGTTGAGCACCTTTTCATGTGCTTACATATAATCCATATATCTTTTTTGGTGAAGTGCCTTTTCAGATCTTTGGCCCACTTTTTTCTCTTTTTTAAATTTGTTTTTTAATTGAGTGTTGGGTGTTCTTTATGTATTCTGGATTCAAGTCCTTTATCCAATATATGATTTGCAAATATTTTTCTCCCTGATTATAGTCTGCCTTTTCATTGTCTTAATGACTTTCAAAGAATGGAAATTTTAAAATTTTGATGAAGTCTAAATATATCATTTTAAAATCTTTTGGTATTGTAGTTAAGAAATCAACTAATCCTAGTCTACAAAGATTTTCTCCTATTTTGTCTTCCAGAAGTTTTATAATTTTAGGTTTTACACTTAGTTTTATGATCCATTTGGAGTTAATTTTTTTATATGGTGCAAGGAATGTTTTTTTTTTTTTCCCATATAGATATCCAATTGTTCCTTAACCTTTTTGCTGTAAAAACTCTCATTTCTCTACTGACCTGTTTTCCATCTTTGTTGAAAATTAGTTTTCCTTATAAGTATAGGTCTATTTCTGGACTTACTATTCTGATCCATTGATCTATTTGTTTATCTTTACACAAATGCTATGCTGTCTTGATTACTGTAGCTTTATGATAAGTCCTGAAATCAGGGAGTGTTAGACCCCTAATGTTCTTTTTCCAGGTTGTTTTGGCTAGTCCAGGTCTTTTGCATTTTCATACGAATTTTAGATTTAGTTTGTCAATTTCTACAAACAAAACAAAACAACAACAACAACAAAAAACCCTGATAAGATTCTGTCTTAGTTTGCCACAGGGCTGCCAATGGAAAGTACCAGAAATGGGTTGGTTTTTTTAATCAGAATTTTATATAGGGTAAAAGCTTAGAGTTTCAAGGCATGAAATGTCCAAATCAAGGCATCTTCATTTTTAACCAATGATTAAAGAGCATCCTCAAACTATTACTAATAACTAAAGTATTTTTCCCCAACCCACCCTATTATTATTATTATAGTTGGGTGAGGTATGAAAGCCCTGTATGATGTTATGCATGTTTATTTCATAAGTTCAGAGCTATTACTATACATTTACTGTTTATGTATGTTCATTTATGAGTGATATACTTCAAAAAAAATTTTTTTTCAAGGCATCATCAGCATGATCTAAAGATCTAAAGGGTCTCATACCCACAGGAATGGACTAATTTAAAGCTATAATCTTTTTTTGGGATTTACCAAATTCAAATGGTCACAGATTCTGACAGGAATTGTTTTGGAACTCTAGATGAATTTCGGAAGAACTGGTTTAACAATATTAAATCTTCAACCCATGAACTTGAATTCTCTCTCCATTTATTTAAGTTGTGTTTATTTTTTCCCAGCAATACTTTGTAGTTTTCAGGTCAGGTTTCAGTCATCTTTTGTCACATTTATCCCTAAATAGTTCATATATTTGATGCTCTTATAAATAATATTGTTCTTTTAAAATTCCCATTTCCTATTGTTTGTGAGTATATAAAAATACAATAGATATTTGTATATTGATGTTGTGTCCTACAATGTTTCTAAACTCACTTTAAGTCTAGTAGCTTTCCTGTAGATTTCATTGGATTTTCCATAGATTTTTATAAGATTTTCCACATTTGATTTCTACTTTGTCAGTTTTACTTATTAGTTTCCAGTCTGTATGCCTTTTTTTTTTTTTTTTTTTTTTCCCCCTTTTTCTTTTCTTATTGCATTGGCTAGAACTTCCAGGAAAATGTTGAAAAGAAGTGATGACAGTGTACATCCTTGTCTTGTTCCTGATCTTAAGAGGAAGCATTTAGTCTTTTGCCATTATTATGCTATAAGTTTTTCATAAATGTCTTTTATCAAGTTGAGGGAGCTTTATATAATTAGTTTGGTGAGAGTTTTATTAGTCATAAATGCTGGATTTTTGTCAAGTGCTTTTTCTGCATTTATTGATATGATCATATGATTTTTCTTTTGGAGTTCATTAATATAGTGAAGTACATTGATTGATTTTTATTTTATTTTATTATTTTTTTGATTAATTTTTTTAATGTTACATTAAACTTGCACTTCTGAGGGAAAAAAACCCACTTATCATGATGTATAATTCTTTTTATATATTGATGGCTTTGATTTGCTAAAATTTTATTTAAAGTGTTTGCATATATGTTCATAGGGGATATTGGTCTATAGTTTTCTTTTCCTATAATGTCTTTGTCTGGTTCTGGTATCATGGAAATATTGGCCTAATACCTTTAGTTGGACAGTATTCTTTCCTCTTCAGTTTTCTGGAAGAATTTGTATAGAATTGGTATTATTTCTTCCTTAAATGGTTTGGTAAAATTTACCAGTGAAGCCATATGGGCCTGGAGTTTTCTTTGTGAGAAGATTTTTGATTAAAAATTCAATTTATTTACCAGCTATAGGGTTATTCAAGTTACCTTTTTCTTTTTAAATGAGCTTAGTAGTTTGTTTTTTTCTCAATTAATTTTTCCAATTAAAATTGTTGAACTAATTGTTATAAAGTTTATAATATTCCTTATTATCCTTTTAATATTTGTATAGAATGTGTAGTAATGCCATGGATGTTTTAAATATCTGTATTTATTTATGTCATTCTCACTAGACCCAAGATTCCTGTATCAGGAACAGACTATTATTATTTACTTACAGTAAATCCTCTTTCCTCAATTTTTCTCTCTTTTGAAGGAGTAGGCCTTTCTGATGAAGAACACACTGTTGTAATTTCACAGAGGTGACTCTTCCCCTCCAGCTTGAGCCATGAGGAGATCGTTCTCTTATCTTCACCATGAGTACCTAGTGAGTTTGCTGAAGGTAAACCCTACCCAGCCACCCAGTAAAAACTATGTGTAGTCTCCAGGTGTTTCTCAATGTCCTGTTACACATTCAGCCTTCAGAAAGTCATCAAAATTACAATTTAAATGTTCTTACTGCTTTATGGCTCTGGTAGCTTCTGCTCCAGTTAAGCACATCTTAGCTTTACCTCTCTAGATTCACCTGTCTTTCCAGATTTTAGGGTGGTAGTTCACCTGTAACCTTAGTTCTCTGTTGGGTCCAAGAAAAGTCATTGATTTTCAATTTTTTTTTTTTGCTTTTTCTTGTTTTAAGAATAGGAGTAATGATTTCCAAGCTCTTTATATGTCAGAACTGAAACTGGAAGTACAGAAGTCTATCTACATATGTTTTAATACACTCATAAGTATTCTTATGACTGAATTTGGCAACAAATTACAATCAGTTAGTTTCTTTGTAATACATAATATTTTTGGTGTTTAGAGATCAACTTTATTATAATAAATATATGGAAATGTTATGTGAAAATAAAGTACATAGAGCTTTTTATGCACTAAATGGCCTCAGATTACTCCCATATTCAAGTTATGTTTCTTACATTAGGGTTCTCCAGTGAAACAGAACTGATATATATACATATGTATTTATTTGCATATATATAAATGTTAAGATATTTATTATTGGAATTGGCTTACTTGATCGTGGATTGGCAAGTCTGAATTCTGTAGGGCAGGCCATAAGCTGGAAACTCCAATGAAGGTGAACTTGTATTCCGCAGGAGAAGATGACAGGCTAAAGAAAAGGCAGAAATTCTTTTTTGTGACTTCTGAAATTCCAGGTTCTGGCTTTAAGACCTCTAACTGATTGAAGAGGCTCCCTTGTTCCTGAGGGCAGTCTCGTTTGTTGATTGTAGATATAATAATCAGCTCTATATGCAATCAACTGACTAATGATATAAACCCAGCTACAAAATACTCTCACAGTAACAATCAGGCTAGTGTTTGCTTGACCAACAACTGGACACCGTAACCTAGCCAAGTTGACACATGAAATTAACCATCATATTTGTTTGATTTTTTTTTTATTATTATGGGTAAAAATCAAAATTCTCACAATACATACAAACATTTGCAAAATGATATATAAATATATATACATATATGTGTATTTGCTCACAAAAATGTTATTTATATATATATATATACATATATTTTAAGAGGTGCTTAGATTACCCAAAATATTACACGGAACCCACTGGGATTCCCATGTTGCCCACCTCCCACACCTCCCACCACATCCCACACAAACATCTCCCACAAGTGTAGCCCACCACCCTCAATGAACTTGTTTGATTTTTTAAAATCGTTCAGTGACGTTTAGAAAATGATTGGGTGCCTTACTGTATTAAAGGAACTATTGTGAGATTATTGAAGATAATATCCCTAGCTACTGATTAAAAGGTTTTCCTCTAGTGGGAGTCTCAATAATGATTTTCTATTCTCTACCACCATGCCCATTCTCCACAAACAGCTTGAAGTTTTGTTTCTATTACAAGTATGAAAACCAACAGTTACAGAGAAGATTAAATCTAAATTATGACAAGTTTTTTCCATCATGTTCTGTTGAGAGATTATGAAGAAACTAATTATAGAGTTTCAGTTAAATTAAAAAAAAAATATGTAGAGTTGTCAATGTGAATTGGCATCAGATTGACTTCACTGACATTTAAGTTTTTCAGAAATTGTATTTCTGCGGCATACAGTGAATAGGGATAAACTCTGATAATATTAGAGCCAGGGAATCTAGGAATCCCCACATAACTTTCAAACTTTCAAGGAAAAAAAAAAAAGCAGAATAAAGATGAGACAGAAAGGACTCTGAATCAGAAAGCCTGGTTTTATCCCGGCTCTGCAATGTACAAACTATGTGACCCTGGGAAATCAGTTAACCTTTTTGGTGCCTCACTTTCTTCATCTGTGAAATGGGATTAATAATGAGTCCTGTCTATATCAGTCATGGTTCTCCTGAGAAACAGAACCAATATGATTTATAAGGAATTGACTTCCAAAATAGTGGAGGCTGCAAGTCTGAACTTTGTAGGTAGGCTACAGGCTGGAAATTCCAGCAAAGGTGATATTGAAGTCTTGAGTCCAAAGCCTGCAAGCTGGAAATTCTGCTAAGAGTTGAGGTTGAATTCTTGAGGCAGAAATTCTTCTGGCATTATCAGTTCTTACAGTTAAGACCTCCAACTGATTAGATGAGTCTCACCTACATTATGGAGGGTAATCTCCTTTACTTAAGGTCAACTGATTGTAGATGCTAATCTCATCTATGGAATACCTCCACAGCAACCACTAGGCCTACATTTGACCAAATTACTGGGACCCATAACAAAGCTAGTTGAGGGCTAAAATGAGTTTCTATAAACAAAGTGATTTGAACAGTGCCTGCAACATAGGAAATGCTCTCTAAGAATTTGTTGAATAAAAATAAACATACTTGGCTTTTTATTAATTGTTGTATAAGCCCAGGGAGCCTCTCTGGTAGAAGATGGTTTGAAGCTTAGCTCTGGAGTCTCCTTTCTTTCCCCCATTATACTGAGGGCATAGTGACTAGCAAGGGGGTGGACAGTGGTGAGAAAGGGTGTGGGAAGAGAAGAGGAAAATGTCTGTGGAAGATCTTTTCTACAGACCTTCCTTTCAGAGAAAAGCTGAAGTCTGTGTCCCAGGTACTATTCCCATTAAGCTGCTGAGTGTGTTGACACAGGCTCTCAGCCACCGTTTAACACATGCCCCTTTTAAAGCATCACCTGCCAGCTACCTGCCACTGTGTAACTGCCTCCATCTTTTTTCTCATCACCAAGGCACACTATGACCCAGGAAGGAGGAATGAGGGCAGGACTTGCAACCGCTTTGGGGTATCCTAGAAGAGAAATTGTAGATGTAGTGAGCAATATTTGAGTAGGAAAGACTAATCAATGTTGGCATCAGCATTTGGGGTGTGGTTCATTGGTGTTTCAGGCCAGAGATTAGCCCTCAAATTCTGCCAAGTCACTTTGCTGCTCTGAAATTTTCAATGGCTTCACATCACCTTTAGGATTAAACCTAGTCACCTTAGGGAGATATATTAATCTCAACACTTCAGTCAGTTATGTCTTTGTAAATTTATCTCTGTCTATTGTCAGATAAAGGAGCTTATTTTGACATTGGCTAGTTCTTGGTGTCCTCTGAATTTCCTGGGCTTTTCTTAAGCATGCCATGGTCCTCACGGAGGATGTCCAACCTCTTCTTCTCCATTATCCTGGGCTCTGCCAGAATAATGAGGCTTAGAAAATCTAAGTCTCAGCTCAAGTCATATCTTCTGGCAACCCTTCTCTGGTGATCCCCTGGAATTAGCTCTTTACTCTCCTTCTATTGGATTTCTAGAGGGTTTCCTAAGTTTTTTTGTCTAAACCCTCTTATCTTCCCCCTCTGATATCTCTTAGGTATCTCTTAACTTTTCCTCTCTAAGCTTGGTTCTCAGATTAAATCTCTACTCCTTGGTGTTGGCTGTCCTTCCAGATCCTCAGTGCAAAATGTATGACATTCAGCTTATCTTCTCAGTGTTGGACAGGCTGAAGTAATTAATTCCTAAATATTCATTGCCTTTTCCTGTCTCTGTTCTTTTGGTTTTGTCATTTCTTCAACTAAAATCATCTTATCTCTGAATTCTATCTGTTGAAATCTTGCCTTTTCTTCAAAACCTGAATCAAATGCGACCTTCTCCCTGAGGTCATCTCTGATCAACATATTGGAAATCTTTCAATTTTATAGCCTTTTGTTTGGACTACTCTAATAGCCATTTCTTATATTCCATTTATTCTTAGTGTTATCTTATGACTTATCGATCTCATTAGATCATAAACTCTTGGAGAACAGGGACAGCTGCAAAATTGTATTACAGTGCCTTATTTTTGTAACTTTTAATAAATATATGAATGAATAAAGATACTCAATTGCTATCTTTAGAGCTCTTCTGGCCTTCATTGTCTCAACTATCTACTTAGCTTGATGTAAATGGAGTTTTCCTCCCAATTAGATCATAAGATTCTTGAGGATAGAGGCATATCTTTTACTTCTTTGTATTTTTGCAGTGCTTGACACAATATTTGATTAACCCCTCATATCTGTTTTTAGAAGCAAAGATTTATTAATCGATAGCATTAATATAAGTGAATGGCCCAGTGATGAAAAATAGTGTGGTGTGTGTTGTAAAATGTACTTTTCCATTATACCCTCCATGTTTGGAGATGTATGCAAATACAGCCCAGTGCCAGAAAGAAAATAGTGTTACTAATAGAGAATTGTAAACAAATGGATTCTAGAAGAGGTATAAACTGTTGTTGTGTTTTTAATTAACTTTATTTTGTACATTTAATAATTGAAAATATAAACAATTAAAAACTAAAAAGTAAACACAGATGAATAAATATATACATTTCTCAATTAAATGTAATGGATACATATAAATTTTTTTTTTAATCAAACAATATGTTACACAATATATTTGGTTCATAGTTATGCATTCATACAGTATTTGTCCTTTTGTGTCTGGCTTGCTTCACTCAACATAATATCCTCCAGGTTCATCCATGTTGCCATATGCTTTACAACTTCATTTCTTCTTACAGCTGCATAATATTCCATCGTGTGAATAGACCACAGTTTGTTTATCCATTCATCTGCTGATGGACACCTGGGTTGTTTCCAACTTTTGGCAATGGTGAATAATGTTGCTATGAACATCAGTATGCAGATGTCTGTTCGTGTCACTGCTCTCAGTTCTTCTGGGTATATACCCAGTAGTGGTATTGCAGGGTCACATGGCAGGTCTATATTCAACTTCTTTAGGAACTGCCAAACAGTCCTCCATAGTGGTTGTACCATCCTGCATTCCCACCAACAGTGAAGAAGTGTTCCTATCTCTCCACATCCTCTCCAACACTTGTAGTTCTCTGTCTTTTTAATAGTGGTCATTCTGATAGGTGTGAAATGATATCTCATTGTGGCTTGATTTGCATTTCTCTAATCATGAGTGATGTTGAGCATTTCTTCATGTGTTTTTTTGCCATTTGTATTTCTTCTTTGGAGAAATGTCTATTCAAGTCTTTGGCCCATTTTTTAATTGGGTCATTTGTCTTTCTATTGTTGAATTGTAACATCTCTTTATATATCCTGGACATTAAACCCTTATCAGATATGTGATTTCCAAATATTTTTTCCCATTGAGTTGGCTGCCTTTTCACCCTTCTGACAAAGTCTTGTGAGGTACAAAAGTTAAACTAGTTTTTTTTTTTTGTTGTTGTTGTTGTTGTTTTATGATTCCCATCCAGTTGTCTTCCAGGTAGTACACAGTCTGTCTCAGAGTAGAATCTCTCTGGCCACTCTTATTTTCTCCCCTTTGCTTTGTCTTTCCTGAATTATGGAGGCTGTTGAGGTTCTGAGCTTTGGTCCGGGCTACATCTAGAAGGTGTTGATGAGTAGTTTTCTCGGTCCTTCATAGCAAAATGCTTTAAGTCTTTCAGTTTCTATTTGAGTAGAATGTCTGCATACATGACAAGCTTTTCTCTTGATAATTATTAACCATATTTTGGAGTTTAACTTCAAAATGCCTTTGTATTTTGTAGTCTGCCTTTTGTTTGATTCGTATAGCTGTTTTGTCAATTGCCTCAGAAAACTGTGTTCTTTCTAGATGACCTGTGAAAAAAAATGTGGATTGTGGGATGAGAAGGGGGAGATAATGCTGAATATATGTAGAATTTTTAATTAGGTCAAATGTAAATATGTGGTAATGGTTGGACTCCATGGTAACACATTATAATGAATGTAACAAACACTTGATTTATGGATGTGATTGTGACTGAAACAAGTTGTCTAAGGAGATTAATGTTAGTTGGAGGACAGCTGGAGGATAATATAGGGAATGTATAACAACAATTTTGGAAGTAGATGAGGATTGTGGTTAATAATATAGATACAGAAATGTTTTAATACAAGGTGTTAAAAATGTGGTACTACATGGGAAAATATAACTAATGTAATTTATAGACTATAGTTAACAACATCATTGTAATGTTTTTTGTAGCAAAAACAAAGTTACTATATTAATGCCAAAGGTAAAAAAGGATATGGAGTTTGGTTTTGTGAGATATGAATATGATTAAACATTTTTTTTCATTAATATGGAGACCTTGAATATGTCATTTAACTAATATGCATTCATCTGAACATAGAGAACAATTGAGTTAGTAGTTGGAATTAGATGAGATAAAAGTGCCTGGACAGAACTTTTTAGAAGTAATGCTTACATATTAACAGCTTGTTGAGCTGCCTTTTTCTGTTATTTTATTTATTTATTGTTTTTGAATTTGAAATAAAGTTATTTAAAACTTTAATAAATTAATTTAATAAATTAATTTTTCTTTGCTTCAAATTCACCTTGAAATCAGCAGTTTATAATGGGACTGCTATTTAAAGGCAAGCTGTTGGACTTTAGTGGACATTTGGATTTTTTTAAAGTTAGGTTTTTACATAAAATTAAATATGTCTCAATTTACAAGTTAAAGACCAGACCAAACCAAACAACAACAATAAAACTCAAGGCTATAAACCTTAACAAAATCCTCTCTTAGAAAATAAAGGCACTCTCAGTAACTGTCAAATTGATAATAAGAAGTCTTTTTGAGGGAGAATTAAATGGTGGGAGGGAAAATAGTTAACAGGGAGAATAATCACAGAAACTATTTACTGTGGAAACTGAAATACACACCGCTAGCCAAAATACATTCCAAGAAAGAAGAGTCACACAGAGATTCTGTGTGTTATTTTAGCTAATTTGAAAGGGCTATATAATATTCTTTGGCATTGTTTTGGTGGACTGAAATGTTCATTCAAGGTAGGGAAGAAAACTCAAAGGAAAAGTGGAGGTTCTCTTTCAAAAAAAGTCACTCAAAAAAAAAAAGTGTAGTGATGCTGCTGCTTGGAATATAGGCAGCATACTTTCCTAAAAACAACTAAAAGAACAAGTACATTAAACAATAAATATGCCTCAGTCCAGATTATGGTCAGGTAAAAGAAATGGGGAAAACTGGGGGGGGGGGGGCGGTGAGGGGCTAGAGGATGGGGGTACCGATTAAGGAGGAGAGAATGAGGGAGGACATACCGATAGTAACAAAGAATTTAAAAAAGCAGATGTGCCAAGCAAGACTCTGATCTATAGGAGAGAGAGGGAACCCTGGGGAAAGAAGAGGTGGTGGCAGAAATCACTGTAGACTCTCAGTGGAATCTAAAGTGGAAGGATTAGAAGTAAAGTGCTCTTTCTCACTTGAGCTTTGAGTGTTTACCACTCTTTGAATTGTTACACACTAATTAGTAGCATAGGGCAATTTGTAATGTGTTCACTCTTTAATTTAAACCTTAATATTTATTCATTTGCTCCTGGGTGTTGAAGGTTTTATATATCTATTCGCAGCTAATCTTCTTTGGAGCTAGTACCTTAAAGTTTCTTTTACATTCTCATCTCCTGTGACAGAAGTCCCATCACCACCTTCTCTGGAGTTGAAAGATGCCTTACATCTTTTATAAATAAAAGAGGAATCCTTCTAGAAGCATTCTCTTTATTCCAGAAAGACCAGTAAGAACCAGAGTAGTTTCAAGGCTTAAGCCAGATTTGGTTTTGAGAATAGATAACATGGAAGAAATCACAAATCCTCTCTGCAAGCTATTCAAATGGTGATGGATACACTTGGCATTCCTTATAAGTATGTGTAAACATTTTTAGTATGTACAATAGAAAGATGTTGTAAAACTAATAATGAATATGTAAAAAAAATAATTTTTGTATAAAATTGTTGTAAGAATTTTTGTTAGGAAGGAAATTAACTGAAGTACTTTAACATTTTAATACTGGTACTTCTGACACCTGTATCAGGTAATAAATTGTTTAACTGCCATGTCTTTATAAGGATCTTTTAAAATAGTAGCAAATCAATCTATCAGGTTTATTAATAGTAGGCTGTATCCCTAGTGAATGCAGAGCTGAAACATGACCATGTATCCACTGCGTTATTCTACTGGTATGAGCTGGCTGTGAGCTCTTTTTGCACACTTCTCTGAGAAATGGGGAAAATTCTCTTGTAAGCTAGGAAAACTCAGGAGTTAATTGTATGTATTTTCCGGTTTCAGTTTATAGTCCATTTCCAGCAAAGGCCTGCTACGATGTTCTTCACTACCATTCGGAATGTGTTCTGGTGCATGTTTTTGTTTTTACATGGTAGAGAGGGAGCTGGAAGAAGTAATTTCATGTCTTTTCAATTTAGTTCAAATTAAAGATCAGTATTTTTCTCTTCAAACGTTTGAATGGAGGAAATGCTTAGGAAGAGGTCACCTGAATGGGAATGTTATGGCGGCAATTAACATACCAAGCGGAGGTTGCTGGGTGACACCAATAAAGTAAACAATTTATTGAAGTATATCATCCCATCCAACTCTGAGGTTCTGGTCATAGAAATTGGCCATTTGGGGAAGATTTCTCTGTATTTGTGATTAGTATAAAGCAGTGGTTCTCAAATCTATCAGAAAATCCCCTCTTTTTATAAAAATCATTTGTAATGACTCCTTTAATATGGTGAAATAAAATTTATAAATAATTAAAAAAAACTAATATAATATCCTAATTCTATTATAAAGGATAGATAAGAGAGAAACAGTTTACAATAAAAATGTTACATATTTTAGCACCTAAATGCTGAGGCACAATTACTCTAGGCTATCTCTAAATGCACCTAGGGGGAGAAATACCCTCTGCTTCCCTGAGAAATGTAATAAAGCAGGGGTTCTTAACAAGGGGTCTGTGAGCTTGAATTGAAATTCAAAAAAAAAATTATTCTTGTGGGGGATGTGTTGGTACAGGTGTGATATATTTATTAAATAATACACAGTATAGTGTGGACTTAGTAAGGGGTCCGTGGTTTTCACCTGACTGGCCAAGGGGTCTGTGGAACAAAAAACGTTAAGAACTCCTATAATAAAGTAACCTGACTATGCCTTCCAGGTTTGCCTTGGATATTTTTCTGGTTTTTGTCATTTTTACCATTTTGTTTCCTTCGAATTCCTAAGTGAATGTAAGAATAGAAATGGCTGAATTTATGCCATCCGTTCTTTCAGTGAGGTTTCAGGCATGTGATTTTGGACTTATAGGTGACTTATCTGGAATATGCACACTTAGTACACCACTTAGACCTAAGTCATGGACTTCTGAATCATGAAGTAGTCAGTTTTTACCCAAGGTAATATTAAATGATTCCTGGCTGAACATTTGTAATGATAATATAGGATGTTTATGTGGTGTATCTGGAGTCTTTACTTCATAGCATTGTATTCCCTATATATATATAGAGAGAGAGTAAACAATTTATTGAAGTATATCATTCATACATGAACATACATAAACTATAAGTGTTCCGTAAACACCGTGAACTTACAAAACAAACATGCATAACATCATACAGGGCTCCTACATATCACTGTCCCCAAACACCCTGCATTGTTTTGAAACATTTGCTAACAAATCATGAAAGAGCATCGTCAAAGTATTACTACTAACTATAGTCCGTATCTTCCTCCCCTATACAATTTTTTAAGGATTTATTTATTTATTTATTTATTTATTTATTTATTTACTTTTATTCATTTTTACCCCCCCCACCCCATTTTTGCTGTTTCTGTGTTCATTCACTGGGGAACTCTCTGTGTCTGTTTCCTGCTCTCTCTTCTCATCCTTCTCCTCCTGTCTTCACTGGGGTTCGATCCTGAGAATCTCTGATGTGGGAGAGAGGCGTCCTACTGCCTGTGCCACCTTAGTTCCTGGTTTTTTGGTGCATCTCGTCTTGGCTTTCCCTTTTGTCACTCTCCTGTTATGTCATCATCTTGCTGCATGACTCGCGAGGGCTGATGGCTCATCTGTTTGTGGGGCCTGGCAGCACACTTCTGCATGGGGTCTGGCGGCTCATCCGCTTGCGGGGCCTGGTGGTGCACCCGCTCATGGGCCTGGTGGCCCACACACCTTCTATATTTTTCTTTTTTTCATTTTTACCAGGAGGTCCCGGGGATCGAGCCCAACCCTCCATATGGGAGACGGACGCCCAACCATCCGAGCCACATCTGTCCCCCTGCTATATCTCTTAAGGTTGACCAAAGATACCCAAAGTTACAGTCTTTTCCCATACAGGATGGTCATATAATAAATCAGGCTTAGCTTATCACCAGCATTCTAAAAACCGGACCTAGGGAGAAAAACTAGGTCTGGGGATACATGCATGGTTTCTAATATGTTTAGCCTACCCTGATTATCACAAAATCAGGTCAGTGAGAATATTTGCAACCCAATATATTTTTGAAAAAACATTATTTTTTTTTTTAAATCTAAGACTAGAATATAAACCTTCTCCAAAGACACATTATATCCAAGGCAATATTATGATTATTTACTGAAATGTAATCTTTTGACACAGAATGTCAAGTATTGCCCATAAGATGTATGAAGTTACAATATTTTATTGGGAAACTAAATTATGTATCTATACTTTCAACAATAAAGTGAAAATCAAGGTTAAGTAGCTTCACTTCTTTAATCCGGCAAGGTAAATGAAAGAGCAATTATGTACTTTAAAAATAAAAATTAAAAGTTAACTGGAGTCCTTGCTTCAGCACCACATAGACTAAAATGGGAATGATACAGAGCATGCCCCTGTGTAAGGATGACACACAAATTTGTGAAGCATTCCATATTTTTTCAAATATATTTAAAAAAAGTTAACTGGAAAGTTAGGATAATACAGTAAAAGAAGAAGGAAGTCATAATCATGCACATGAGATTAAATTTAGGATATAACTTTATGATGGTATCCTGTTAAAATAAAATTAAAATTGTAGCTTAAAATATTATTAGTAATAAGTATGTGGCTTTTGAAATACTCCACTTCCTGTGGCAAACTATAAAATAGTATCCATATACTATGTTAGCACCAATAGCAGTTAGGATATTTTAATTACGTTAGAGACTGTATGGCATGAAGGTTAAAAGGTGAACTCTAGAGGCAGTGTCTGGGTTTGAATCCCAGGTCTTCTATGTATGGGCTGTGTGAGCTTGGGCAAGTCACGTAACCTCTTTGACCTAAAAAAAGAGATAATAATAATAATACCCACCTCTCCTGAAGTTGTGGTGGGGATTAAATGAGTTAATGTGCACAAAGCTTTAAGAGCCATGCCTGGCACAGAGTTAATGCTAAACACGGGATCAGTTACAGTTACGTTACATGTAAGTGTGCACAGCCAGCCTCCTGGTTATCCATCTGTGCAGTGTTCACATCTGCCTCTAGGTCATTATCCCTATACCTCTGATTGAGTGGACACAGCCACCTGTTTTGACCCAGATGTGTCCCAGAATGGACGTCTATCTTAGAGTGGGTTTCCTAGAGTCCTAGGAAAATGATTTATTAGGAAGTTTGTTCAAGAAAACTGGTAGGACAGTGTGAAGGCATGACCAGGAAGGAAGCATGCTCAGCAAGGGAGTGATCTCAAGCAGAGTCCCAGGAAGATAACTGGCTCAACTTTGTGGGGTCCCAGAGGCAACATAGGTCACACCTAGAGGTGTCCAGATTAGGCCAAAGGAGCTGGAATGATTATATTCTACCCCCAACTCCTTGAGCTTTCAGCTCCCAGGGAGATGTGAATTCACGGGCACTGTTAGGTATGCTAGTGGTCATGGACAGGAAGACTTTGTTTGGGGTTGTTCTAGGTACATTAGGTTTCTATATCTATCATAAGCGAGTTGTAAGCTTTCATTTTGCTCCATATGTTTTGGTCACTTCTCAAATGCATACACGATTTGCTTTTAAAATGGATTCTGAAAGAAAATAATGTGCATAGGATACAGTTTCATAATTTAACTTAATATGCAACCACACCATGTTACGGTGTGTTTAATTTGACTGCTTAGTTTCTCCCTGAGCATATTCAGGAATGTTCATCCCGGAGCATAGGACAGTGCCAAGACCCTTCCTGCACAAGTGTAGGCTGGAATGAAACTCTTATCAGTTGAGGCATATGGCATACCTGATACTGTGTGCCAGACTCCTTAAGATTTAATCCTCCTGCATTTAATCCTCACAGCACACATATGAGTTAGGCTGCATCCTACTTTTAAGGCTAGGGAAATGGAAGTTCAAAGAGGTTAAGTTAAATGCCCAAAGCTACACAGAGCTGGAATTAAAGCTGAAGTCAAAGCCTATATTGTTTGCTAGTTCCTGTTATATAGGAGACTGCAAATATCCTTTATATCCTGAATTTGGGTTGGCATTTGGAGACAGAATCTTCTGTCTTTGAGCCACTATTGCTTTTTAGTGTTACTGAATTATGAGAGTGGGAAAAGCATGCGTGTGGGTGGGGATGGGGGTGGAAGGGGTTGAGGGAGTGGAAATATGTGTAAGAGAGAGAAAGAAAGATAAAGAGAATTAGCCTAATTGACAATTGTTAATAAACTTTATTTCTCTGACCAGTGTAGAGCACAATGATAAGTTGTAGAGCATTGCCTGGAAGTTATCTACCTTTTTTGTTAATCACAGTTATAAACACAATATATTGCTTTTCAGTGTAAAGCAGCAAACTCTTTAGAAATGAAAAATGGTACCTCTGGGTAAAGGATTAAGCAAAGAAATGCATTGATCTCCTTCTCCTTTCTCAGAAGCAGAGTAATGCTCATGCCCTCATTTAGTCCAGTCCGTGTACACCTGCGTTTTATTGATTCAGAGTCATCGACTCGATTGGTTTCATGACAATTGTTTAAATGCAGAGAAATTCGACTGGGGACTGATTCTTTAGAATGCTTCAGGATGTGATACTTTATTTGCTAGTAGGAAATCCAGTTGAATCTAAATATCATCATTGATGTTGACAAGGCAGGAATGATCTTAGAACTTCTTTTTGTTTTATCAGACCAGCAGAGAAAGACGTCTACAAGACGAATTCCGCTCTCAGAGGGGAATGAGGAGCTGCTGTACAACATAGAAACCTTATTTAGGGCCTTGATGGTTTACCTTACTCCAGCCCTGAAGAGTAACTCTATTTATTCTGGGGCCCACTGCGATTGGCAGAATAAAATTCTGTAATTTACCCTTTTGGCAGCTGCCACTTACTCTACCAGAGCCGTGGCATTTCCCATGTTGCTGCGGATCAGAGTTTCCCCTGTTTATTCTGTGCTTCCCAAAGACTACATGGATTTCCTGCTATTTAGGTACATTTCTTAGAAATGTACTTCAAATAGCCTCATGGTTTATGATGACTACAGCCTAGGAAAACAGAAAAATGTTTCTATTTAAGCTAATTGTAAATGCTTGGTATGATCTTTAAAAGCATACAGACAGTTTTTAGGCAAAGTACAGCTCATTGCATAGGGACTTTAAAAGTGGCTTTTAGGCTTAGGCTCAAGTCAGCTTCAAAAAGGAAACTGCAATTGTCTGCTGTTACACCCTGGGAAAGTCCCTTTGGAGCATTACAGTGCTTGCTATTCCTTCTATATAAGTCCTTTAGTGAGTTAATTTTGCACAGTGCAGGCTTGCTATTATTGAAAAAATGTTTCCAGTTTCTAGAATAAGAAAAAAAAAAAAAAACCCATGGTATTATCAGTAATAATGAAATAATAACAAATACAAATATTGGTGTCCTCTGATCAACAATTATGAACAATAGAGTCACTTGTTAAGCAACAAGTACCTGGTTAGTTCCTCCTTAAAGAAGAGTGAGGTTAAGAATTTTTCATATAAAGTGGTGTGCTATATAAAAGCACAATGCATGTATTAATGACATACTTTTAATATGTGAAGAGATATACATAAAACTGTGACTAAAATGTTTAAATTATTCCTTACTAAAGAGATTATTTTAAGCGGCCTTAAAATTCTACCATTAAAAAAGGAAAGTTCTCGGTTGAGAAAGGGCAAGTGTTAAAATTTTCCTTTTCCAACTTCATAAAACTTTTTCATTTCCCCTTGTACTTTGTCACAGCATAAAGAAAGAAATCCCTGTGGTATAAGAAACTAAAAACATGAAGCAAAATTTTTCATAAGCTGAGTAAGAAGTAGGGGTTTTATTCAGATATCAAGCTCAAAGAAACTGTGTTGAATAAAGAATTAAGGATCAGTGCTATTTGATTATCCAAGGACTAAAGCTAAAAGTATCTTAGAAGCAGATGTTGCATGTCAATATATGATTCTTAATTGTAGCAAAACTGTCCCTCAGAATCCATTTTCTCTTTCTAAATAGAATGCTTAATTTTTACCTGGGTACATTGATACCTAGAATAAAGACTTTAATTCCCAATCAGCTTGCAGCTAGGTGTGGCCATGTGACCAGCCAGGTTCTGACCAATGGGCAGCAATGTGGCCATGACAGCTGGAATGCAAGCACCCATCTTGGATTGGGAGGTAGGAGCTGCATGCTGGGATTGGCAGAGCAACAACGTAGACAGAACCTGGGTACCAGACATCATGGAATGCCAGACCAAATCTGGGCTGATGACCGCTATTCTTGATTTTTGTTATAATTATAATTATTTTAATGGCTAGAATAACCTATTGTGGCTAATCAACTTATTTTCAGGTTTTCAGTTACTTGGAGTTGAAGCTATTCCTGACAAATACATCAAAGTATTTTTTCTTTTGACCACTTGAAAAATGATTTTGTGTAAATTCCTATGGATAATAAAGTTTTATGGCTCATTCTCAGATCAAAACAGCATTGAAGCCCTGTTTTACAACAAGACCCATGTGTCAGACCTCAGTGATCAGAGAACTCAGTTGGGCAGTTCAGGTGAGTGAGCCTGCCTTCTGAAAAGAGAGACCACCTATCCCAAGGTTCATCAGGACCTTGTCTTCAAGAACTTATATTGTCTGTCACCTGAAGAAATAAAACAACCAGCAGGTATATTGGGAGCTAAGTGGTAAGAGAGTTCCATGAAATGTTTTGATATGAAAATGGGCCTACATTTTCCAAAAGGAGCAGGCAGGATTGAGTTCCGAGGATCGAGTGTGGCGGTGGTGGTGATGATATCGGTGTCCATTTCCTCCTGTTGCCACAGTTACAGACTGTGTGCCTAACCACATGTCTCATGTGTACCCAATCAGTCATCATGGGAAGTAGAGGACAAACTCAAAGCCACCTGTGACCCAAAGCACAGACCTCCTAAAATAAGACACATTAATTCTGTTTTGGTCCATATGAAAATCTGCCCAGACAGATGGCTTGGCCTAAGTAGGAAACAAATTTAAGCTTGTAAAAATGCTTAGAATGAAGCAGGTTTACTTGGAATAAGCTTCCTAAATGGAACTTTGCATTCCTTTTAAAGTTTATCAGCATACAAACCTGAACTTCTCATTGGCGCTTTCTAATGAGATCTAGTGCTGTTTCTCCTCTACTTATTACAAACTATATGTTTATGTGACTACCAGACCCCCTACAAAGCATTTGACACAATAATTGATTTTGGAGAGTTGTAAATGGTTCTGGCTGGCATGTATTTGAATATGGTTTTAACATCCATGTTGTACATGATATTTTGAGCACTGTAGGAAAAATGTCATTTTCTTTTCCTGGTAAAGTTAAAAATGTTTCTCTTATTTTTAAGCATGTTGGTTTTTTTTGCAGATTTTTTCTTGTCTTTACTGATGTTTGCAACACTTCTCAATTTATTCTATCTGTGAATCCATCAGCTGACTAATTGCTGCCTCTTCTAGATTAAGGGAGATGCTATGATAATAATATTTTAGTTACATGCTACTTTTCCAGGAAGTTCAAATTATATTTACAGGAGACATTTTATTAAATAATGGCATCCATGTGAAGTAAAGAATTTTTCAGTTAGAGAACATTTCACCACTAGTATGACTTATTTTCAATAGAAGAAAATATTTCTGTGATTTGGGGTTTAAGTATATCTGTTATTAGGTATTCCTGTTGTTCTAAGCCATTAATTAAGTTGTCACAGTAACCTCTGGTGGTTGTATAATGAGAGAGGGGGGAGTGGTCAGATTAAATTGATAAAAGAGTTCTTTTTGAGTTCCTTCTTGGCCCCAACATTGAGGTCTTAATTATTGTGAAGTGGCTAAAATCTAATAAAGTTAGAGGAAGAAAGGAAAACAGGAGAATCAGGTAAAATGAATTATTAAGAATGATAAAATGTTTACCATAGTATTTCTTTTTTTTTTTTTTTTTTTTTTTTTTTATTGCACATCACTCCTTTATTATACTGATCTGGAAAAAAGTTAGTACGGTTATGTTCAAACTGAGTACTGAGCCCAAGTGGTTGGGCCAAGCAACTGGAACATGATTCAGAAATTGGACACAGCGAACGACACATTTTGACATGATCAAGAGGCATTTCACTGTCACAAAACAGTGGAGGGACACTCCACATAACAGTGGAAAGTGGGATTCTAAAATACTCAGCAGGATGAACTCCTACACCTTAGAACTCAAAGAGCTTACCCCACAGTGGTGTAAGGAACGGCATATTTTCTGATGACCACATGTGGGACTATTATTTCAACTGCCACTAGAAACCCCAGAGAGTTTTTGTATTATTTATATACATTTTGGAAAAGTAAATGCAACACATAAACATTCAAGGTTGATCCCAACCTTCTAGAGCCAGCTCCTCTGGGGTCAGGGAGGAAATAAGTCATTGTTTTGTTTCTTAAATCTCCATGAAAATTACATTCATCTTCCATTGGAATGACTAGAGCAGAGCCCCCCAGATAAGGAATGCTGACTAAGGAATAGTACAAGCTCCTGGGAATAGGCTCTTGCTTCCCCTCATTGGTCATGCCTAAGCATAGTTCCTCCCTATCTCGTGCTCAAGCAGGTCCTCGGTAAACAAGGGACTCGCAAAAACCCCAGGGTCACTACCTAGGTCCTGGACCTGGACCCATGCCCCAGAGGAGCCATTCTGACCAGATTGTTTGAGTGGAGTGGGTGCAGAAGACTAAATGGCTGAAATGAAAATGGGAGCCACTGGTCCCCCATCTGCAGCTACAACTTAAAATGCCTACAGATGTGGTCAGTGTGACAAGTGTAGGAGAGAGGTATAGAGGAAGGGGATGGGCAGGGAGGGTGTTGCTTGGGATGGTAGTCTGCTCGCCTTTACTTCTTGGCCTTGCCCTGGGCAGCCACAGCTTCCATGGCCTTACGCACAGTCTCTTCATCCCCTAGGAACTGCATGGGCTTGATTGGCTTCAAGTTCTTGTCCAACTCATAGACAATAGGAATACCAGTAGGCAGGTTCAGCTCCATGATAGCCTCTTCAGAGAGACCTTCAAAGTGCTTGACAATGCCCCGAAGGCTATTGCCATGTGCTGCAATCAATACCCGTTTCCCCTCCTTGATCTGGGGAACTATTTCTTCATTCCAAAAAGGCAGGGCTCTGGCAATAGTGTCCTTTAGACTTTCACAGGAGGGAAGCTGATCTTCAGTGAGGTCTGCATACCTGCGATCCTTACTGATGTTGCTGTAGAAGGGATGGTCAGGCTCCATTGGTGGTGGTGGGACATCATAGGAGCGCCTCCAGATCTTAACCTGGGCTTCGCCATGCTTGGCAGCAGTTTCTGCTTTATTGAGGCCAGTCAGACCCCCATAGTGCCGCTCATTGAGGCGCCAAGTCCTCACTACTGGCAGCCACATCTGGTCAATGGCTTCCAGCACGGTCCACAGGGTCCGGATTGCTCTCTTCTGCACGGAGGTGAAGCAGATGTCAAACTCATAGCCAGCATCTCGCAGCGCCTGCCCGCCGCGCTTCGCCTCCTCATGCCCCGCTGGGCTCAGGTCGGCGTCGTACCAGCCGCTGAAACGGTTCTCCAGGTTCCAGGCGCTCTCGCCGTGCCGGATCAGCACCAGCTTGTAGGCGGCCATAGCGACGGCTACGAGATGCGGCGCACACTGGGGCTTGCTGAGATTCTGGAGTCGCGGCCAGCCTCCCGACTGCGCCTGCGCGCTCGCGCCCCACCACCCGGCTTCCGCGCACTTTTTAGACCAAATCTTTCCACTTGCTCGGAACCACCCCCATAGTATTTCTTCTTTTAAAATATGGTTCATCAATCTTTCTACTTATTCTAGAAGCCTGCAGACCAAGAGATTCTTTGTAAAAATGGGGGAAATGAGAACCCATTTTGATTACTGAATATGTAGATTTTATTTTATTTATATATATATATATATATTTTTAAAAGGTGCTTAGATTACCTAAATATTTTTTAAGTCGTGTTGTACTGCAGCAACCAAGATTGTGCTTGGTAAAACACAGAAATGAATTGATCTCTTCTGTAGCTAATCAGCGTTTTTACTGACTCTCCAAATGCTGCAGACCTTTGCATTGGCGGGTGCATGAGGAACCACAGCTCCATGTTAGGCTTTTTGTTAATCTTTAGTTTTGAATGTCAGAAATTAAATGTCACTTGTTAGCAACTCTACTTTTGCAACTTAGTTCAAGAAAAAAAAATGATTATGCTCTTGGGCTCTGTGATAATTTAAAGCTGGGTAAATCCCAGAAGATCTTGTCCTTAGAGCTTATCCATTCCTGTGCATATAAACCCACTGTATGTGGGACCTTTTGAATAGATTCAGTTAAGGCACTTTCCTTTTGATTAGATCACTTCAGTAAGACATGACCCAGGTGGGCCTTAATCCTCTTACTAGAGTCCTTTATAAACGAAGGAATAAAGAGACACAGAGACAGAAAGAAGGCTGCAGAGACAGAGAGGAACTCACTAAGCAGAGAGAATGCCACATTTTAAAAATAAAAGCAACATGGCCCAGAGAAGAAGGCAGGGACCGGCAGGGCAGCCATTGCACCTGCAACATGGCAGGGGTCCAGGATCTCCAGCTGGTGAGTTTGGGGAGAGTGATTCACCTGATGCCTTGATTTGGACATTTTCACAGCCCCAAAATAAGAAACTTTTAACCTAATACATTCCCATTGTAAAAGCCAACCCATTTCTGGTATTATCACCCCAGGAACTGTTAGTTTACAATGCATTTAGACAATAGTCTAAATAGTGTAGATCATGTAGGCTCCTGCTGACTTTAGTTTGAGAGCTGACAGTTGCTTATTATGCAATTAAAATTATGATCATCCTAAAGATTTTGTGATACTTAACAGGATTTCTCAATGATATTTGGCATCTAAATTTATGTACTGTCTCACTTCCTAGACCCTTTTATTAATTAGCTTATTATTCATTTATAAATTGCCTTAATGGTGGAGAATTGAATGTATAAACATGAGACAGGTACAGCCATCTAATTCAGAGAGAAGAAGAAGATTATGGCAGATTTTGAAAAATGGAGTTTTTGTATTTGTACTTCAGTTGCTCGCCAGGAAACTGAAGAACATGCTTTGATTAGTTTGATCCACTGTTACCTTAGGTTGTTGTATTTATAGGAGGGGGTTTAGGCTGTGGTGCTAGGCTCACCCAGGGCTCTTAGATGCAGACTGTGTGGGTCCATTGAGGCTGACAGCTGCATTAGGCCTTCCTTGTTACCAGCAACAAGACCGAAAGCTCATGTGGGACCCCTGACGATTAGAACAGAGCTACCCAAATTTCATCTGGTTTTTGTCAAATATACATATGACCTTTGTATTTACACAATGTTTTCCCCTTAAGCCAACTCAATTTTGTTAATAGAATAAATTATTTTAAAAGGAAATTATGTATTCCTGGCACAAATTAGAAAAATCAGGTTCTTTTCCTAAAATAGATAGTATCTCTAAAAATAAATAAGATGAAAACAAAACAAAGTATAAAATTCTAGCTGTGTTACCTGGAGGCTCAGTTACCCAAAGAACTCCTTTTTAAATGGGTATTTTGAGAGATGTTAAAGACCTACTAACATGAAACTGAGATTTTTCTCCTTGATTTTAGGAAAACCTTTCTCTCTACCTGAGTTTTCTAAATGTACCATTACCACCTAAAACGATGTCCCTGACCACTTGTGGAGATATCCCATACCTGAGGAATACTGGATGAAGGAAACAAAAAATCTCAAATAGCCCAATTCACTCACTCACTCACTCACTCACTCACTCACTCACTCACTCACTCACTTACTCGTTAATTCATTCAACTTACTATGTGCCAAAACCTGTTTATTCAGTGTTGAGCAAAACACACAAAATACCTGCCCCTGTTGACTTATAGTCAAACACAGATCTCACCTCTCCACCTGTACTGTCTACATCCAATTCTGCTCCCTCTAGCTCTTCTTGTCCCAGATTTTCCCTCTTTGCTACTGGACTACAGTGTAACTTATTCTGGGCACTAGAAACTCCTTAGGGTCCTTTTTCTCTTCTGACATCAGCCTGGTACTTTTGTTTAAGGCTCAGCCTTGAAATACACCTTGAAGCTCTGCTCATTCCCTACAGACAGATCTGCTCCAGGCTTCTGGCAAATTTGAATAGTATATCAAGTTTCCTATGCAGTTCCCGAAATCCTTGCATGATCAGCGGGGCAGGGAAGCCAGGAGGCACAGAGACCTGGTTAATCTTTTCTTTGTGCTACTGTTTCATAGCAAGTTAGATGGTTCTAATCCCCAGATGTGTTCTGAAGCTTTCAAATATGCAATCAGGCCACATCAATTATCTAAACATTACCTGGTTAGCCATTTCACTGATAGCAGTTAACACAAAAAATATTTGCTAAAGCTATTTGATAGACTAGCAAGCACTTTTCTAGGTTTCCATGTAAATATCTTGTCTCCAGTGTTATTACCAAGACTCAACATGTCTTCAGATTCAATACCTGAGAACTCCCAATTAATTCCCCATTGTCTTCATAGAAATTAATCACAGTGTAGATTATCTGATGTCATGGGAATTTAATAACAGAGATTTTGGCCTCATGTTTCATTAGTCTATAGGAGAGCAATCTGTGGCCAAGACTAGCTGTGCTAATAACACTCCCCTCCCCCCATCTTTATTGGGACAAATAGAAAGAGTTTTCTGTAGTTAGAATATGGAATTCCCGTATTCCATTTGTTGTTCTGACTGAACTTCAGTGAAATTATATAAAGTACTTTGATAAGAGGGTGTACCTGTTCCATTATCCTTCTAAATTTAGATATAAATTTTGACATCCGCTGGGGAAGAAAAAATCTTGAAAACTCTGATGAAAGCAAACCCATGAACAAATTTAAAAAGTAATGTCAATGTTAGATTCCAGGAAAGAAAATCTATTTACAGTGTATACTTGGAATATTTAGAAACAATACTAGGAAATATGAATGTGCTAGAACGAATGAGTAATAAGTGTTTTTTAAAGTTTGTAAATAGCATCAGTGATCATATATCTGTGGTTATACTTGAAAGTAAAACTGTGTTGCTTTAAAAAAATCTTTATTGCACATATCTTCAGTTGTGAATTCCACTAGGACCATATATAAACGTATGCATCTGCTAGAGTCATGTGCTCCTTGGATAGTCTGTAAAAATGCAAACTGAAAAGACTGATTTTCTTTCCTTTTATTTAGTATTTTTCTCTCAGTGATCACTTTATGGGAGATTTTACTGGCTGCACTTTTGTACTTTACTAATGATAGTAATTTGGAGATGAAATCTTTGAAAATCTTGGCATGCAAGTCAGGAGGTGACAGTTGCATAGCTTAGATTGAAAAGACAATAAATATATGTTTGCTGCCAGATTATCCATCAACTTAATGCAATTCTGTAATTTCTTGCTCTGGGATGATTGAGTGTTTCTAATAAGAATTTTTAATTCTGCCATCTTGCTTTCCAGTGTGCATGACCTTATGTATATTGTACCCTGCTGCTTTTGAGAGTGTTGTGAAGATGGAGGGAACTTTGACACTGGGTGGAATTTCCTTTGAGTTCCTCAGGAGAAACTAATGAAGACATTTCTCTGGGACCATCCCAGCACATACCTGGCAGGCTTTGGAGCCTTGCCCTCCTCTGAGCTATAGAAATGCCAGTGGAATACAATATCAGACAAATAATGCCAAGAGAATATGCCAAGAGAATATTTTTGTTACAGATAGCTGTGGAAAAAGGACAATTTACAGGATAGAGTAGTGTGGTGGTTTGAAGTTATATGTACCAGATAAGCATGCTCTTATAGCGAATCCATTCCTGGGGATGTAAACCCATTGTAAATAGGACCTTTTGATGAGGTTACTTCAGTTAAGAAGTTATGGCCCACCTCAATCACAATGTGTCTTAATCCTATTACCGGAGTCTTTTATAAACAGAATGAATACAGAGAGAGAGAGAGAGAGAGAGGAGTTATGGAAGCAAGAAGCTGAAATCAGTGAAACCTGAAAGAGAAGGGAGAGACCAGCAGACCCAACAATGAGCCTTGCCTTGTAACAGAGAAGCCAAAAATTGCTGGCAGCTGGTCTTCGGGAAGAAAGCATTGCCTTGATTTGGACATTTTTTTGGCCTCAAACTACAAGTTAATAAATTCCCATTGTTTAAGTTGAACCATTTCATGGTGTCTGCTTTGAGTAGCCTAGTAAACGGAAACAAGTAATTTCTTAATAATTCTCTGGAAAGGCAAGGAATGACTTTCCCAGCTCTAGTTCCTTACATTAAAGCCTGAGCTTCCTATGGGCATATCATAACAATAATTTCTGGCACCATAGCAGTATCTCCAATTATAACAGCCACATTTATAGAGTCATCTATGAATAGGAAGGACATAAACAAGGGCATAAAAGTCACAAGTATTTTGAAATAACATTTAGTACATATTTATTTTTCTCATGGGCAAAGGTAAACCTATTCATCATAGAAATTTCAGAAAATTCCATAGGCTCTCTTAGACTAACATGAAAAAATGTTTATAATAAATGCCAAAGATCAAAGAGTTAATTTAATTGTAATGCCTTTCAGTTTAAAACAAAGAAGGTAAACTCTTGGTTTATCAAATCAAGAAGGATATTAATTTCTGCTCATAGACATCAAGCAAAATTTGAATTATTTAAAAAATATTATACTTTCAGGTAGTATAAAGATTTTTGTTTTTAATTTTTTTTAGGTATCTAAAAATGTACATAGGCTAATATTAATCTAGGTATCAGAATTCTTGGTGTGTAACATCCTCTTTATTTAAAAATGAATATGATAGAAGTTCACTACATGATTAAGAAATAAAGTATTAATTCACACATAAAGAAATAAATACTGTAAGCATGTAAGAATTTAAATTAGGGGTGTTGAAGATAGTTGATTAAATGTAGTTGGGGTAACTCACTCCTGGGTCAGACTTAAGAGAGGCTTTACCTGCAAATTAATAGTGTATATTTTGATGACATTTGCCTTAAATATTTTCAAAGAATCCTTCAGTTGTCCTTGAAAATTCATTGCCAGTGAGGGATTCGCTGAAGGATAAGAGAGACAAATGACATCGAAGGCAATTTTGTGCTCATTACCAATCAAAGTTTGTTTTATTTCATTGGATTCTTAGCCTGGTTTTCCATTTTTCTTTATAATATCTGAAAATCCTGGAAGGGCAAATGAAAGTACTCTTGAGCTATTATATAAGCTAAAGGGGTGCTGATGCAAAGTATCAGAAATCAGTTGGTTTTTATAACGGGTATTTATTTGGGGTAGAAGCTTACAGTTACAAGGCCCTAAAGATTCCAATTCAAGGTTACTTCCTCATCAAAGTCTGTTGCCACGTGTTGGAGCAAGATGGTGGGTGACCTCTGCCTGGTCTCTCCTTACTTTTTCCTCTTAAGGCTCCGTGGGTCCAACTTCTTCCGATCTCAGCTGTAGGCTGGCATAGGGCTCCTCTCTCTCTCTCTCTCTCTGGGCCTTCTCAGCTTCTCAGGGCTCTGGTCTCTTCAGCGGCAAACTAACAGGCAAATGGCTCAGCTCTCACTGGGCCTTTAGCTGTTTGAGCCTTCTTTCTGTCACAAGGCAGAACCAAAATGACCAGGTTCTCTCCTCTTCCCTATCTTCTTCTGTGTGTGTCTGTTTCTATCAGCCTACCAAATGTGTAAAGACTCAACCCTGAGTCATGCTCTACTGAAGTGGTCAAATCAAAGCCCTAATCTTGATTTAATCAAGGAAACATATAACCTTTGAATTTAATACACTTAAAGGGTATTATGCCCAGAGGAGCAGACCAGTTTATGAACATAACCAATATCTTTTTTGGAACTCATAAATAATATCAAACTGCTACAGCTATGATTTTAAATTCCAAATTAGAAGCCCCTTTGAGGTAAGATGGCAGAGAAGCATACTGGAAGCTTAGCTGCCCTTTCTTAAATCTCTTCTAAAATAACCCCCAAAATAAACAAATAGAACAAACCATTTAAAATAGCTCTACTAATTTAGGAAAAGATCTGGGAAGTCTTTGCTGACTTAGGCCTGCTCTGCTTCAACAGGGTACAAATACGAAGAGCCGTGATCAGTCAGGAATTGTATTAAGTAACAGAAACTAAAAAAATAGGGGCCACTGGAGAGCTTAAGCTACATAGTAGACCAGGAATAAGTGGAGGAAGTTTTTTTACAAGGAGAAAAAGCACAAAGAGAAACAGAAATTGGAGGGCATAACCCCAAAGATGTCAACTTTGAGATAAGTTTCTAGTTTCAGACATTTGGCTTGACTTCAGTTTTCTTTCCATGACAATTCACAGTGTCCTTTCTGTAATATTTTTCTTCACTTAGTTTGTGTGGGTTTCTTTTTCTTGGAATAAATTAAACCTAATGAAGACAGAAATATATTTGAATAATATATCATTTTCTACTAGAGGAATGAGATCAACATTTAAAAAGGGAGGCATTATTAATGTTATATCTTTTTAAATGACAATTTAAAATCAGGAAAAACACATTCCAACTGTCTTCTTCTTGCATGATAAACATCATTATTCATGTTTGAAAGTAGAATTGTAGGATTGATTAACGAAATGTCTTTAAAAATGAAAATATCTTTGATGTTAGTGCCAATTGTCTTAATCTACTGTTATCTATATTTACTTACTCTACTATTATTTAAACTACTGTATATTATCAATTAATGATAACAATTTGTTCAGTCTTGGAAGCCTTAATAACAGAGGAGAGGGGGGATTTAAATGGATTTTCTCCATTTTTATTAGAAAAAAATGGATGATTCTGTAAGGGTGTTCAGTAAAAGGGCCACAAAACCTTGGTTATGTGGTACCATTCCTATTCTCGTGAGACTTTTGGTTTTGCCACAGATAGCACAATCACCTCTTTGGTCTGTGTGCTGAGAATTACCCAATGTGCTAAACTTGACCTCAGATGGTTCTTCAGAATGGATTCACGGATATTGCAATTAAGGACTGATCATAAGAGGGGATTGCTACCACTGTTCAGGTTAAGCAGCTGCCTGAGATGAGGAATTGAGGAGAGAAGACCTTAGCAAGTGTCCAGCAAAATGCTACTATCAGGGCCATATGATTGTGTTTCCTTTGATTTGTATTGGTAAAAAATCCTCTCTGTAATAGGAATAAGGATGTTTAGAATGCAAGGACTTGTTCTGAATTCTGGCTAATTTATTTCTGTAAGGTCAGTAGTGTGCCCTACCCTTTTATTTCTGATTTTATTTATTTACCAGCCCTTTTTTTTTTTCCTTTGTCAGTGTAGTTAAAGGTATGCCAATTTTACTGATTTTTTCAAAGAACCAATTTTTGGTTTCATTGATTCTATTGTTTTTCTATTCTCTAATTCATTTATCTCTGTTCTAATATTTATTATTTCCTTCCTTCTGCTTGCTTTGGGTTTAGTTTGCTCTTCTTTTTTTAGATCCTCCAGTTGTGAGGTTAGGTCACTGATTTGAAATCTTTCTTAAAAATTTAGAGCTATAAATTTCCCTCTCAGCACTGCCTTTGCTGCATTCCATAAGTTTTGCTATGTTGTGTTTTTGTTTCATTTGCTTCAAGATAGTTCCTAATTTTCCTTGTGACTTTTTCTTTGACCTATTGGTTTTTAAGAGGGTGTTGTTTAATTTCTACATATTTTCTAATTTTCCTTTTTTCCCTCTTAATTTTTTAAGCTTCATTCCATTGTGATCGGAGAAGATATTTTGTATGCTTTCAACACTTAAAACATTTATTTAGACTTGTTTTGTGACCTAACCTATGGTCTATCTTAGAGATTGACCTATGTGTACTAGAGACTCTTATTATTTGAAGTGCTGAATATATGCCTGTTGGTCTAGTTGGTTTATGGTATCGTTCAAGTTTCAAGTCTTCTATTTCCTTATCTATCTTTTGTCTAGATGTTCTATCCGTTATTGAAAGTGGTGTATTGAAGTCTTCTACTATTAATATAGAAACGTCTTTTTCTCCCTTCAAATCTGTCAAGAATTGCTGCATATATTTTGGGGCTCTGCTGTTAGGTGCATATATATTTATAACTGTTATATCTTTTTTTTTGGATTGACCCTTTTATCAGTATATAGAGTTCCTCTTTGTCCCTGCTAACAATTTTTTTTTACTATAAGTCAATTTTTTTTTCTGATATTAGTATGGTTATCCCAGATTTTTTGTTGCTGTTTGCATGGAATATATATAAACAGACACACACATTTATTTAAGGCCTTTATTAACAGGTGCTTGCAGTTTGTTGACTTTTGCATGGAATGTATTTTTCATCCTTTCACTTTCAATTTACTTGTGTCTTTGAATTTAAGGGGAGTCTCTTGTAATCAGAATTTAGTTGGGTCATGCTTTTTTATCCATCATGCCAATCTCTGCCTTTAAACTGGAGAATTTAATCCATTTATATTTAAAGTAACTATTGATAATGCAGGACTTACTTCTGCATTTTACTCTTTTGTTTTTGTAAGTTTATACCTTTTTTTGCCCCTCAATTCTTTCATTACTACTTTTTGTATTTATTTTATGTTTTGTAGTGAACTCTTTAGAATCCTTTCTTATTTCCTTTTGTTCATATTTTCCCAATATTTCCTTTGTGGTTGCCACGGGGCTGAAATATAATATCATAATTCTATAACAATCTCATTTGATTTGGTACCAACTTAATTATTTATTTATTATTATTTTTTTTTTACCGGGAGGTACCAGGGATCGAACCCTGGTCTCTCCATATGGTAGACGGACGCCGAACCTCTTGAGCCACATCCATTTCCCGCAACTTAATTTTAATAGCATACACAAACTATGTTCCTATAGCACTCCATCCCCACCTTTATGTTGTTTTTGTCATAAATTACATATTTATACATTAAGTTTATAACCATAGTTATAATTACTTATATTATTATTATATTATTATATTATTATATTATTATATATTATTATATTATTATATTATATATATATTATATATAATATATTATATTATTATATTATTATATTATTATATTATTATATTATATTATTATAGTTATTATTACTTTATATGCATTATCATTTTAGATCCTGTAAGAAGTAAAATGGAGTTACAAACCAATTATACAATGGTACTGGCATTTATATTTACCCATGTCATTACCTTAACTGGAAATCTTTAATTCTTTATTAAGCTTCATTCTATTGTCTAGTGTCCTTCCTTTTAACCTAAAGAGCTCTCTTTAAGATTGGACTAGTGTTGATAAATCCCTCAGATTTTCTTTATCCAGGAATGTCTTAATCTCTCCCTCATATTTGAAAGACAATTTTGCCACATATAGGATTCTTGGTTGGTAATTTATTTTTCTTTCTGCGCTTTGAATATGCTATCCCACTGCCTTATTGCCTCTGTGGTTTCTGATGAGAAATTGGAACTTAATTTTATTGAGACTCCCTTGTACATAATATGTGGCTTCTCTCTTGCAGCTTTCAAGATTCTCCTTGTCTCTGTCATTTGACAGTGATTATAATGTGTCTCAGTGTAGGTCAATTTGGATTTATTCTGTTTGGAGTTCACTGAGCTTTTTCGATGTGATATTCACAACTTCCATTAGATTTGAGAAGTTTTCAGCCATTATTTATTTTTTTTAACAAATCAATTTTATTGATGCATATTAATAAAGCATAAATCCAAAATGTACAATCAGTGGTATTCAATGTAATTACATATTTGTATATACATCACTTCAGTCATTTTTAGAGCACTTTCACTATTCCAATAATAAGCAAAAAACAAACAAAACTTATAACCTCTCAATCTTTCTTTGATTCCCCTGCCATACATAACTGCTATTCTTTTTCCTTCTCTCTAGTATATTTGTATTTACATTTTGTAAAAACAGACTTATATATGCAATATCACACATATTTGTGTTTTACATGAGGTTTTACTATCTTATACGGTCCCATGTTACAGTTTTTAGCTTTTCTTCTAGTAATATACATGACCTTAAACTTTCCCTTTCAACCACTGTCATACCTATATAATAGCCCTGCTAGTTACAAACATCATGATATGCTTTCACCATTTCTATTCATTTCCAAAGATTTACAAACAACCTTTTTACGAATTCTGCACCAGTTAACAATTCTGTTCAGCTTTCCATTCTCTACCCTCCTTCTATTTTCTGATGACCTATATTCTAATTATTAACTCCATGAGTTTACACAATAAATATATTTAGTCCATAATAGTACAATCATACAGTATTTGTCCTTTTGTGTCTGGCTTGCTTCATTCAACATGTCCTCCAGGTTCATCCCTGTCATCATATGCTTCAGGACTTCATTTCTTCTTACTGCTGCATAACATTCTAGTGTGTGTGTACACCACAATTTGTTTACCCATTCATCAGTTAATGGACACCTAGGTTATTTCCAACTTTGGGCAATCATGAATAATGCTGCTATGAACATCAGGTGTGCAGATGTCTGTTGGTGTCTCTGCTCTCAGTTCTTCTGGGTATATTCCTAATAATGGTATTGCTGGGTCACATGGCAAGTCTATATTCAGCTTCCTTAGGAACTGCCAAACAGTGGCTGTACCATTCTGTGTTCCCTAAACAGTGAATAAGTGTTCTTATCTATCACATCCTTTCCAATATTTATAATTTTCTGACTTTTAAATAGCAGCCAGTCTAATAGGTGTGAAATATCACATTGTAGTTCTGAGTTGCATTTTTTCATGTGTTTCTTTGCCATTTGTATTTCTTCTTTGGACAATTGTCTACTCAAGCCTTTTGCCCATTTTTTAATTGGGCAGTTTGTTTTTTAATGTTGACTTATATGATCTCTTTATGTATCATGGATATTAAACCCTTATTGGATATATGATTGCCAAATCTTTTATCCCACTGAGTCACCTGCCTTTTCACCCCTTTGACAAAGTCCTTTGAGGCACAAAGTATTTAATTTTGAAGGAGGTCCCATTTATCTATTTTTTTTTCTTTTGTTACTTGTGCTTTGGGTATAAGGTTTAGGAAACTACCTCCTACCACAATATCTTGAAGATGTTTTCCTACATTTTCTTCTACACTTTTATGTTTGTTGCTTTTATATTAGAACTTTGATACATTTTGAGTTAATTTTTATATAAAGTGTGTGATAGGGGTCCCCTTTCTTTCTTTCGGGTATGAATATCCAGTTCTCCCAGAGCTATATGTTGGACTGTTCTGGCCCAGCTGGGAGGGCTTGAAGGCCTCGTCAAAAATCACTTGACTGTAGATGTGGGGGCATATTTCTGAGTTCTTGATGTGGTTCCATTGGTCAATGTGTTTGTCTTTATGTCAGTACCATGCTGTTTTTACCACAGTACCTAAGTAATATGCCTTTTTTTTTTTTCTGTCTTTTAATTTTGTAAGTTATATGCTTTAAAGTCCAGAAGTGAAAGTCCTCCAACTTCATTCTTCTTTTTCAAGATCTTTCTGGTTATTTGGGGCCCCTTACTCTTCCAAATAAATTTGATAATTGGTTTTTCCGTTTCTGCATAAAAGGTTGTTGGGATTTTTATTGGGATTGTTTTGAATCTGTAAATCAGTTTGGGTAGAACTGACATCTTAGTGATATTTATTTTTCCAATCCATTAATACAGAATGTCCATCCATTTATTTAAGTCTTTTTCAGTTTCTTTTATCAATATTTTGTATTTTTCTGAATACAGGTCCTTTATAGCCTTGTTTAAGTTTATTCCTATATATTTGATTGTTTTAGTTGCTATTGTAAATGGATTTTTTTTTCTGATTTTCTCTTCAGATTGCACATCGGTCGTATGGAGAAATGCTATTGATTTTTGCGTATTAATCTTGTATCCTGCCACTTTGCTGAACTTGTCTATTAGTTCTAGCAGCTTTGTTGTGGATTTTTCAGGAGATTCTAGATATCAGACCATATCATCAGCGAATAGTGAAAGTTTTCCCTCTTCCTTTCTTCTTTGGGTGCCCTTTATTTCTTTATCTAGCCTAATTGCTCTAGCTACAAGGTCTAGCACAATACTGAATAACAATGGTGACTGTGGGCATCTTTGCCTTGTTCCTGATCTCAGTAGGAAAGCTTTCACACTTTCCCTGTTAAGTACAATGCTGTAGGTTTTTCATATATGCACTTTACCATGTTGGAAAGCTTCCTTTTATTCCTATCTTTTGGAGTATTTTTTATCAAAAAACTGTGCTGTATTTTTTCAAATGCCTTTTATGCATCAATTGAGAGGATCATGTAATATTTCTTCTTCAATTTATCAATGTGCTTTGTTACACTAACTGATTTTCTTGTGTTGTACCACCCTTTCATACCAGGGATAAAACCCACTTGATCATGATGTATAATCTCTTAAGTACCTTGGATTTAGTCTTTCACCATTGGGTACAATGCTAGCCTTAGGTTTTTTATATGTGCACTTTACCATATTGAGAAAACTTCCTTCTATTCCTACCTTTTGGAGTGTTTTTATTAAGAAAGGGTGCTGTATTTTGTCAAAAGCTTTTCTGCATCAATTTAGAGTCATGTGATTTTTCATCTTCAATTTATCAATGTGGTTTATTACACTAATTGGTTTTCTTGTATTGAACCACCCTTGCATACCTGGTATAAAACCTACTTGATCGTGGTGTATAATTCTTTTAATGTGCTTTTGGATTCTGTTTGCAAGTATTTCGTTGAGGATTTATGTATCTATATTCATTAGAGATGTTGGTCTGTAATTTTCTTTTTTCATAGTATCTCTATCTGGTTTTGATATTAGGGTAATGTTGGCTTCATAGAATGAGTTTGGTAGCATTCTTTTCTGTTTAAATTTTTAGAAGAGCTTGAGCAAGTTTGGTATTAGATCATCTTGAATGATTGGTAAAATTCACCTGTGAAGCCATGTGATCCTGGGCTTTTCATCTTTGGGAGGTTTTTTGATGACTGTTTCAATCTCATTACTTGTGATTGGTTTGTTGAGGTCTTCTTTTTTCTAGGGTCAGTGTAGGTGGTTCCTTTGTTTCTAGGAATTTGTCTATTTCCTCTACATTGTCTAATTTTTTGGCATACAGTTGTTCATAGTGTCCTCTTATGATCTTATTTCTGCTGGGTCAGTGGTAATGTCCCCACTCTCATTTCTGATTTTATTTATTTGCATCTTCTCTCTTTTTATCTTTTCAGTCCAGCTAAGGGTTTTTCAATTTTGTTGATCTTCTCAAAGAACCAACTTTTGTTTTGTTGATTCTTTCTATTGATTTTTTTTGTTCTAGATTTCTTTTATTCCTGCTGTGATCATTACTATTTCTTTATTTGGTATTGGTTTGGGATTAGTTTGCTGTTCTTTTCCTAGTCCACCAAGTGTGCAGTTAGAACTTAAATTTTTGCTCTTTCTTCTTTTTTAATGTAAGCATTGAAGATTATAAATTTCCCTCTCAGCACTGCCTTTGCATTGTCCCATAGGTTTTGCTATGTTGTGTTCTCATTTTTATTGTCTCAAGATATTTGCTGAATTCTCTTGCAATTTCTTCTTAGACCCACTGATTATTTAAGAGTCCGTTGTTTAATCTCCATATATTTATGAATTTCCTCCTTTTCCATCCACTATGATTTCCAATTTCATTCCGTTATGATCAGACAAAGTGTTTGGTGTCATTTCAATCTTTTTAAATTTATTGAGACTTGTATTGTGGTCTATCTTGGAGAAGGATCCATGAGACCTTGAAGCAAATGTATATCCTGCTGCTTTGGGGTGCAAAGCTCTATAGCTTTCTCTTAGGTCTAGTTCATTTGTCTTATTATTCCAGTTCTCTGTTTATTTATCCTCTGTCCAGATATTTGATATTAGTTTTGCTACTCCAGCTCTTTTTTTGGTTACTGTTTGCATGGAATATCATTTTCCAACCTTTTACTTTTGCCCCAGTTGTGTTCTTATGTCTGAGGTGAGGCTCTTGTAGACAACATATAGATGGCTCATTTGAAAAAAAAAATCTATCAGTCTATGTCTTTTGATTGGGGATTTCAAGCCATTAACATTCAATGTTATTATTGTAAAGGCATTACTTACTTCATCCATTTTGTTCTTTGGCTTTCTGTTGTCATATGGTTCTCTTGTCTGTCTTCTTATCTTTTAGGTTACTCTTCCTAATAATCTCCATTTCTACACTCTTCTCCAAATCCCTTGCCCTTGTTTTTCCCTTTCAGGCTACAATTCTCCCTTTAGTATCTCTTGTAATTCTGGTCTTTTGGTAACATATTCTATCAGTTTTTGTTTGTCTATGAAGACTTTGAACTCACCTTCAGTTTTGAAGGACAGTTTTGCCAGATGCAGAATTCTTGGCTGGCAGTTTTTCTCTTTCATTACCTTAAATATATCATACCACTCTTCTTGCCTCCATGGTTTCTGATAATATGTCTGCATTTAATCTTATCCAGTTTCCTTAGTATGTGATGCTTTGCTTTTCTCTTGTTGCTTTCAGAATTCTCTCTTTATCTCTGATATTTGTCATTCTGAATAGTAGGTATGTCAGGGTAGGTCTATTCAGATTTATTCTGTTTGGGGTGTGTTGTCCTTCTTGGAAATTGATATTTATGTCTTTCATAAGGGTTAGTAAGTTTTCGGTCATTATTTCCTCAAATATTCTTTCTGCCCCTTTTCCATTCTCTGTTCCTCCTGGTATATTGAACTGTGAATGTTTGTGTGTTTTGCATTGTCATTCAATTCCCTAAGACTCTGTTCCAGTTTTTCCATTCTCTTCTCTTTCTGTTCTCCTATCTTTTCTAGTTCAGATATTCTGTCTTTGAAATCACTAATTCTGTCTTCGAGCAATTCAGATCTGCTCTTATGTGCCTCTAATGTATCTTTAATCTCGTCCATAGTGTCTTTCATTCCCGTAAGGTCTGTTAATTTTCTTTGCAGTCTTTCAAATAGTTCTTTATGCTCTCCCAGTATCTTCTTAATATTCTTTATTTCTTTAGTCATGTTTATTTAAATTCTTTGAAGTGATTTAGGAGAGTTGTATGATTATCACTGATTAATTATATTAAATCCTGTATCTCTGCAGGAGATTTGGTTTGTTCGTTTGGCTGGGCCATCTCTTCCTGTTTCCTAGTACAGCTTATAATTTTTTGCTGATGTCTAGGCATCTGAATACTTTGGTGAATTTACTCTGATGGCCAATTTCTCTCTCTTGCCCATTTTTTTTTCTTTTTTTGTTACAGCTCTTCTTTGATATTTGGTCCAACTTATCCTAAGTCTTTAAAATTACCCAGCTTTTGTTATCAAAGTTGGGTCAGGGACTCACTAATGTGGTGCAGATTTTCTCCCAGGGATTAGGACACAGAGAACTGAAAAGTTTTTGTCCATGCAATTTCCAGACTGGCCAGCAGATGGTGCTCTTTGGTGCAGTTTTCAACAGAAGGTTTCAGTCTCAGGTTTTCTGTTGTTTCTGTGTTGAATCTCCAGAGCAGAGATTCAAAGTGGGCTCTGCTAGCCAAATTCACTGAAGAATAGTCCCCTGAGTCCCCCTCCCTTTTCCCTTGGAACAGCTGACAGTGAAGAAGATGCATGCTCCCCTCTCATTTAACTGCAGTGAGTCAAGGTTTTCACCCCAGTTTAGTATCTTGGGGTTGGGAGAGGTGAGCCTTCCCAGCCACTGCATGGGCTTGGTAACTCACATTTGTTGTTTTGGGTTCTTTGTCTTTCTGTCCCTTACTCTCCTAGGAGTTATGTAGCACTGTCCTGGTCTGCTGACCCCCAAAGCTGGTCCCTCAGACAGCCTTTGGCTCTTTCTCCACTGTTTTTGTGAGAGCATTGTGCCTTGCCTATTACTCCAATGCCATCTTCCCACAATCTCCAGCCATTATTATTTGAATATTCTTTCTGCTCCTTTCTTTTTTGTCCTTCTGGAATACCCATAATGCATATATTGGTATGTGTAATGGTGTTTTCACAGGCCTCTTAGGTTTCATTCTTTTTTCTTCTGTTCTTCAGAAATTTATTACAATAAATTTTCATTTTTATCAAAATCTGAACTTCTCCAATATAGTTCTCTTAAATTCAAAAGGAACACCATAATAAGAAATATGAACTGCAGTCCACCAAATATCTCTAAGAGAAAAGATTTAGAATAGTATAGACTAGAGACCAAATCTTATTCTATGCAAATGAAGATAACTTTCCCCTCTTTTCATAGCAGACAGACTAAACTTCTAACTCCTCTAATCAAATAAGTCATTTGTGCTTATAAGCAAAGGAACACCACATATATCTTTTGATGCAAAATTAGAAACTCTATAAGCATAAAATTAATTATCAGTAGTTCAGCACTCTGAGATACAGCAGATTGGCTTCATATACAACATGCTAGAACTAAGGCCCACTTGTAATAGAGTAATGCTGTTTCCTATAAAATCCCCAAATACTATGCTTACTAGTATTTACCAATGAAATATTTCTTAAGGTGGTCAGGCTTTTAGAAACTTGTTCTCTGTCTGCCTGTCTTTTGAAAAATAGTTGGAAAAGAAACAGTATAGCCTAATGGTTCAGTATAAACCATTAAAAATAAATGTGCCATGCCGAAGGAAATGACAACTTCTCTACATCTCATTTCTAAGTCCTCATAATGGAGATTCCTGTTTGTGTTCCACCAATACCAATAAGACAACCACAGACCACTCCACCATGTGGAGTCATCTAATCCTTCCAGGATTGTCTGTAGAATGGTCAGAAATTGGAAGTGTAATTGTCCAGAGCAGAGCCCCTGGACTGTGGTAGGTGCTCAATACGCCATGATTCTTCATCTTGATTTAGTAAAACAAGTAGAAGGTGGTTGGGGGAAGGAACACAAAGGTTTTGTGATAAATCAGGATATCTTATTTTTTCTTGAATTCCTATCTACTCAATACATCCAGTGTCCTCATGCCTTCCCCATCTCCCTGAGCTGTGGCATCAAGATGCTGTTTGACTAATCCAAGGGTAATGCTAAGTCTTTTCCTCATCCTGCATAATTTTCTTTTATCCCCCAAAATAAAGCTTCACTAATGTGTTAGTGAGTGAAAACCAGAGATTTGCATTCATTGCTCTACACATTCTGTACCTCAGTGTTTCAAGGATCTCTTCCTCAGGCCTAAGGTATGGATTAGCATAGAGAATATTCAAACCTATGGATGGAGGATATCTAAATTAGCCAGGTTTCAGATACCACCAAGATGGCAGAATAAGATGCTCCAGAGTGACCCCCCCACCCCCAACAGAAGCTTTAAACAAGCAAATATGGCAGAACCATCTTTATCAGACCTCTGGAGTGTTGTACTGGAGTGTTAACTGGGTAAGCACCAAACCAAGAAAGACAACTTACCAATGGTAGAAAAACCTTGTGGTACTCTTGTGAGTCCTTCCCCCAACCCCTACCTTGCTTGGTGTGGAGCTGGGCCATGTTCCCAGTGCAGGTCCATGGTCCCAGTTCCAGAAAGAACAGAATAACCCTTGAGCACATATTAGGGTACATGTATGTCTGTGCCAATCTGTCTTATGGCAGCCTGTAGAACTAAACCAGGACACTTGTCACAGGCTCACAATCCCAAAACTAGCCCTGTGCTTGGGCAACTAGAATGCCAGGAAGCTAGAACTTTATAAGAGAACAGTCAAATCACAGCTCCCTGGGGCAAAGGATTGCAGTGCTGTGGACATGTGGAGTGTAGCACCCAGGATGAAGAGGAGTATTTCTAGGTGAAAAGAAACATTCAGATCTGTGTGATGTGGGAATTCCTAGGACCAGAGAGAACCCTATACTTTTGCCTCAGGCTCTTCTTTGAACTCACTGTTAGGCACTTGTGCAGACCAGTCTGCAAATAATGGAAAAAGTCTTTCATTTTCTTTTTTTCTTTATTTTCTAGCTCCTGGAATTCAAGGAAATGTATGTTATATCATTAGCTGGAGGTAAGCTTAAGACACAGATATCTCATGGGCTAAATTCCAGAGATAACATTAAAGTATCAAAATTTTCAGTGTGCAAGAAAAGATTATGAGGTATTCAAGGAAAGAGGAAATGATACCCATGCAAAGGAGTAAGATAAAGAATTAGAAATCCTTACTGGTAAAGACGAGACCTGAGACATAGAAGACAGAGATTTTTAAAAATTGTCCTAACGATGTTCAAAAAGCTAAAGAAAAACATAGGCAAAGGACTAAAGGAAATCAGGAAATGATAGGTAAATGAAAAGAGAATATCAATAAAGAGACAGAAATCATAAAAAGGAATCAAATAGAGCTGAAGACCAGCTTTCCCTGGGTTCTGGCTCCTGGGGCCTTCTCTCTCAGCTTCTGGGTTCCTCTCTGTCTCTGTGGCTTTTTTTTCTGTGTCTGCATCTTTTCATTCCTCCATTTATAAAGTATTCCAGTAAGAGGATTAAGACCCAGCCAGGCCCTACTGAAGTGATCTAATCAAAAGGAAATCCCCCTAAATGAATCTAATCAAAAGGTCCCATCTCAATAAGTTTACACACACAGAAGTGGTTAGCTTTAAAAACAGGATTTTCTGGGGTTCACAAAAGGTTCAAACTGCCATAGTTAAGTATGTTTGGAAATTTTTAAAATAAGAAAATGAGATTAATTTTCCACATGAAGTCTTAGAAATTATTATACATTAAAATTATTTTTCAACAATGTGGTTTGTTGTTTATGGATCATGTATTATTTTGGAAAATGGATGAATAGATGAATAACATTATTTCTCTGACAAATACCCTAAAAATAAAGATAACCACAAAACAATGCACTCCATAAATTTGAAGAAAAATCTGCTGTGAAATTCACAATAGATAATCTAATATAAATTACTTCATGGGGAGAGTTGGTTTTTCTCTATGGTTTTGAGTTATTTGAGAAGAAATGTGCTAAAAGTTAGCTCTGACTCAACATGTCATCTTAACGTGAAATTCATTTCACAGGATCAGATAACTCATTCTCTTTCCTTTAATACCTCAAATGGTGAAAGTTTGAGTTTTTCCTTCCCACGGGCAGCTTAGCATTTTGTTTTATTGACTTTCACACTCATTTATTCACTAATTTACCAATTTAAAAGTGTATATATTTGCTAATTTCTCTAGGAGATATAAATATTAAAAATAAATCCCTATTCTGGAGGCACTTACAATTTATTAGATTAAAATAAAATATGAAGTAGCAAAGATGAACTTGTCCCTTTGTCTCAACATACATATACATGTGCCCACATAGATGCAGAAACACATGCACAAAGGGGAGGCAAATTGGGAAAACAGACATATACAATCTTAGAAGAAATCTAAACCTGTTTTATATACCAGTCAATGTAGTCTGTGATATATAAACATAAATGTATACAAAATATTACCATACACTTGAGAAAAACCAGTAGCATGGAAGATGAACCAAAAGAACTTATTCCAGTTCAAAAATGATGGCCATGGGAATGACAGTGTAATAATGGGGAACAAGGCAGATGAGCATCATGCTGACTCATATATTGCATGACTAGAAGGTTTTGAGCCTGATGAGTGGGTGGTTTGAGATGACGCCATAGGAGATAATCTCTGAGTATGTGCAGATTGATTACTGCTTAGTGCACTTGAAGTTTAAGGTTTAGGCTATTACACATGTCAAGTGGATTAACTCTGATTAGAATGACTTGATCAGTTCTATGCCGACTAATTTTACTTCATTAATAAATATTGAGGGCTATGTACAGGAGTATCAGACTTCAGGGTTGCAAAATAAAATTAAGGGCCAGTTACAAGTTGTTACTTTTCAGTTACAAGGTAAAGATTATGCAGTTTACAAAACATAGCATCAGCATTAAAGAAACAAAACATTTGAGTTACAGTTCCGTGAGTCACAGATATTGGTTTCTGGCTAGTTTAAAAGTTTAACAAACATTAAGGCTATATTTATGTTGTAATATATCAGAGGGTTAGTAGGATCCTAAAATAAAATTTAGTGGGATAAAACATATTTGTTCATTTATGGTTTATTACAATAGCTACCAGAAGAAAACTACAAAAAAAACAAAGAATAATAAGAAGAAACAAACTTCCTAGTCATGGTTTCTGGGGTGTGAAACCTGAGTGAGTAGTGGTGGTAGGGAATGTTTCCTTTTCATCGTATGTCCTTTTGTACTTAAAAAAAAAAAAAAAAAAAACCCACGCATATAAATGCATTATCTCTGTAATTTACAAAATTAAATTTAAATAATAAAGGAATAACATATGGCAGTATTTCTCAAACTTTATTTTATTTTTTATTTTATTTTTTTAAAGATTTTATTTATTTATTCATTTATCCCCCCCTTGCTGCTTGTGCTCGCTGGGTCAGCTAACCACGCCGTGCAGGCGGGCTTGCCTTCCCCAGGAGGCCCCGGGAACCGAACCCGGGGCCTCCCATATGGTAAACGGGAGCCCTACTGATTGAGCTACAGCCGCTTCCCTCTCAAACTTTAATATGCATATAAATCACCTGAGGATCTTGATAAAATACAGAGTCTGATTCAGTACATCTGGTGTGATGTCCAAGATTCTGCATTTCTAACAAGCTTGTAGGATATGCTGATGTAGCTTGTCTTAAGACCACATTTTGAATAGCAGAACTATACAGTAAAGTTCAATGACAGGTGCAATGTTCTATTTCAGTAGTTGCTAAAGCAGGAGTTCTTAACCTTTTTTGTTCCATGGACCCCTTTGCCAGTCAGATGAAAACCACAGACCTCTTACTAAGTCCACACTATACTGTGTATTATTTAATAAATATATCACACCCATACCAACCAACACTTCCCCACAAGAATAATGTTTTTGGAATTTAAATTCAAGCTTATTAGCCCCTTGTTAAGAATCCCTGTCCTAAAGTTTGATGTGCAGCATATTCACCAGTGGAATATGTTAAAGTGCTATTTCCTTGGTCCCAGTGCAGGTGATTCCAATTCAGCAGGTTTCGGATGGAGACTTGGTGTATCAGTCAGCCAAAAGGGCTGCTTATGCAAAATACCAGGAATCGGTTGGCCTTTATAAAGGGTATTTATTTGGGGTAGAAGCTTACAGTTACTGGGCCATAAAGCATAAGTTTCTTCCTTCACCAAAGTCTGTTGCTACGTTTTGGAGCAAGGCAGTTGCCGACGTTTGCCAGGGTTCAGGCTTCTTGGCTTCCTCTCTTCCTGGAGCTTCATTTCTCTCTGGGCTCAGCTCCTCTGTTTCCTCCACAAGGTCAGCTGTGCACTAGGAGGCTTTCTAGGCTTTGCCTCTCTCCACAAGGCCAGCTGTGAACTGTCAGGTGAACGGCTCGTCTCTTTTCTCGGGGCCTTCTCTCCTTCCCCATGACCAAGCTCCCCTGTGCTTACTTCCCCAGGCTCCAGCATTAAAACTCCGCATCAGAACTCCAACATCAAAACTCCAACTCTGTCCTTTGCCATGTCTTTTATCTTTGAGACCCCACCCACCAAGGGCCCAATCAAAGCCCTAATCATAACTTAATCGTGTCCAGATGAACAGACCAGTTTACAAGCATAATCCATTATCTATTTTTGGAAATCATAACTATCTCAAACTGCTACACTTGGCATCTGCATTTTCAATAAGCTCTACTCTTAATTCTGATACACATCTACATTTTAGGATGTATATGTGAAAAGACTTAAAAGATGGAGAAATTATGTATTTTGCTGAAAAACTTTCCATAGATAAAGTTCCTTGGGTTATTGTTTAATCTATCCTGCCCTGTTAATTAATTTACTTTTGTTGAGAAATCTTGTAGAGTTTTTGGATTGAATTAAAATTAGGGTGGTAGACACCAAATTGAAATGGAATTTGTGACTCTTTTAGCCAAATAATAAAGACTTTACTTAACCAAAAGAATTAAATTGAAACAGTGGGTAAATTTTAAAAATTGTTTATATTTAATGGCTAATGAGGGTTTAAGAAACTCTCTCTAATTGTCATTTTATGTTAGTTAAATACTACTTGTGTTCAAAAACCCTAACGGAAAATTCAACACCTTAAAGCTTTTTGAGGCCTAAAGAAAGTAGGTCCCAAGATAAAAGCCTTAATTTGCTTCTGTAGATTCAATCATTAGCACCATTAGCAAGATCAATTTGGTAAAGTTGCCAGAACAAAGGGGATTTTAGTTTGTTCTTGAATATTCTCTAATGTCTGCCCACCAATTTCCGGTATATAATTCCTAACCAATGCTGGGAAACATGAGTATCATTTTTGCTGGTGCTGCCATTTACTTTTAGGTTGGTTCATTGCTTTGTTCTTTTATATTTGTTGACATCCATTTTTCTGGTGCTTAGTAAAGGAGGAGCATGTGTCCTGCTCCCACTGAGTTCCAAACCATGCTTGGAGACCCATACAATAGAATTTGTATCAGAATATGACCTGGGATATACCTTTTTGCAAAATGGAAAAGTTTTATCTTTTCTCTTAAAAGGGGAAAAAGAAAAACTGTAAAACTTATAAGTTACTTTTAATTATTGATTAAAAATGGAATGTAATAGATTATGTTAAGTTGAAGGTAAATTTTTAAAATTTATCGCTCTATTTTAGTTATACAAATAAATGGAAATTCATTACTTTTACAGCAATAAAGTAAGTAGGACATATAAAGTCTCCCTTGACCACTTTACTCAATTGCAATCCCTATGCACTTAAATATGTATGCATACATATATATAAGAATAGACAAAGAGAGACATCCCTACATAAATACATACATGATTGAGTTGACTGTGGGTTTGATATTTCTGTATAATTGTTATCTTACCATACATGTTCTTCAACTTACCATACATATTCTTCAACTTGATTTTTTTCATTCACATATCTTAACTGTGTAGGCCCATTTAGATTAACCTCAGTATTTTTTTTTAACTGCTACACAGGATCACTATTTAACTATTGATCAATGGATGATCATTTCTGTTGATTCCAGCTTTTTCTATTTACAAACAACACTTTTTTGAGCATACTTTATGTTTCATTGTACCCACCTGTGTGGAAATTTTTATAGGTTGAACACTGGGTAGTAGAATTGCTCTATTATAGGTTATATGCCTTTTAAATTTTGACAGAGACTTCTAAATTGCTAAATTAATTTTTGTGGGTAGGTCTAATCTTATTAATATTATAAAGCGTTAAGTCTTAGTGAGTGGGTTTTGTGAAAAACAACTTGTTCTTCCTCATTCTAATTTCCACAGTGACAAACCTGTGGCCTTGTAGATAAGGAGGGGAAGAAAGAAAAGCAATATATTTGACCTTTAATAAAGTTTTGATTTGAATCACCTACAATTGGGAAAACTGCTTTGAAATATATAAAGGTCAGTGTATTAGTCAGCCAAAGGGGTGCTGATGCAAAGTACCAGAATTAACTAGAGTGCCAAAAACAAAAGATAGTAATCAATAACAACACTATGAAGTTCTTTCTTGAGCTCCTCTGGTTTGATACTATTAATTTTAAAAAGTCACCAATTGAATGGGATAAAAAGCAAGCCTAATAAAATTGAGGATAGTGTAAGAATGACTGGGGCCTTGGACTGTTTGGGAAAAGTGACCATTAAAGCTAGAATCTTCCTCATTGGTGATTACATTCAGCCATACATTCCAGTGATATTTAGAATGAAGTTCAGTCAGCTGGTAATAGATTTTTCTCCTGACTGTATACTTTCCACCTCCAGTTCTCCACAGTCTTCTGCTTGCCATTATCCTCCTCATTCTATTTTTATTTATTTATTTATTTTTATTTTTATTTATTTATCCCCCCCCTTGCTGCTTGTGCTCGCTGTGTCCATTTGCTGTGCCTTTTTCTGTGTCTGCTTGTCTCCCTTTGTTGAGTCATCTTGCTGCGCCAGCCATCAGCTCACCGTGCCGCGTGGGCCAGCTTGCCTTCACCAGGAGGCCCCAAGAATCGAACCTGGGGCCTCCCATATGGTAAATGGGAGACCAACCACTTGAGCCACATCCGCTTCCCCCTCCTCATTCTAAGGCCCAACACAAACATACTCATCCTCACTTTTCACACTCCAGCTATTATTTGATAACTCAGTATAGTCTCATAGTACTTGTTCATACTTTAATGGATTACATATATCTATTTTCTCTGCTTTCTCTCGTCAATACCTAGGTGCTTTTTGAAGACTGAGCCACGCCTTGTTCATTATTGTGTCCCCAGCTTGCAACAGTGTTTAGAAGCCTCCTGGTTAATGATATGGGTTTTCAGACAGATCTATATTCAAATCTCAGTTCTGCCACTTTCCGACTGTCTGTACATTCTTGAAGAAATTACTTAACAAACCTGTACCTCAGTTTTCTTATTAATATTTGCATGTTTGACACAATATAAGCAAATGATAGCAGTTATACTAACAATAATGAAATACAGTTGAGTTTAAGACAAACTCTTAAGGTCAGGTAAATAAAGGCTAATTTATTATAAAAATTTAGCCAAATTATCCAGTCTTTTAAAAAAAAAATTTTGTAGTATAGGGAATATATGTGTTTGCTTTTGTTTTTGTCTAATATAACTCTGAATTTATTCAGCACACACATAGGGAGTTCAATGCAAAAATAGGTTCCCAAGATATTTGTCAGATAAGGCACTTAAAAATTGGCACAACACTTACTCTTAATGGTGATGAAAATATCCAGGAATGAACCAGCTTAAGCCCAGAGGAGAAATTTCAGAAAGATGAGGGACTGCAAGTAAAGGAAACAATTGAACATTTGCAGAATGTGGTCTCATGGCTAGCTTTGTCATCTTCCCAGGAATGTGTGCTTAATAAAATACGTCTTGGAGAACATTAAAAAACTGGTCATGTATTAAAGAAAGATCTTCCCTTTTGGAAATTAACTTATATATCACTCCAAATTTTATATATATTTAAAAGATTTATTCTTCCCTCCAAGAGCTCTACTGCTACTCTTGAAATTGTGTCTAGGAATGATTATTTACCTCCTAACTTCATCATTTTAATCTCTCATTCTTCCCCATCCCCATGTTGTTTATTTGATTTTAAGCCTCCCCAGTGCTCTATCAACTAGCCTTTTGGATCCAAACCCACACGTTTTATCGTGTCTAGCCATTGAATTGGCACTCAATGTTCTGTCTGCAACTGAAACCCTCCCTGTTCCCTCCTTTACTGCTCTGATTTTATGTTTGTTCTTTAATTCCCTCTTTCCTTCTGGAAAAATACAGGTCACCTCTCTGTGATCATGCCGCCTAGGGATCTCTATTTTCTAGGGTTAAAAAAAAAAAAAACACTGCTATTTCCTATACCACCCCACCATTGCTGAATGTCTGCTTTTCCTTTTCTCCTCTTCTGTCACATTCGTTTCTCTTTTTTTTAAAAGAAGCTTTATTGAGATATAGTCTCAACACCATACAATCCATCCAAATCTCTCTTTCTTTTTATTTATTCTCTTAGAAATAAATGAAACATTATCTCATTATTTTAAAATTGAATATGTACTTCCATATTCTCTCTGAGCTTCTCTGAATAGTGGTAAAAGGAAAACTAGCTATTGTGTATCCAAATTGCCATCTCCACTCAAGTTGCAGCTGGGGAAACTTGTTTCTGTGTGATTCTGAGGCTGCTGTATCCCAAACCTTTCCTGGAAACGTAAGCAAGAACCGCTTCTCTGTCATTTATCATTTTGAGTCCCGGGAGTGTATTACAGGATGTGCTGTGAAGGATGCCTCTGGTGCCACCTCTTACACTTTGTTACCTGCCGTCTCCTATCTCAAGATTTGGGGCTTCTTAGGCATGGCTAGATTCCTCATTGTACTTCTCCTTCTGGTGCCAAATTAACCAGCCTGACTTTGTATTTTGAACTGGCCCTGAATACTTTCCAGCTGGTTCTTATTGCCAAGGTCTCTGCCCCCAATTCTTGCCTTTTCCCTTCCATCCTTCTGGCCTAGTTTGATCAATAACCACCTCCCTGAGGCCAGGTTTCTGTTTGCTTGGCTGCTGTTCTCTGTATATGGGAGGTTGCACTCTGTGCCACTTCTTCCTGCCCAGTTCCACCTCAAATATGAAGCAGGCTATTTTAGCTGCCTTTTCTACATAGGTGGGCTCAGGTCTTGGCACTACCCTGGGCATGGGTTTTATTTTCTTTCATGTGCGTGTCATGAGTCCTTGCTATCTCCATGATAGTAGTTAAATGCTAAGATGTTGGATAGTGACTGTACATATACCTGAACATCTGCATTAAATAGGGGATTATTGAAAAGAGACTCTAAAAAGGAAACCTTGAGTGGTGGAAAGTCAGGTGGAGAATATTTTAAAGACGGTGCCTTCCTTGTTTTCCCCCTCAAAACATGCCTCATAGGTACCACCTGATTAAAATAAGTCCTGCCCTTCTCTTTCCTTCCCTAGTGTCAACTTTCTGTTCACCATAAGCAAAACTCAAAGCAGTAGAGTGGGGTTAGGGGCAAGCTCTAGGGAGCCACATGGCTTAGTTAAGAATCCCACATCAGCCAACTGATCAGGTGTGTGATCTTGAGTGACAGGGTGTTAATCTCTCTATTCCATAATTTCCCCATGTATGAAATGGGCATAATAATAGTACCTACTTCATAGGATTCTTGTGGGGTTTACAAAAGTTAAAATCTTTCCTATTACTATCTTGAACTAAAATAGAAATAAGAGATAATTTTTTTCTTCTTACCATCACTCCCATGCATCAACTTTGACTGATAAAAGACTAAATTTATATCTTACAGTTAGGCACATTTATCATATCTTTACTGTACCTGTGTCCTCTTTGCATATTTATCCATGTTATTGGTTTATAGTTTGTCTCTGAGGACAGTACTCCATGTGAATCTTAATAAAAGGTTTGCAGTGAGCCTGATGTTATTTTCTTGGGTTTTCAGGCATTTTCTTGGGTTGCAAAGCCCTCAAAATATTTAAATTCTATACTCTTCATCAGCCTGATTTAACTCTATTTGATCTATTTGTAACTTCACCTATGCTTTCCTTATGAATATAATCAGTTCTCCTAGAATGGTGATGCTTGAGAGAGATAATGTAGAAATTAAAATACTTTGTAATTGCAAAGTTGTATGCAATGTAAAATATTATGTTAACAATAGATAGCCCTGTGGAGTCATAAAATAGTGAGTTATGGTCAGGTGATCAGGCAACAGTGGTTGTTAGATTCATGCAGTAGAAAATGCCTTAACGATGAAACGAAGCGCGTGGGATGTTTGCCTCTTGTTTGGTGTTCAGTGACTGTGATTAAATTACTTGCTTTTAAATCTCTTTAGATCTTTATTAAACTTCAATCATGCTTCAAATAATTTTGAATATATCCAGGTTAGTAGGGCATTTCTTGGAGTATACCTTTGTACGTTGTGAGGAAAAGTAGTGAACACCCTTTGCAGACCCAAGGTAAATTCGCTTATATAACAGGTGAACTGGTACAGCGTTACATTTGATAATGCTTCATTGTCTAGTTTCTCACCTGCACTGTCAGAAAATCTCACTAGCAAATAGCAATCCATTCCCTTAAGATGTTCCTGCTGACATGAGAAAATAAGAAGGAAATGTCACCAGAACCATAATAGACCCTTATAAATCTCAGCTTCAATATTGACTCAAACAAGCCTTTCTGCTCTTAAATCCTCTGATATTCTTTAATTAAAGAGCCCCTCCCCGAGGCCTGAGAAATGCAAATATGGAAGCTAAACTAAAATCTGTTTTGTTTAATGGGTGGAATTTTAAATGCTTTTTCAAGACATATAAAAGAACTTGTCAATTTCTAAATTAAAATCAAAGCATATCCCTTCGATCTTTTTCTTAAGTTGTTAAAAGTCCTTTATTATAAAATTGCAAAATAAATAGAAAAATAGATTGAAAGAAATTACAAATTTTAAAAGAGAGTGCAAGGCCAGGTTAGATTTAATATAATCAATTATAAAAATTAGATAGCATAGCAACAAACTTTTATAAATATAAATAATTCAAATAGAATAGAAATTAATTATAACATAATTCTAATTTTTATATTTCAGCTCTAACTATTGGGCATAATAATCTTTAAGAATGAAATAAATTATTGGTTTAGATAATTAATTTCCATTTAGGTCATAATTCTTTCTAGATAATCAAATTCCTATTTGCAAATTCTTCACATCTTATTGGAATAAATTACAGCAGATAACAATTTGTCAACTCATAATTTTGTGAGGCAGGAAAAACTCAAAATCTTGTTCGACAAGATTTTGCGGTCCTTGTTTTTCCATGCTTTCCTTATGAATATAATCTGTTCTCCTAGAATGATGATGCTTGAGAGAGGTAATCTAGAAATTAAATATGCTAAATCATTATTGATCCAGACAGACTATTTTAATTAAAGAGTATGAATAAGAAAGGGTTAAAGAAAAATGAAGCATCTAAAAATATATCTCTTCTACAGTCCTCCTCAATTAAAAACAAATGTTTATTTTGCATGAAAAAAAATTACGGAATACTGATCATAGGAACAATTTGCCAGTTGCACTGAATAATTATTGTTCATATACTATAATGCTATTATATTACATTTATCTGTCTACTCCAGCTCTTTTTTGGTTTCTATTTACATGGAATAATTTTTTCTGACCTTTCACTTTTAACCTGGTTGTGTCCTTAGGTCTGAGGTGGGTCTCTTGTAGACAACATATAGATGGCTCATATTTTTTTTTATCCATTCTATCAGTCTATGTCTTTTGATTGGGGAGTTCAATCTATTACATTCAGTGTTATTACTTTATAGGCTCTACTTATTTCCTCCATTTTGTCCTTCGGCTCTCTCTTGTCATATCGTTCTATTGTCTGTCTTCTTACCCTTTAGTATATCCTTCCTAATACTCTTCATTTCTAAACTCTTCTCTAAATCTCTTGGCCTTGTTTTGTTTTTGTTTTTTTAAAAATTTATTTTATTTATTTATTTCTCCTCCCTCCTGCCCATTGTTTTTGTGCTCGCTGTCTGCTCTCTGTGTGTTCTTCTGTGTCTGCTTGTCTTCTCCCTGGGAGGCACAGGAAACTGATCCCAGGACCTTCCGGAGTGGGAGACAGGTGCTCAATCTCTTACACCACCACAGCTCCCTGATGTGCTGCGTCTCCTATTGTCTCTCCTTGTGTCTCTTTTTGTTGTGTCATCTTGCTGTGCCAACTTTCTGCACGGGCTGGCACTCCTCTGCGGATCAGCTCTCCTGCACAGGCCAGCACTTCTGCGCGGACCAGCACTCCGCGTGGGACAGCTTTCTCCCCAGGCCATCTCGCTGTGCAGGCCAGCTTGCCTTTCACTAGGAGACCCTGGAATTTGACCCCGGACATCCCATATGGTAGATGGGAGACCAATCACTTGAACCACATCCATTTCCCACCCTTGTTTTTTCCTTTCAGGCTGCAGCCCCCCTTTAGTATCTATTGCAAATCTGGTCTTTTTTTTTTTTCCTAAAATATATTTTTTATTTATTTTTAAGAGATACTTAGATTACATAAAAATTTACATTAAAAAAAAAGTAAGGGATTCCCATATGCCCCACTCCCCACACTTTCCACTTTTCCCCACATTAACAACTTCTTTCATTAGTGAAGTACATTCATTGCATATAATAAACACATTTTGGAGCATTGCCACTAAGCATTGATTATACTTTACATTGTAGTTTACACTCTCTCCCACTCAATTCGGTAGGTTATGGTAGGATATATAATGGCCTATATCTGTCATTGCAATATCATTCAGGACAATTCCAAGTCTCGAAAATGCCCCCATATTACACTTCTTTTTCCCTCTCCCTGACTTCAGCACCTCCAGTGGCTACTGTCTCCACATCAATAATATAATTTCTTCCATTGCTAGAATACTAATAGGTCTATAGTAGAATACTGCTAAGTCTACCCTAGTCCATATTTTATTCTCCAGTCATGAGGATCCTGGGATGGTGAAGCACATTCCACCTCTTAACCGAAAGGGGGTTTCGATCCCATGTGGCTGATGGATGGGACTCTTGTGCTTGCAGTTGTAGACTCTCAGTTCTTTGGTGTGGTGGTTGTCCATCCTTACCTCCTTGTTAGTTGTCCTGGGTGAGTCCAATGAACTGGAGAGTAGGTGTTGCAACTCTGCTGAGCTCAGAGCCCAGCTGGCACCTGGACAGTCCAGAGATTCAAGTCTCTTGGACGTACAACTACCAACTCCAGCACCAACTATAGGTTCAAATATAAGGGACAGAAGAGGCATGTGTAGAGAAGTCACAACTGAGTCCAATTCTCTCACACTCAGGAGCACAAACTCCAAAGTAGGGACCATTGGCAAGGCACCAAACTCTGGAGCTATCTGCCATGATCATAGGATCTGGGTGTCTCCAGAGCCCTCAGGAGCCCCACTATTTGGGGTAGTACCTACTTTGGTAGTCTATGAGATCCTGCTGAGATGTGCATAAGTGTTGCCTTTCTGATGACCTACCGACTCACTTTGATGTCTCTTAGCCATATAAACTCATTTGTCTTTACATTTTCCCGCTTTTATTCAAGGTCTTTTTCCAGTTGCATCACCAGCTGGTGCTTGGTAGTAATCCCTCAGTGCTAAGGAGGCTCATCTCTGGAAGTCATGACCCACGCTGGTGGGAAGGGTAATGCATTTATATGCTAAGGTTGGCTTAGAGGTCACATTTGAGCAACATGGAGGCTCTCAAGAGGTAACTCTTAGGCACCTTTACAACACTAGGCTAAGTTGCAGTTTGAGGAGCAAAGGCTCATAAGCATAGTCATCAATATCAAGGGCCCATCAATGGATCATCCTTCTTCACTAGTCATTGCCCTTGTACTTGAGGAATTGTTGCTGTTCCCTAGAGAATGTGGCAGAGCACCCCAGGATGGGAATTCCATATTAAGTTATTGTGTGAATCTCTACCCACTGTGACAATGCCCCATGAACATTTGAACACATTTTTATATCTTATATGTATGCCCAGGTGAACTTCCTCCCATGTGTCCCATGACACCCCACACCAATGATCTTCCCTTGCCACAGTTGTATTCCTTCTGTGATCCAAAACTTCTTCAAAAATGAAGCCAAGAAACTGCCAAATACAATTAATAGGAAAATGAAATAATAATGATAGGTTTAAACATCAGAAATAAAATACATAATTTAGAAAAACTAAAACTAAAATAAAATTTAAAAAATGAAAAACTTGGGATTTTAAAAATAATGACAAATATTAAAAAAAATTTTTTTTTGAGGTTTTGCCTTTCATCACTGTAATATCTGTTGTCCTGTATGTCAGTAGCAATTTTTTTCCATTTTCCTATTGTCCTACTTTTTTTCATTTTGTCTTCAAAGAAGTTTTAGGTCACTGTAAAGTCATATACAGAATATAAGAGACTCCCTATATACCCAACATCCTTCCCCTTTTCTCCCCTCCCATGTTAATAACGTTTTTATATGTGGAAGGTACATTTCCTACAACTGATGTACAAATATTGGAACATAGCTACTAACCACAGTCAGTGGTTTACATTATGGTTTATGTTTTAGACCATACAGTTTTATAAATTTTTGATGAAATTTAACATGGTCTGTATCCATCATTGCAAGATCATGCAGAACACTTCCATTGCCCCCTAAATATCCCCTCTTCCATCTTTTCTATTCCTCCCTCCCCCTCTTCTCGGGGCCCCTGGTGACCACCAGGCTTCACTTCTTGAAGGACAAGATTCATAGTTACTTGCAACAAAATTGAGGGATTGACATACTGGTCTGTCCTCCCCTATTAGGAACCACCCATGCTCTTAAAAGACACTTACCCATCTGTTTGAGAACATATCAGGCCTCCCCAGGATCGGAGTCTAACTCCTTCCTGCTCATTATGTGGGTCTCCACCCACTGATACAACATACTGTGACAAATGATCCTTTGCACATTCTCTAGAAGACTGCTCCAGGTGAACCCTGTCCCGAATGCCGCCTCATCAAACACCCTAAACCAGTAACCCTTCCTTGTCATATTGCCAAAAGAGCTTTCTCAACATTGTAGTTTCAACTGTGTACCCACCAATCCCCAGTGTTCACCTGCTCCCTCCCCCAACCCTCTTCCCAGCTCCATGGACTGTCCAATCCTTCCTCCCCACCCTAACCCCCTGTCAATCTTGCACTGCCCAATCCAATAGTATCAATAAAACCCTGTCATATCCTTTCACTGAACAACTATTCACTTCCACCTTATCATAGATTTCGCCCTTATGGGAGTTGGCTCACAACTTTCTTCTACCTTTCTATTTCCTGTAAAACTATCTTCCAGACTCTAGCTCTCTGAGTCTGCTAGATTTGCTTAATTCATGTCAGAGAGGTCATGTAATATTTGTCCTACAATGCCTGGCTTGCTTCACTTATCCATGTTATCCCATGTGTTAGTACTGTATTCCTTCTTACAGCCAAGTAATATTCCATTGTATGTATATACCACATTTTGTTTATCTATTTATCTGTTGATGGGCATTTGGGTTGATTCCAACTTTCGGTAATAATGAATAATGCCTTTATGAACATTGGTGTGAATATATCTGTTCATGTCCTTGCTTTCAATTCTTCTGGGTATAAACCCAAGAGTGGAATTGCTGGATCATATGGCAGATCTATAGTTAGATTTTTGAGGAAACGTCCTCCACAATGGCTGGACCATTCTACATTCCCACCAGCAGTGGATGAATGTTCCCATTCCTCCACATCCTCTTCAACACTTGTAGTCCTGTTTTTTTTAATGGCTGCCAGTCTAACGGGTGTAAGATGAAATCTCATTGTAGTTTTGATTTGCATTTCCCTAATAGCTAGTGATGTTGAACATCTTTTCATGTGCCTTTTAGCCTTTAGTATTTCTTTGGAGAAGGTCGGTTCAAATCACTTGCCCATTTTTTAAATGGGTTGTTGGTCTTTATTTTTAAGATATGTGATTTCTTTATATATGCTGGATATTAGGCTCTTATCAGATATATGGTTACCAAATATTTTCTCCCATTGTGTCTTTTCACTTTCTTGACAAATTCCTTTGAGGTACAAGAGGTTTTAATTTTGAGGACGTCCCATTTATCTATTTTTTCTTTCACTGCTTGTGCTTTGGATGTGAAGTTCATGAAGCCATTTCCTATTACAAGGTCCTGTAGATGCTTACCTACATTATATTCCAAGGTCTTTATGGTTTTGGCTCTTATATTTAGATCTTTGATCCACCTTGAGTTGATTTTTGTATAAGGTATGAGATGGTGTTCCTCACTCATACTTTTGCATATGGATATCCAGTTCTCCAAGTACCATTTATTGAAGAGGCCATTCTCTCCCAGTTGAGTGGGCTTGGTGGCCTTGTTGAATATTAGAGGACTGTATATGCAAGGATCTATATCAGAACTCTCAATTCAGTTCCATTGGTCAGTATGTCTGTCCTTGTGCCAATACCATGCAGTTTTGACCATTGTAGCTTTGTAGTATGTTTTAAAGTCAGGTAGTGTGATTCCTCCCATTTCATTTTTCTTTTTCAATATGTCTTTGGCTATTTGGGGCCTCTTGCCCTTCCAAATAAATTTCATAGTTTTTGCAATTCAGTAAAAAATGCTGTGTTGATTTTTTTTGGGATTGCATTAAGTCTGTAGATCAGTTTGGGTAGGATAGACGTCTTAATGATGTTTAGTCTTCCCATCCATGAGCAGGGAATATTCTTCCATTTATTTAAGTCTTCTTTGATTTCTTTTAACAGTGTTGTTTAGTTTTCTGTGTATGTCATTTACATCTTTAGTTAAATTTATTCCTAGGTATTTGATTCTTTTAGTTGCTAATGTAAATGGGATTTTTTTCTTGATTTCCTCCTCAGATTGCTCATTATTGGTGTACAGAAATGCTACTGATTTTTGTGCATTTATCTCATAATCTGTGACTTTACTGAACTCATTTATAAGCTCTAGAAGCTTTGTTGTAGACTTCTCAGGACTTTCCATGTAGAGGATCTTGTTGTCTGCAAATAGTGAAATTTTTTACTTCTTCCTTTCCAATTTGGATGCTTTTTATATCTTTTTCTTGCCTAAGTGCTCAAGCAAGTAATTCTAACCCAATGTTAAATAGGAGCAGTGATAGTGGGCATCCTTGACTTGTTCCCGATCTTAGAGGGAAAGGTTTTAGGGTTTCACCATTGTAGATGCTGTTAGCTGTGGGTTTTTCATATATATATCCTTTATCATGTTGATGAAGTTTCCTTCTATTCCTATGCTTTGTAGTGTTTTTATCAGGAAGGGGTGCTGTATTTTGTCAAATTTTTCTGTGTCTATAGAGATGATGTGATTTTTTTTTTCTTTTGATATGTTTATGTGTTGTATTACATTGATTGATTTTCTTATGTTGAACCATCCTTGCATACCAGGGATGAAACCCACTTGGTCATGGTGTATAATTCTTTTGATGTGTTGTCAAATATGATTAGCAAATATTTTGTTGAGGATTTTAGCACCTAGGTTCATTAGAGGGATTGGTCTGTAATTTTCCTTTCTTGTGGCATCTTTGTTTGGCTTTGATATTAGGGTAATATTGGCATCATAGAATGAGTTCGGCCATGTTCCTTCTACTTCTGTTTTTTGAAGAGTTCAAGCAGGATTGGTGTTAGTTCTTTCCAGAATGTTTGGTAGACTTCAGCTATGAAGCCGTCTGGTCCTGGGCTTGTCTTAGTTGGGAAGTTTGTAATACTTTCAATCTCGTTACTTGTGATTGGTCTGTTGAGTTCATCAATTTCTTCTTTCATCAATGTAGGCTGCTTGTGTGTTTCTAGGAATTTGTCCATTTCTTCTAAATTATCCTTCTTGTTGGCATATAATTTTTCAAAGTATCCTCTTATGATACTCTTTATTTCTGTGGGGTCAGTGGAGATATCCCCTTCCTCATTTCTTATTTTGTGTATTTGCATCTTCTCTCTCTTTTTCTTTGTTAGTCTGGCTAAGGGTTTATCAATTTTATTGATCTTCTCAAAGAACCAGATTTTGGTTTTGTTTATTGTTTCCAGTGCTTTCTTATTCTCTATTTCATTTAGTTCTGCTCTAATCTTGGTTATTTCCTGTTTTCTACTTCCTTTAGGTTTAGTTTGTTGTTGTTTTTCCAATTCCTTCAGGTGTGCAGTTAGGTCTTTGATTTTAGACCTTTTTTTTGGTTTGATATATGCATTTATAGCTATGAATTTCCCTCTTGGTACAGCTTTTTCTGTGTCCCATAGGTTTTGATATGTTGTGTTGTCATTTTCATTCGTTTCAAGGTAGTTACTGATTTCTTTTGAGATTTCCTCTTTGACCCACTGTGTGTCTAAGAGTGAATTGTTTAACTTCCATATCATTGGGCCTAATCTGGTTCTCTGGCCCTTACTGATTTCCAATTCCATTCCATTGTGATCAGAGAAATTGCTTTGTATAATCTCAACCTTTCTGAATTCATTGAGATTTTTTCTGTGGCCTAGCATGTGGTCTATCTTGGGTATGATCGATATGCACTCAAGAAGCATATATATCCCACTGTGTTTCGGTGTAGTGTTATGTATATGTCTATTAGATACAGATCCTCTAGTGTATTAATCAAAGTCTTTTTTTCTTTATTGATTCTTTGTCAAAATGTTCTGTCTAATAATGATAATGCTATATTAAAGTCCCCCACTATAATTGTAGAGGCATCTATTTCTCCACTTAGTTTTTCCAGTGTTTGCCTCATGTATTTTGTGGTGCCCCTGTTAGGTGCATAAATGTTTATGATTGTTCTGTCTTCTTGAAAGATTACCCCTTTCACTAATATATAGTGTCCGTCTTTGTCTCTTACAGTAGTTTTGCATTTAAAATCTATTTTGTCCGATATTAGTATAGGTACTCCCACCATTTTTTTTTTTTTTTTTTGGTTATTGTTTGCTTGTAAGATTGTTTTCCAGCCATTCACTTGCAGCCTCCTTGAATCCCTAGGTCTAAGGTGGGTTTCATGTAGACAACATATAGGTGGGTCATATTTCCTTATCCATTCTGCCATTCTGTGTCTCTTGACTGGTGAGTTTCATTCATTAACATTCAGTGTTATTACTCTCAAGGAATTACTTATATTAGCCATATTTTCTTTGGGTTTATGTATGTCATATGTTGTTTTTCTCTTTTTGCCTTTTTAGTTGTTCTTACGCTCTCCTCCAACTCTTCCTCCTGTTTTTTCTTTTCAATCTGCAGAACTCCCTTTAGTATTTCTTGAAGGGTAGGTTTCTTATTGGCCTACTCTCTTAATTTCTGTTTATCTGTGAATATTTTGAACTCCATCATTTTTGAATGCCAGCTTTGCTGGGTAGAGAATTCTTGGCTGGAAGGTTTTTTCTTTTAGTACTTTTAACCATGTCATACCACTGCTTTCTTGCCTTCATGGTTTCAGATGAGAAATCAGCACTTAATCTTATTGGTCTTCCCTTGTATGTGATGCTTCTCTTTTCTCTTGCTGCTTTCAGTATTTTTGTCTTGAACATTGGACAGTTTGGTGAGCATATGTCTTGGAGTAGACCTGTTAGGATTTCTACTGTTTGGGATGTGTTGTACTTCTTGGACTTGTACATCCATCTCCCTCAATAGGGTCGGGAAGTTTTCAGCCATTATTTCCTCCAACACTCCTTCTGTGCCCTTTCCCTCATCTTCTCCCTCTGGGTTGCCTATAATGTGTATGTTTGTGCATTTTGTGTTGTTGTTCAGATTCCTAAGTCCCTGCTGGATTTTTTTCTATCTTTTTATCTATCTGTTTTACTATCTGTTTGATTTCAGATTTATTGTCTTCCACATCACTAACTCTTTCCTCCACTTGTTCAAATCTACAGTTATGTGCTTACAGTGTCTTTTTTTTTTTTTTATCAAACAATATATTACACAATATATTTGGTTCATAGTAACGCATTCATTCATACACTATTTGTCCTTTTGTGTCTGGCTTGCTTCACTCAACATAATGTCCTCCAGGTTCATCCATGTTGCCATAAGCTTTATGACTTCATTTCTTCTTACAGCTGCATAATATTCCATCGTGTGAATAGACCACAGTTTGTTTATCCATTCATCTGTTGATGGACACCTGGGTTGTTTCCAACTTTTGGCAATGGTGAATAATGTGGCTATGAACATCGGTGTGCAGATGTCTGTTCGTGTCACTGCCCTCAGTTCTTCTGGGTATATACCAGTAGTGATATTGCAGGGTCATGTGGCAAGTCTATATTCAACTTATTTAGCAACTGCCAAACAGTCCTCCATAGCGGTTGTACCATCCTGCATTCCCACCAACAGTGAAGAAGTGTTCCTATCTCTCCACATCCTCTCCAACACTTGTAGTTCTCTGTCTTTTTAATAGTGTCCATTCTGATAGGTGTAAAATGATATCTAATTGTAGTTTTGATTTGCATTTCCCTAATCATGAGTGATGTTGAGCATTTCTTCATGTGTTTTTTTGCCATTTATATTTCTTCTTTGGAGAAATGTCTATTCAAGTCTTTGGCCCATTTTTTAATTGGGTCATTTGTCTTTTTATTGTTGAGTTATAACATCTTTTTATATATCCTGGATATTAAACCCTTTTCAGATATGTGATTTCCAAATATTTTTTCCCATTGAGTTGGCTGCCTTTTCACCCTTCTGACAAAGTCCTGTGAGGTGCAAAAGTGTTTAATTTTGAGGAGGTCCCATTTATCTACTTTTTCTTTTGTTGCACGTGCTTTGGGTGTAAGGTCCAAGAAACCACCACCTACTACAAGGTCTTGAAGATGTTTCCCTACATTTTCTTCCAGCAGTTTTATGGTCCTGGCTTTTATATTTAGATCTTTGTTCCATTTTGAGTTGATTCTTGTATAGGGGCTGAGATAGGGGTCCTCTTTCATTCTTTTGGTTATAGATATCCAGTTCTCCCAACACCATTTGTTGAAGAGACTGTTTTTTCCCATCAGCGTGGGCTTGGTAGGTTTGTCAAAACCAGTTGACTGTATAGGTGAGGGTATATTTCTGGATTCTCAATTCTATTCCACTGATCGATGTCTCTATCTTTATGCCAGTACCATGCTGTTTTGACCACTGTAGCTTTGTAATATGTTTCAAGGTCAGGCAGTGAAATTCCTCCCACATTGGTCTTCTTTTTTAGAATGCTTTTGGCTATTTGGGTGCACTTACCCTTCCAGATAAATTTGGTAATTGCCTTTTCTAATTCTGTAAAGTAAGCTGTTGGGATTTTGATTGGTATTGCATTGAATCTATAAATCAGTTTGGGCAAGATTGGCATCTTCACCATATTTATTCTTCCAATCCATGAACACAGAATGTCTTTCCATTTGTTTAGGTCTTTTTAAATTTCTTTTAGCATTGTTTTGTAGTTTTCTGCATATAGGGCCTGTACTTCTTTGGTTAAATTAACTCCTAGGTATTTGAGTGTTTTTGTTGCTATGGAAAATGGAATTTTCCTCCTGATTTCCTCTTCAGATTGTTCAGTACTAGTGTACAAAAACATTACTGATTTTTGTGTATTGATCTTGTAACCTGCTACTTTGCTGAGCTCATTTATTAGTTCAAGTAGCTTTGTTGTGGATACTTCAGGGTTTTCTAAATACAGGATCATGTCATCTGCAAACAGTGAGAGTTTTAATTCCTCTTCTCCTATTTGGACGCCTTTAATTTTTTTGTCTTGTCTAATTGCCCTAGCTAGAACTTCTAGTACAATGTTGAATAACAATGGTGACAGTGGGCATCCTTGTCTTGTTCCTGATCTTAGGGGAAAAGCTTTCAACCTTTCCCCATTGAGTATGATGTTGGCTGTGGGCTTTTCATATATGCCTTTTATCATATTGAGGAATTTTCCTTTTATTCTTATCTTTCCTTTCTCTTCCCCTTCTGGAACTCCCATGAACGTATGTTGTTGCGTTTTGTGTTGTCATTCAACTCTCTGAGCCCCTGCTCAATTTTTTCCATTCTTTTCTCTCTCTGTTCTTTTCTCTCTTCAATTTTGGCTGCTCTGTCTTCGGTATCACTTATTCTTTCTTCTATCATTTCGAGTCTGCTATTGTATGCCTCAAATGTATTTTTGACTTCACCTATTGTGTCTTTCATTCCCATGAACTCCATTACTTTTCTGTTCAGGATTTCAAATTCTTCTTTGCATTCACTCAATGTCTTCTTGATGTCAATTATCTCTTTAAATATATTGTTTTTCATGTCATTAGTTTGATTTTGGAAATTTGTGCTCATCTCACTGATTAGTTCTCTCAAATTCTGCATCTCTTCTGGGACTTTGCTGTATTCCTTTTCTTGGGCCATGTCTTCTGTTTTCTTAGTATGGCTCGTAATTTTTTGCTGGTGCTTAGGCATCTGGTTAGTTTGTATTTTACTTAGATGCTCTATCTCTTTCTCTTTCATAGGGTTTTAGTGGTGGGAGGCTGTGAGTTACCACAACTCTTTGATTTTGGGCTCAACCTTGATTGTTAGGATTGTTCAGCTGGTTGCTCAAAACAGGGCACTGGACCCAGTAATTGGTTGTAGAGTTGTTTCCTAGGGCCTTGGGCAGGGAGGCTATAGAGGCCAGGAAAAGCCTCTCCTACTTATTAATTTTCTTATGTGCACTTCCTTGGTCTGCCAGGAGATGGCGCTCGTTGGCAGCTCTCAATTCAATGTCTGGTCGGAGTGTATTTGTTGTGACACAGACCAGATCAATGTGATAGAGTTTCATGTCTGGGGGCTAAGAGCCTTATAATTCAAATTTTCTGAGACAGTTCTCCAGACTTCTCTGGTAGCACCCCCCTTTTCCATCCCTTCTGAATCCTGAACAATCAGTCCCTGTTAGTAGAGCAGGAGATTGGGAGGTTTGTATATCTTTAACCCCTTGCAGGCTCCAAGGCAAACAATTGCACAGCCCCACCCAGCCTGGAAGGGCTCTTGGGACAGGGCAGACCAAACCTAGGAGTCAAAAGTAGGTCAACCCCAGGCTCTCTCTCTCCTCTCCTGTGGAGTCCTCAACAATTAGTCCAGGCTAGAAGAGAGGGAGATTGCGAGGGTCGGATATCTCCAGTCCTTCCTAGGCTCCCAGGGCAAACCGCCGTGTGGAAGGGTCCGTGGGGCTCCGCAGCCCAAATTTGCAGGTCAGAACCTGAGTCAGCCTAAGGCTGTGTCCCCCTCTCTCCCCTTTCTGGGAGTGGTAGATCCCTGGAGCCCCCTTTGTCTGTGGTCGCAGGTCCAGAGGTCCGAGAATTCTAAAGAGTGTGGGGGAGGGTGCCGGCAGCAGTAGAAGCTGCTTGTTCTAACTCACGGTTCTATTGTCGTGATTTCCCTCTTCTGTCCCTCTCTCCTCTGGGTTGTGTGCAGCCTTCACCTGCTGTCATAAACACTAGAAGATCTTTTTCAGAGCTATTTCAGCCTGTCCTCTAGCTATTTTTCTGGAGAAGAGATTCCCGTGTCTTACTAGTCTGCCATCTTCCCAGAAGTCCCTACAGTGTCTTTTTGATTTCTTGGATTGTGCCATTTATCACCATCATATCCATTATCTTTTTATGTATGTTTGCAATTTCTTCAATATGTTCTCCCAATGTCTTCTTAATATCCTTAATGTCCTCCCTCACTTCATTAAGTTGGTCCATGATATTTGTTTGGACAGCTTTGATTAGTTGTTAAATGTTGTGCACCTATTCCTGGTTTTTAGTTTGTTCATTGGACTGGCCTATGTCTTCCTGTTTCTTAGCATGGCTTGTAATTTTTTGTTGCCCTCTGATCATCTTTTTATCTTGATGGGTTTATTCAGTTGATTAGGTTCTCTCTTTGCTCTAGGGTTTTATTTAATTGCTGTTTTTGTGTGTGTTATCAGTTTTCTCTTTGACACTTTGTTCTTCTTATTCTATTTTGTTGCTGTTGTCTATGTTCCCTTGGAGGAAAAAATTAGGGCCACAGAAAGTCAAAAGAGGTATGAAAGGTAAAAGGATAATAGTAATAATAATAGTAATTTTTAGAAGGGGAACCATTCAAGACTTTGGAAAATGAATATTTAACTCATTTAAGCAGTGTAGAGTAATAGGAATAAAAAAGTGGGGTACCTACATTGAAATGGGAAGCCAAATAGAGAAAAAATATATAGACTTAATTAAAAGGCCAGTATGGTGAAGAGAGGGAAGGACAAAAGAAAAGACAAAAAGAAAAAAAAAGTTAATAAAAGAAAGAAAACAGGATAGACGAGGTAGAAATAAAAAGCAGAATAATTGAGGACTAAAGAAAGAGAGGTGGAATGTAAGAACAACAACAGAAAGCAGAAGATAGAATGATGCTGGAAAGAAAAGAGATAGTGTTGGTATACAAAATTGGTATACCCAGAAAAGGGAAAATCAAGGACGAGAAAACACAGTAACCAAGAATCAAGCCAGAAGTACCTTGAGGAATGTATCTCTTCATCCAGCTCCCTCCAGATTGATGCCCTGAAGCCTCCTACTCTGTGGTTTCCCAAAACAGCTCACTCAGGCAAGCTCTTGCCTCCATTCAGCCGTTTTTTGTGAGAGTGATCTGCCTATGCTCCTTTGAAAGAAAAAAAATTAGGACCAGAGAAAAGGAAAGAGATAGGAACACAAAAAGAATTATAGTAATGGTAATAGTAAAAGGTAGGAGATCAACCATACAAGACCTAGGAAATTCAATAATTAACATGAGTAAGAAGCACAGAGGATTAAGATTAGGATAGTGGAATAGAAACAATGAAACAAGAAACAGAACAAAGAAAAAATATCTAGAATGAATTAAAATGCTGGAATGGTGAGAAGAGGTGAAAAGTAAACAGAAAAGAAAGAAAAAAGTTAAAAAGAGAAAGTATACAGAGAAAAATGGAGAGAGGGCGAAATACAAAGAAGAAAAATTGGAGACCAAATAAAAGAGGTGGAATGAAAGAAAAACAATGGAAAACAGAAGATGATATAAAGATGAAGGAGTGGAAAGAAATAGGGTAGGTAGAATAGATCAGTAACCAAAAGAATAAGAGAAGGGGAGGGGATACAGAACAAGCAAGAAACAAGACAGCAGCAACTCATTAAAAAAAAAAATAGGAGACAGAAGAAAAAAAGCAATAAACAGATAAAAACTGCCTTCTTTCTTAGATCCCTAAGGATCTTCTCAGGTTGCTGGTGTTCCCCAGTCATTCACTCTGCAGCCTGCACTCTGCATGTTTTGAACTGGGTTTTAGTGAGTAAAGTAAGAGAAATAAAAGAAAATGAACCTTTTTTTTTTTTTTTTTTTAAATAAGAGATCCAAGAAAAACTAATACAAAGAAATTATCTATATGTTCCCTGTCATAAAGTTTCAGCTGGCTGCCTGATAACCTGGTGGATTTCATCTCAAGGAATAGCCAGGAATCAAACCCAGGACCCCATATATGCTAGGCAGGAATTCTTTCACTAAGCTGTTCTAAGTCCTTGGGTTGATTTGCCTTTCAGATGGCTATCAGCCCCTTTTCCCTTGGGCAGGTTAGATCCCCTGCAGTCAGCTGGAGCGGTCCTGATCTCCGCCTGTCTCTGTCTCCTCACCGATGTAATTCCTCTCTTTACTTAGGTGACTGGGCATGACCGCCAGCCTGAGACAATCCCTCTCCCCTCTCCCTGTCGAGTCGGGGTCCCTTCTGACATTCAAGGGGGCACAGCTGGCTAAACTTGCCGCAAAAAAATCACTCTCCACTCTCCCGGGCCCCTCTTCTTTGCAGGGAATCTGTCATCACACTCCCATTTGTAGAAGGGGGCCTAGGGTCTCCACCTGGTCTGTCCGTCCTGAGGGCCGGGTATGTGTGCCCCTTCCAGCCACTGAGGTAAGCATCCCCTGATTATTCCTGGCTTCCCTATCTGTCCAGTCCCCTCCTAGATGACTCAGAGCACCTTCCCGTGGAGGTAGACATCTATTCTACTCACAGTTAGATACAATTCACCAGGAGTTTTACCCTCACCTTTTTCCTTTGTTGTTTTAATGAGAGCTAAGATTTATATGTCTAACCCATCGGCAGTGTTCCCAGTAACCCCGAGAATTCTTTATATATTCTAGATACTAGTCCTTTGTTGGCTAAGAGGTTTGTAAATATTTTCTCCCAGTTTGTCACTTGTCTTTTCATCCTCTTATCAGGGTCTTTGGCAGAATGAAAGATTTAGTTTTGATAAGGTCTTTTTTATCAGTTTTTTTCATTTTATGGATCATGCCTTTGATGTCAAGTCTAAGAAGTATTTGCCTAGCTCCAGATCCCAAAGATTTTCTCCTATATTTTTTTCTGTAGGTTTTGTATTTTCACACTTTAAGACTGTGATCCATTTTGAATAATTTTTTATAAGATATGAGAGAAGTTGAGTTTTTCTTTTCTTTTTGCCTTAACTTGACTAATTACTCTAGCACCATTTATTGAAATGACTGTCCTTTTTCCATTTATGAATTTATCTTGCACCTTTGTCAAAAATCAGTTGGGCATATTTTGAGGGTCTATTCAAGCGTTTTCTGTTCTGTTCTATTGATCTATATGTCTGTTCTTCCACCAAAACCACATGGTTTGATTATTGTAGTTATCTAATAAGTCATAATATCAGGTAGTATGATTTCCCCCACTTTATTCTTATTTGTCAGGATTGTTTTGGTACCTTTCCATAATGAATTTTATAATTATATCTATGTCAACAGAACTGAGGCTTTGATAGGAATTCTATTAAACCATAAATCGGTGTGGGGAGAACTAGCACTTTAAAATGTTGAAGTTTCCAATTTAGAAGCATGGTATACCTCTTCACTTATTTATATCTTTTTGTTTTATCTCACCAGCACTTTGCAATTTTTAGAATAAGAGCCTGTACTACGTGTTTTGTTAATTTTGTACTTAAGTGTTTCATTATTTTTGAAGTGGTATAAATAGTATTATGTTTTAGATTTCAGTTTCTGCATGTTCGCTGTTAGTCTATAGATATGTGATTGATTTATGTGGGTTGATACTGTAGCCTGCAATGGACAAATTCCCTTATTAATTCTAGGAGGCTTTTTTCCGGGGTAGGGTAGGGAATTCCTTGGGATTTTCGACATAGGCTAGCATCTTTTTTGCAAATTGAGGAAGGCTTATTTATTCCTTTTCAACCTGAATTCTTTTTATTTCTTTTTCTTGCCATATTTCAGTGGCTAGAGCTTCCAGTACTATACTGAACAAGAGTGGTGAGAGAAGAAATCCTTGCTTCATTCTGTCATAGGAGGGAAGCATTCAGTAATTCACCCTTAAGTATGATGTTAATTGCTTTTTTTTTTTTTTTTTTTTTTTTGTAGATTCTCATCAAGTTGGAATAGTTTCCCTCTATTCTTAGTTTGCTGAGTCTTTTTTTTTTTTTTTAATCATGAATGTGTATGGATTTTGTCAAGTACTTTCTAAGTGTCAACTGATAAGATTTTTCTTCATTAGTCTGTTGCTATGGTGGATTTCATTGATCAAATTTTAGATGTTGAACCAGCATTACATGCCTGGAGTAAATCCAAATTTCTCATGGGTGTGTGATTCTTTTTAGACTTTGTTGAGTACAAATTTGCTAAAATATATTGAGAATTTTTGTTTCAAAATTCAGGGGAGATAATTGGTTTTTAGTTTTATTTGTACTGTCTTTGTTTGGTTCTGGTATCAATGCAATACTGGCTTCATAAAATGAATTGGGTACCGTTCCTTTGTCTTCTGTTTTCGGGCAATGATTTTTTTAAATTGGTATTAATTTTCCTTTATATGTATGGTAGAATTCTCCAGTAAAATCATAGGGGCCTGGAGATTTCCTTTGTGGGAACTTGTAAATTATAAATTAAATTTCTTTATTTACAGAATGTGCAAGTCTTTTGTTGATATGTATTTTCTTTTTGGTGAATACCTAGAAATAGAAATTCTGGGTCAAAGGGTCAATTAAAATGCCTAATTATTTTTCCAAAGTGGAAATTTTGTATCACAGGAACATTGCTTCTCACCTGCCTTTGATATTGTCCATGTGTTTATTTTTAGCCATCCTAGTAGCTATGAAATGGTATCTGATTTTGGTTTTAATTTCCTTTCCCCTGATGATTAATAAAGGTGGACATCTTTTATGTGCTTATTGGCCATTCTTTTATCTTTTTCTGTAAATATCTGTCCAGTCTTCACCCACTTATTTTGCTCATTTGTTTTTAATTGGTAGCTTGTCTTCTAATTGAGCCATAAGATTTCTTTGTATATTCTGGATACCAGACCTTTATCATATATATGTATTTCAAATATTTTCTCCAAATCTGCGGCTTGGTTTTTCATTTTCTGAGTGATCTCTTTTGGAAAACAGAAGTTTTTAATTTGGATAAACTCCAATTTATTGTTTTCCCTTATGTTTCTTTTTGCACTCTTTTTAATAAATCTTTGTCTCTTTTGTAACTACAAATTTTCTCCTGTAAGCTTTAATATTTCAGTTTTATGTTTCAGACTATGATCCATTTTGAACAAATATTTGAAAATGTTGTGAGGTTGAGTTTGAAGTTCATTTTTCCCCATAAATATGTCCAGTTGATCTAGAATTATTTGTTGAGAAGATGTTCCATTTCCTTTTTAATAACGTTGGCATATTTGTTGAATATCAAATGGCCATATATGTATGGGTCAATATCTGGACTCTCTATTCTGTTCCATGGATATATTTGTCTGTCATTACATTAATACCAGCCTGATTCAATTACTCTGGCTTTATAATATTCTTTAAATCAGTTATGTGAGTCTTCCAAATTTTTTATTCCTTTTCAAAACAATTTTGACTGTTCTAGGTCATTTTTTTTTTTTTTTAAGATTTTATTCATTTATTCATTTATCCCCCGCCTGCTGCCTGTGCTCGCTGGGCCAGCCAACCACGCCGTGCGGGCGGGCCCGCCCCCACTAGGAGGCCCCAGGAACCGAACCCGGGGCCTCCCACATGGTAAACGGGAGCCCCACTGATTGAGCCACAGCTGCTTCCCTATAATTTTTTTTTTTTTAAGATTTTATTCATTTATTCATTTATCCCCCCCTTGCTGCTTGTGCTCGCTGGGTCAGCTAACCACGCCATGCGGGCGGGCTTGCCTTCACCAGAAGGCCCCGGGAACCTCCCACATGGCAAACGGGAGCCCTACTGATTGAGCCACAGCTGCTTCCCTAGGTCATTTTTATTTCTATGTATAATCCTCATATTGCATGGTTTTGTGGGACTGTAAAAATGACCATGCAAATGGAAGCTATGCAAAGTGATTTAAGTAAAAATCAATGAGGGAAAATTTCATGACCTTAAGTTTTTTATCAAAACATTAAAAACTATTTTCCTATTAGTTATGAATGTATAGGGAAATGGAAAAAATAATAAAATTAATATTGTATAATTCCATTTACATGAAATGTTCATAACAGGCAAATCTGTAGAGATACAAATTAGATTAGTGGTTGTTAGGGACTTGGGGTAGAGGAAAATGGGTAGTGACTGCTAATGAATACCAGTTTCTTTTTTGGGGGTGAGAAAATGTTCTAAAATTAGATTGTGGTAATGGTTGCACAAACTCCATAAAAGAAACCAAAACCCATTGAACTGTATACTTTAAATGAATGAGTTTAATGAAATGTGAATTATAGCTCAATAAAGCTGTAAGAAAAAATAGAGAATAATTTTATCTTCTCTCTACAATTTTACCAATGAGTCGTTCGTTTTGCCTTCCCCTGTTAAAACAGCTCACTTTCCCTTTCTACTCCATTCTTTGTGCCTTACAAGGACATTGCTGTTGCTATCATCCTATTATTTTCTAAGCTTCTCCTCTCCACTGGATCACTACTATAAGCATACAGACCTAATATCTCCTATTCTAAAATGAAAATTAAAAACACAGTATAACCTCACCTTAGACCTAATATCTTGTTCCAAATAGTACCCCATTTTTAATTAGTCCCCTTTATAACAAACTGAAAGAGCTGTAAATATTTGATATCTGCATTTCCTTATCTCCCTGTCTGTCTTCAGATATTCCAGTTGGCTTTAGATCCTACTACTATTCCACCTAAGCATCCCCTGTCAAAGCCCTAATGACCTTAATACTGTGAAATTCAATGGTTAATTTAGTCCACAATGACTTGCCGAGCTGAGGAAGCAGTGATCAGAATTTGGAAGTGTGGAAGCCACTGAAATCTGTGAAGCAGAGTTATATAGGGAGCCAGAAGTCTGAGTGGGAGCTTGCCTGATTTCTTAGCTGCATATATACATGGAGAGACTACACAGATCCTAACAGTGAATGGCTCTTCAAATTTGAGGCTAGAATAGATATAGCAAAGTTTAGGGACATGTTGGAGTTCTGGCCTAGCCAAAGTGAAGAGACCTCATGAATCTCTAAGCATTTGGTTGAGACACCAAAGAGGTTTCTAGTAAAAACCATGTCTTAGAGTAAGGGCTACATTGTGCCATGCTAGAAAAGCCAAACCCCAAGTCTTTTAGTATCAAAGAGAGCTATCATAAAATTAATGGTCAGAACATATGTCAGAACTCTTTCAGGGAAGACACTTCTCATATAACTAATCATTCACAATAGCTAGTTTACTATAAAATATTATTGGACATGAGAAAAATCAGGAAAATGTGACTCATAATCAAGAAAAAAAAAGAAGTCAGTGGAAATAGACTTAGATGTTGTAGTTATCAGATAAGAACTTTAAAGCAGTTATTATATATATTTGAGGAAAATATAGTCTTAATAGGTGTACAAATGGAGAATCACCTCAGAAGAATGGAAAATGTTAGTGAATAAGTTGAAATTCTACAAGTACAAAATATGAAAAAGTCACTGGATTGGCTTAACTACAGATTGAAGATGACAGAAAAATGGGTCATTGAATGAGAGGATAGATCCATTAAAAATATGCAACCTGAGGAACAGAGAGAAAAACATATTGAAAATACATAACCAGAGCACAGTGACCTGTGGGACAAGATCAATAAGTCTGAAATACATGAAATTGGAATCCCATGAAGAAAAATGAGAGAATGGGGCAGGAAAAATCGAAAGCATATTATTCAAAAAATTCTTAACTTTCATGGAAAAAAGATCCAAAAACCTCAGAAAACCCCATGTAGGATAGATACAAAGAAAACTTCATCAAGAATGAAAATAAAACTACCACAAACAGTGAAAATCTCATATGAACCCAAGGAAAAATGACACCTCACATACAGGAGATCCATAACAGCAGACTTTTTTCTAAGGAACAACGAAGACCAGAAGACAATGGAATGTAATCTTTAAAGTGCTGGGAAAAGTGTCAACCCGAAATTCCACATAGAACAACAATTTCCTGCAAAAATTACTGTGTAGTAAAGAATTTTTAAGGGAAACAAAGACCATTAGTTTAAAAGATACATGGATTACTCAAAATACTAAAGGAAGTTCTTCAGGCTGAAGGAAGATGATACAAGATAGAACCCAGTATATATGTAGATAAATATAAAAGATTAGCTTTTTCTCATCTTTATTTCCTTAAAAACAAAACAAATGATTGTTTAATGCAAAAATAGAAAACACAATATATAGAGAATAAATAGAATTATCCTGCTATAAGATTTTTGCATGTATGAACTGTAAAGTGTGATGGATGAAGTATGAAGAGTAAAATATGAGGTACAATATTAATTCTATGTTAGTATGCATATTATAATTATTAAAAAGTAATTAATTGTTAGCTTCCTGAGGATTTGCCAAGCTGTCCTCCACAATGGCTGCACCATTCTACATTCTCAGCAGCAGGGGATAAGTGTTTCCTTTCCTCCACATTCTCTCCAACATGCAAAGGGAAGGGGTTCACCTGGGGGCATGCCTCTAAGACATATGAATATGTTTAAGTATTCATGAAACATTGTCTTGGTGGGTGGAGAGCCACACAATAACCAAAAGAATATTGAATTTCCATCCCAGGGAGTTCTGCTATGTTCTCTAATAGGACAGCAAGAATCCTTCGAGTACAAGGGCAATGTCTAGTGAAGGAAGACAGACCGTTATGCCAATCTCTTGACAGTGACAATTGTACTTATGAACCTTTTCTTGTGAAATTTAAACTTAGCCCAGTATTATATACTGCCTAAGAATTACCCCCTGAAAGCCTCCTTGTTGCTCAAATGTGGCCTCTTTCTAAGCCAAACTCCACATATAAACACACTATCTTCCCCCTGGCGTGGGATATGACTCCCGGGGATGAACCTCCCTGGCACTGAGGGATTAGTACCAAACACCAGTGAGCAATGCATCTGGAAAAAGACCTGACCAAAAGGGGAAAATGGTAAATACGAATGAGTTTTTATAGCTAAGAGATTTCAAAGTGAGTCAGGAGGTCATTCCAGAGGTTATGCTTATGCAAGTCTCAGCATGATCTCCTTGACTGCCACAGTAAACATTCCCTCAAATAGTGGGGCTCCTGAGGACTCTTGAAATATCTAGAAATTATAAGCAGAGCAGACAGCTCAGGAATTTGGCACCTTGTCAGTGGGCCTTACTTTGGAATTTATACTCCCCAGTGTAACAGAGTTAGACTCATTTATAGGTTCTCTATACGTGGCTCTTCTGCCCCTTTTATTTGAACATATAATGAGCACTATACTTGATAAATATATGTCCCAGAGACTTAAATATTTGGTCCATCCATGTGCCAATTGAGCCCTGAATATCAGCAGAGTTGCAACACTTACTGTCCAGTTCATTGGACTCACCCAGGACAACTAACAAGGAGAATAAGGTGGACAATGCCCATCCCAAGGAACAGAGAATGTCTGCAACTGCAAGCAAGATAGCTTTATACATCTGCCACATGGGATCTAAGCCCCCTCTCAGTTAGAAGCAGAGTGGGCATCACCATCCCCAAATCCTGGAGATTGGGGAATGAACAATGAACTAAAGTATACTTACTATTATTCTACTATAGACTTGCTATTATTCTGGCAATGGAAGAACTCATCATTGATGTAAAGGCAGTGGGCACCAGAGGTTCTGCGGAATGGGAGAGGGAAGAATAGGAGTAATATGGGGGCATTTTCAGGACATTGGATTTGTACTGCATGACATTGCAGTGATGGATACAGGCCGTTGTATGTTTTGTTGCAACTTACAAATTTGTGCAGGACAAAGTGTAAACTATAATGTAAACTATAGTTCATGGTTAGCAGTAATGCTTCAATACGGGCTTATCAATTATAACAAATATACCACACTAATGAAGGATGTTGTTAATGTGGGAACGTGTGGGAGTGGGTGGGATTGTGGCATATGGGAATCCCTTATATTTTTTATGTAACATTTATGTAATTTAAAGCTTCTTTAAAAAAAATTAATTATAAAATAATTAAAAGAGATAGAGTTAAAAATCCAATAGAAAAAATAAAATAAACTAGTAAGAAAATTTTACCCAAAAGAGTTTGAAAAGAGGAACCAAAAAAGATTAAAAAATAGATAGCAAATTCTAGATTTAAATAAAAACATTTAGCACTTGAAGTTAATCAATGTAATTCCCCACAATAACAGATTAAAAAAGAAAACCACATGCTCATCTCAATAGAGGCAGAAAAGCATTGTACAATATTGAACACCAATTCATTGTTTTTAAAAAAGAAAAATTTAGCATAGTATAAATAGAAGGTAATAGCCTCAGCCTGATAAAATGGCATCTACAAAAATGATTACAATTAACATCATGATAAAAGAGTGGATATTTTTTACTTAAAATCAGGACAAGAGAAGATGTCCTCTCTCACCATTACTATTTAACATTAATAAGTCAAAAAAAAAAAAAAAAGAAAAGATAAAGAAAAAAGGTATAAAGATTGGAAATGAAGAAATAAAAGTCTTTATTTGCAGATGACATGATTTTCAACTTAAAGAATCTTAAAGAATTTACAAAAGCTAAAAATAAATTTACTGAATTAATAAATTTAGAAAGGTCACAGGAACCAAAGTCAATACATGAAAAAAAATGTATTTTTATATACTAGCAATTAAATACTAGAAAAAGACATTTTAAAAAATCCATTTACATTATCATCAAGAAACATGAAATACTTAATAACTATGGCCCACACATCTGCTACTCAAATCTCCCTTCAAGGAAGGACCCCACTGTCCTTCTATGGGGAGTGTGGTTGTATGACAGCCTTGAGCTCTTACCTTTATTAAGGAGCACCTCATATTCTGAGCCAAAATCATGCTTTCTTCAATGTGTTCCCTGGCCAATGACTGAGCAACGTTGTAGTACAAGGACTAAGCCATGTCTACTCAACAATGAGCCCATTTAATGGGCAAGTTTGCTCCAGAACTCCCTATTGGACTGACAGAGGTTTTTTGCGGCTCTGAATTGTGGTTTGCTGGTCTTCCCTACCCAGTACTGCTTCTATTTTTTCAAAGGTGTTACTTCCCAACAAACTTCTTATATTCATAATTTCATCTCAGGACTGCTCTCTAGAGGATCTAAACTGTGCCAGTAATAAGTTGAACAAAAGACATACAAATCCTCTACATTAAAATATACAAAATATTGTTGAGACAAATTAAAGTCCTAAATAAATGAGGAAATATAACATTGTCTTTCAAGATGATATTGTTAAAATATTAATTCTCCCCCAAGTTAATCTGTAAATGCAATTTAATTCCGTACAAAAGCCTATAGATATATTTTATAGAAATTGATAAGAAATTGATAGGCAGTTCTTGCTTTGCGAGTTTCTGATATGTATGAATTTTAGTTAACACAGATTAATTAAAAGCACTAACTCCCCAACAATATGTTTTATTTATTTATTTATTTATTTATTTATTTATTTATTTTTAAGATTTTATTTATTTATTCATTCATCCCCCCCTTGCTGCTTGTGCTTGCTGGGTCAGCCAACCACGCCGAGCGGGCGGGCCCGCCTTCACCAGGAGGCCCCGGGAACTGAACCCGGGGGCCTCCCACATGGTAAACGGGAGCCCTACTGATTGAGCCACAGCCGCTTCCCAACAATATGTTTTAAATTTCAGTTCCTACAGTAAATTAACTGTGAGAATTGTATAAACTTTGCTTCTTGCTCTTCAGTCCACAAATCACTATGTAAATTACAGATATACCTCTTGATCAATGGCCAGTCACAGCCCTTCTTTCAAAATCTATTAGTGATTGGTCGTGGCACATCTGTTACTCAGTTCACGCACAGACCGTGTTGCTTGTCTCAGTGATATTCCCATATAATCCAACTTTTAAAGTACTGCTCAGTTGGAAAATGCTTCAGATCACCCTGATTCTCCTGGGGACTTGAATGAAAATGTGATAATTTACCTTTTACCACCAAACACAACTTCATTAATCCATTCAATGGACCATAGAATTATTTCAATTCTAAAGCCTGTTATCTTAGATGTACTTATTCAGACAGAATATTGATGCTACAACTGGAAATAATGCAATTTCCTTAGCTGAGTTTTGGGAAAAATAAGACATACATTATGTAATTGAAAACATTCAAGCATCGTGGCAGGAAGTATCAGTGAGTAACATGCATGCAGTTTTACCTCACTGTGCAAATAACTTTGCAGGATTTGAGTCTAATATAAAAAGAGTTATAGAAAAAAGTACTGACCATAGAGAGACTATAGATATTTGGCCAGAGGAGCTTATTAAAGGCACATTTATTGGTACAAATGAGAAAAGTGGTTGTGATGAAAAGTATGAAGATGTACCATAAGAAGAGACACTAGCAAAAATCCTTCACATTAATTGAACTTGTAAAGATATTTCATGAGTTTAAAAATGCAATGGGAAGGTAGCGAATGTGGCTCAAGTGGTTGAGTGCCTGCTTCCCACATGGGAGGTCCTAGGTTTGGTCCCCAGTGCCTCCTAAAAACAAAACAAACAACAAGCAAACAAACAAAAAAACCAACTCAGGGGAGCCGATATGGGTCAGTGGTTGAATGCTGGCTTCTCATATACAAGGTCCGGGGTTCAATACCTGGCCCGGGTACCTAAAAAAAAAATCAACGGGCAAATGTTGGGACTTGATCCAAACTTAGAAGCAAGTTTGACAGTGCACCAAAGCATAGAAGAATGCCGATTTTGGATCATCATTTATGTGGCAAGAAGGTTATTTGAAGTGTAATTCAAACTATTCTTGATAAGTTCTTTATGAAGAAATAAAACACTTTAATTCTCAATATTTCTAGTTTTTAAAGTATAATGCACTAAATAAATACTAGTTTTACTACGTTTTTATTGCCCTATACATTTATCACTGAAAATAAGAAAATTTTTAATAATTTGACAAAATTTTGTGAAAGTCATAAAACAGTTATAATTTTCCCCATTGATTAAGATTGCTTTGCGTGGTTTCAGCTTACACAGTCCTTTTATGGCCTAAAGTACTGTGGAAAGTGAAGATTGCAAATATGTAAATAATATATGTTTATATGTATATAAGATATATCATTTCATGTATTTTTTTAAATGAAAGCACATGGAAGACAAGGACTTATGTTCATTGCCATGTGCTCTGGACCTAGAACAGTGCCAGGAATGCTCAACAAATAATTGTTAAAACATAAGTTTCATCAATTGGAGTACCAAAGAAAGTTTTTAAGTCACATTAGCTCATTTGATTTTCTTAAATATGCAATGACTAAGGGTTCCTATTTCTCTGCATCCTTGCCATCACTTATTTTCTGTTTTTTCTTTTATTTCTTTTTTTTAAAAAATAATAACTATCCTAGTAGGTGTAATGTGGTATCACATTGTGGTTTTCAGTGGCATTTCCCTAATGGATAATGCTGTTGAGCATCTTTTCATGTACCTGGCACCCTTGTGAAAAATCAATTGGCCATATATGTATGGGCTTATTTCTGAATTCTCAATTCTGTTCCAAACTAGTGAATGGAATGGTAACAGTGGAGTTATGGAAGCATTGGCCAGGAGCCCAGTTACACAGGAAGGATATTTTTTTTTTACCATGATCATCACAAATCCTGAAGGTGAGACAGATCTAACAGCAGGTAGAATGCAAAATTCTGGACCAGCTGGGAAGGTCGGAGTCAGCCAGTACAGATCAAAGATAGACTAGGATGCAGGACGCAGCCAGACAGATTCAGAATATGCGAAGTCATGTCTTTGTTCAGGAGCAGGCATGAACAAGCAAGTAAGTAACTGAGTCCCTCTTAGATTTAGAAATACAGAGACTTGCCGGTCAGTACTGCATGGGTCAGGGTTGATCCTGTGAGTTTTAAGCAGCCTTCAGAGCTGATGGTTAAGTGTCACATCACAAGATAAGGGAGAATTCAACTTCTAGTGGTCTTTGCAGAAAACAGTGAGATCCTCTGAGTCATCTCTGGGTCTAATATGTATTTTGATTTAATATATTATGTCTGAATGGCATTTAAATTCTTCAAGGCAGTTTACACCCATCATCTGGTTGATTCTCATGATAGAACTTTGACAAAGATTGGCATAGATGATACCTAGTCACAATTATTCAGTAACAGAAAAAAATATTTTATGCCTAATAATCAACTGCCTGAACTTTGTTTCTACTACTTACTAAATATCACAGATTGTGCACCACTAATGCAAAGACAGAGGGTCCCAGATATGTTTAATAGTTGATCTTTCCAGAATACTAAGTGGGATCGTAAAGGATGATTATTGTGTTTATTTCCTTTGCTTCCATGATGAGTCACAGATAATTTATGTCCACCAAAATGCCATCTCTACTTTTTATTATGTAGAGTTTCTCTGGGAAGTCACCCCCAGCAAGGCACTAAATTTCTCATCCCATGTTGAATTAGCTTGGGCCATATGACTAGTTATCACCAATGACATAGGAGTGGAAACTACATCTCTTCTGGGCCAATAAACATCTTTCTCCCTCTTTCTGTCAGCTGGATGCAGGAACTTTCTCCGAGGTCCTTGGGGTGACAGAGTCACAATATAGGAGAGGCTTGAGTCCTTGAATCAGCACATAGAAAAAAATCTACCTGCCAACCAGGAACACTCAAATTAGAAAGTGAGAAACAAACTTCTATTGAGTTAGGGCACTTAAAGTTTATGATACAGTAGTTAGCATCACCCTGGCTAATTCCTTTTACAAATGGGCATTAACTAGGGTTGCCAGATTTAGTAAATAAAATTACTAAGTTAAATTAGAATTTTAGCTAAATAACAAATACTTTTAATATATGAATAATTTAGTATAGGAATAAATTTTAGTATATGTCCCAAATATTGCATGCAGTATTGTCCTAAAAATTATTCATTGTTTTTCTGAAATCCAAATTACCCTGAGAATCCTGTATTTTACCTGACAACCCTAGAATTAACACTAAACAAATTAAAGAATTGGTGACATTGCTGTATTTAGATAATTAATTTGATGTATGAAATATTTTATTTTGGAGGAGATTTGTTTCTGACAAAATGTTTTCTTTCATCTTGCCCTCCTTGGTTTAAAACTCTAAGGTATTTACTGTAGAAATTTTATTGTGAAGTGAGGATTGCCAAGGGGCTGCTTGTAATCTGTCCTGAAAATGCTTAAAAAAGGAAAATGAATAAGAAATAGAAAATTTTAAAAATGAGTTAAATGTTTCATACATAACAGATAATTTTTTAAAATGGAGACAAAAAAGTCTAGAATTTCATACTTTTTTGATGGAGATGATGACCAAAAAAAAAATGCTCAATGTGGTTTTCAAAGAAAATTATTCAAAACTCAGGAACACCATCCTTGCACACCAGGGCTGATTTCGTTTCTGCCTTAAGTACAAAGAGAAAATAGAATATATGAACTCAGATGCAGAAACCATAAATCATAAATGTTAATAAATAATAGCAAAGTTCTTTTCAAAGAATTACCAATTAGTTTAATTAAAACTCCTTAATGTAAACTACAGCTGAAAGAGAAATGCCTTTCCAAAGTAAAAATATGAGATAATTAATGTGCCAGATTTAAACTGAGAGAAAAACCAGTGATTCTCTGTGAGCATTTTATTAAATCTCCTCTTTTTACAAAGAGAGAACTGAATCCCAGAAAAGTTCTGAATCTGCCCCCAAACTATACAGCTCATTAGTGCTACAAATCCTGTCATATGCTTTTTCCTATGTTCATCTCTTACTCCTATAGAGAAATCCCTATAGTGAGAGCAAACTGAGAAAAAAGGAACAAATTCTGTTTTGTTTCTTAGAGCACAATGCCTCTATTTCATTGCCTTAAAGAAAAAAGGTAGAAATTTCCAGTGATATCATGCATCTCTCTAGTAAGAGTAGCATAGCATAAAAATTTTAAAACTTTTAAGCATTTTATAGACTATTGAATACCCACCTATTAAGCACATCTATTACTATCTAATGATATTATCTTACAGGTTAATAAGGGTTTTTTTGTTCATTTGTTTAAAACACTGAAGGGATTTTCTCTGTAAGAATGAACCAAAAGAACATTTGGAATGCTTTTAGATGAAGGATAGATTTTTAATGTTAAGCTAATGCCAACCAAGAAACATCAATACATGGCAATTCTTATATTTTGACTACAGCACACTTAACAAACACTGTCTACCTAATCCAAAAGGTCACAGTGTATCTATTACCTTGGCAACTGAGCCCTTGTTCATTCAACAGTTATTGATCCTGTCCTGGGGGACAGACACTGTGCCAGGCCCTGGCACAAACCTGGGCTTTCTGACGATTTCCATGTTGCTATACTAGAACTTTAAATCCTTAAAAATAAATGCCAAGTTAAGATAGTTAGGGTAACACAGTAATTAGAAACACATACTTTGGATAGATCCATGTGCAGAGAAAACAAATTTTGATGTATAATTTTTAAAAACTCTGTAGACTATTATTGCTAATAAAATTAAAGTCTGAAGATCTGGATCACACAGACTTGTTGAAAGAGTAAGAATTTTTTTAAAAAAATATGGCTTTCCAGTTTGAGCCTTCATTTAGATATGACTTATTTTCATAAGTATTTCATCCTAGAACCCTCCAGTGTTGTGCTTTTGCTAAGCAGAGGCAGAAAATGGTGCCAAATGATCCTGTCAGGTTTATATGCAAATCCTCAGGGAAAAATTCAAAGTTAAGTAATGTTCATGCTTGACAGATTAATGGCATTAGCGACATGGAACTTCATTGTTAGAAAACGAAGTAGGCTATTATGGAAGCTGGGAGAAATGTAAGTAATCTAAAAATGTCCTTGCCACTAAAATGATGTGTGTACAGCTTTATAGTTTCATGTTGTATCACGGCATTCCATTAATATTTTGGATGAAATGTCTCAGCAATATAATGAATCTTTTTGGAAAATTCCTTGTAACAATAGTTTGATAAAATCTTGCTGACATAATGTAGCCCATAGATTTAGCCACATGTGTAGTAGTTTTACTGTTTATTCTCTCTGTCCTTCCTCCCTTAATGGCTCATCACCTATAAACAATCTGAAAGAGGAAGTCACATTACTTTGTGTTCACTTAGTATCCCCACCCCTCTGCCCTGTAGGTTTCCTCTCATGTAATTTAAGGTCAAGAAAGAATCAAAAGTCCTGTAAAGTAATTGTTTCATTTCTCTTTCAAAAAGAAATTTTTTACTATCTTCTGATGAAAAGAAAAGGCAGCTCTCTCTCTCTCAAAGAAGTGAAATTGTGTTTGAAATGGAATAGATACAGATGGAATAAATAGATATAGATGGTACAGATATATACTATATATTATATGGATACTTACTTTATAGACATTATGGGTTTATCTCTCTCTAAAATATTATTAAAGGTATACTTAGCCCACTTCTCTTCTCTCTTTTTTATGTTCTTTTCGGGCATTTCTTTTATACCAGTAGTTTCAAACTGTCTACATACAAAATGACTTCCACTTCTATATGCATGGAGCAGCCTGTTCTCCTCACTCCCAGATCCATATTCTCAACTGCTCACGGGGCATCTCAACAAGTGTCTCAAAGTTAACATGTCTCAAATGGATTACAATGTCTTTCCCACAGAACTTGCTGTAATTCCTAAATCCCCCCGTGTATCTCCAAATTATCCTATGGGAGTATAGCATAGTGATTAAGAACACAGGCTGTGTAACTAGAATGCCTGGGTTCAAATCCTCACTTTGCCACTTTCTAGTTGGTGACCTTGGATAAGTTATTCAACCTCTCTGTGCCTTAGTTTCCTCATTTTTAAAATGAGCATAATTCCTGTATCTTGTACCTAATAAGGATTATGAATGAACAAAGCTCCTAGAACAGTGGCTAGCACATGAAAAATGTTCAATAAATGTCAGCTATTCTTAACTATTTCCAATAGATGCATAATCTAGTCAGTCTCATGTTAGAAACTTAGAAGTTATAAATAATTCTGTTCCTTCTGTCTCCACAATCTGTTTTATCCCCTGGACATATCATTCCTATCCCTCAATATTTATTCTCTCTGTCCTTCCTCCCTTAATGGCATTACTTCAGTTCAGGTTCCCATCATTTCTCATCTTGGATAACTTGTCTACCTGTTTCCATTCTAGCTCCCTTCAAAATCTGAATTCTATCTCACTATTTGCAATTCGTCTAATCATGTCACTTCCTTGCTTAAAAACTTCAGTAACTTCCCCAGGCCCGCAAGATAGTATAAAAATTCCTAGAAGGGCATATAAAGTCATTCATGGTCTGGCTTTTCTATCTCTACCTTTCCAACTTCTTCTCCAAGGATTTTTCATGGATATCCTCCTATCATATCTAGTTACTTGCAGTTTCCCAAACATCCCATGCCAGTTTCCACATAGATTACCTTTTTTGCACCAGGGTTAGCTCTACTTGGTGAAATTCTCATTTACTAAGACTCTGTTTCCAGATTACCTCATCTCTAGGTAAACTTGATGTCTCCTTCCTTGTATTTCCATTATATTCATGGTACTTTCCTTATCTCCATACTTTATAGTGAATCTTCTAGACTGTTCTAGTTTGCTAAAAGCTACTAGGAGGAGTATACCAGAAATGGGTTGGCTTTTAGAATGGGAATTTATTACGCTAAAATCTTAAAGTACTGAGGCCGTGCATGTGTCCAAATCAAGGCATCTTCAGAGATGCTGTTTCACCAAAGGTCAGCTTCTGGCAATCCTGGACTCCTACCACATGGTAAGGCACAATGGTGGCTCTGTGGGTCTCTGCCTTCTTCTCCAGGCTCACTGTCTCCTGAGCTCAGCTGTGGGTGATCAGGCACAATGGCAGCTCTCCAGTCTCTGCCTTCCCTCCAGTCCTTGTTCCTTCAGCTTCAGGCTGCACCATTTGTGGCTTCTCTCTCTCCTGGGTTTGTCAAGTAATGGAGGCTTCTCTCTGTCATTGCCGCATTTTCCTGTGTCTGTGGCTTTTTAGTCCTCCATTTATAAAGGACTCCATTAAGAGGACTAGGACTCACCCTGGGTCCTGCAATCTCATCCAAGCCCCTTAACTGAAGCAATCTAATCAAAAGTGATCTAATTAAAGGTTCCCTTAACTGAGTCTGATCTACAATGAGTCCCATCTGCAATGTTTACAGGCACAGGAATGGGTTCACTTTAAGAACAAGATTTTGTGGGCTTCACAAAAGACTCAAACCAGCACGTAGACCAATGCCTCTCAAACTTCAATGGACTTAAGAATTACCAGAGGAAGTTGTGAAACTTCTTTCTGTCTCTATGAATTTGCATATTCTCCAATGTTTTCTTTGTGGTTACCATTGGTCTTAAATTTAACATTCTAATCTATAATAATCTCATTTGTGTTGATACCAACTTTACTTCAATAGTGTACATAAACTATGTTCCTATACTTCTCCATCCCCCTACCTTCATGTAATTGTTTTAGTTCCTAGGCTGCTCAAAGCAGATACCATGAAATGGGTTGGCTTTAAACAATGGGGACTTATTTACTTACAGTTTGAGGCTGTGAGAATGTCCAAATCAAGCCACCATCAAGGCAATGCTTTCTATCCAAAAAGTGGCTGCCTGCGATTCTTGACTCCTTTGCCACATGGCAAGGCTTAGGGCGGTGTCTGCTGGTCTCTCCCTTCTCTTCTACATTTTGTTGCTTTCAGCTTCTTGCTTGTATGGCTTTCACTTTCTGTATATATTTTCATTCCCTTTATAAAGAACTCTCCAGTAAAAGGATTAAGACCCATCCTGGGGAAGCGGATGTGGCTCAAGTGATTGGGCTCCTGTCTACCAAATAGGAGGTCCAGGGTTCAATTCCCAGGGCCTCCTGGTGAGGGCGAGCTGGCCCGAGCAGAGAGATGGCCCATGTGGAGTGCTGGTCCAAGAGAAGTGCTGGCCCACGCAGAGAGCTGGCCACATGGAGTGCTGGCCTGCATGGAGAGCTGGTGCAGCAAGATGACGCAACAAAAAGAGACACAGAGGAGAGACAATAAGAGATGCAGCAGACCAGGGAGCTGAGGTGGTGCAAGAGATTGAATGTCTCTCTCCCACCCCGGAGGGTCCCAGGGTCAGTTCCTGGTGCTGCCTAAAGAAAAGACAAGCAGACACAGAAGAACACACAGCAAATGGACACAGAGAACAGACAGCAAGCGCAAAACAATGGGGGGGGGCGGTAAATAAATAAATCAATCTTAAAAAAAAAAAAAAAAAAAAAAA